>CM029018.1:200469034-201069034 GCA_016801055.1 Panax notoginseng
TAGACTGATGTAGGCCATCCAGATGCAAGCTATACATGTTAAATGTTATGTAAATAGCTAGTTCATGTTTACATGTTTCATAATAATTGTAAGACCCCAAATTATTAATAAATAAAATTTAATTTTCTCTATTTATTATTTTGAAATAGTAAGGGTTGAATTGATTAATGAGGTTAGTTATGGGTAAAATGCGCAAATATTTTAAATAAGCAGGTGGTTATAAAATATTCATTATTGTCGGGGAATATTCGTTTGGTCGTGGAATATTCTTGCTGTCGGAGAATATTCGTACGACGGCGTAGTCTTATGTGGGCCCCATAACGGAAAGCGATTGGATGAAGAAAATGACAAGTATAAGTTGTTTATAAATAACGGTGTAGTTGTTACCTTTAATACTGTTGGAATACCCGGTGGTTAAAACACAGTAATACGCGTTGTTGCACAGTAGCACATGGTATTGCACCAATTATTGATTCTTACGTAAGAAGGCACTACTTAATAATTGTTATAGTAATTACTATTCAGTATTTTATTTTATTGATTCAATAATTGCTACGTTGATATTTTATATTATTGTTGTTTCAATAATTGTCACTACACAGTATTTCTCATTATCGAAGCAATAATTCATATTATCTGAATAATATTATTATATAACATTATTTGCAATGTCTAGAAAGTTCTGTCTAAGGAGAGGTTTGGTCACCTAATTGCGCGCCAGTAAGGAGAAATTCTTATTGGAAAGCCCTCTCTTTCCTGGGAACTGCCTGGTTGTCAGTATTGTGATTCGGTAATATTATTTGTGAATAATTAATTATTGATTTATATGATGAGAAAAATATTCATTTTATGTGGATATAGATGGAGAAAATTTTTTAAAGTGACAATTGTTGAAAATCGATATTTTATCTTTTCTGATAAAATAATATTTTATTATATTATTATAATATAATAATGATGATATTTTTACAATGAATGTGGGATATATGAGTATATGAGGAGAAAGAGTATTTTTGTTGCAAAAGTTGTTTAAAACATGTTAAACATGTCTGTGGGCCCATTTCTTGACTGAAATTTGATTATAGCTTGTAAAATCGCCCGTTTATGGATTTCGGTCAAATTCTGTATGAAATTTGGAAAAACTTTCTTCTGTAAAGTTGTAGAGAATTAAATTTCCTTTAAAAATTCGCGAGATTCGAATTTTCTGATAAAAGGGCTATTTATTATGAATTATTGAAGTTCCGAAGTTCCGAAATAATTAATTTTTGAAAGTTTTAATTATTTTTAATAACAAAAATGTTTTTTATGATTTAGTTGACTATTGGTGGCTGATATTTGGATCTGATTTGGTGTGCGTAAGAATTTTTATATAATATATTAATATTATATTAAATTTTCTGCTTTGGTGTTCTAAGCATTTTCCTATAAATAGGGTGCTTAGGTTAGAATTGAAAATCACACCAGAAACTAAAGATTTCTCTCTCTATAATATCGAGCGTAGTTTGTGAGTATTTTTATACTTTGAGTGTTGCTATACGGTGCAAGTTCCTTCAGCACTATATCTGATATTCCAACCAGAAGTACTATTTTGCTGAGGTAAGAGATGTTATTTTATTCGAAAATAATATTATTATTTCAATATCATTATGCCGAAATATTGGTCTGAACTTTTTATCAAATTTGAAACTTTTAGTGTCAGGATTACTATTCACGTATACGGCACTATTCACCGAAAAATAAATTTTTTTTCTTTTTGTCCAAAATATCTATTATGGATACTAGCTTTGATTGTATCTATGTTTTGATCATTCTTGAATTTTACTCCACTATGATTACTTATGAGGTATTTTTGGACATGGAATAGCTGAAATACGAATCCTTAATATTTATTCTTTTGTTTCACTGAATTTGTTTTCTTTAAAATATTTTTCATCATCCTCAGTCCTAAATGATGACATTATTGAATATCTTTGGCCTGTAGTACAAAGATGAATGATTTCTGATGAATATCTTTGGCCCGTAGTACAAAGATGAACAGGTATTTAGATGAACATGACCAACTGATGAATATATTTGGCCTGTAGTGCAAAGATGAATATTTGATTCCAGATATATATTGATTGATGTTACAGGAATAAAAAAATAGACGATGAACTTTTAAATTCATATATAGAAGATAGTAGATTTCATTCTCTACTAAACTCTTCTAATGAATTATTAATTTCACTGCGAATATTGATTTAAAACTTGTTGTCTATTGTATTCTATTAGATTTTTCCCTGTTGAAGACTATCGAAAATTTGTTTTATATTATCTTAGTCATAATGTTCTTTACTGGGCTAGTTGAGCTCACCCTTTTTCTTTTGTTCCATTTTTCTTCTCAGGAGGCGAGAATGTAGCGAGTACTAGTCGGGGTATGGAATGAAGGTTCTAGAAAGTCGTTTTAGTAGTCCTCACCATTTTTGTAAAATAATATGTCAATAATTGTAATGAGGACTTATTTGAGTATGGATATTGTCTAGATGGTAATATTTGTATTTAAACTCACAGTTTTTATGTTATATTAATAAAGTTGTAGTTGTTTCTGTATCATGTATTTTGACGACTCAGAATGGGTGTTGTATACCTATTTTGGGGGCGTCACAATAATGATAACCTTGTGGACTATGTTGCTAAACCATGTTCTTATGGGATTTAAAACCAATTAAGGGTTGCTTTGAACAAAGAACTTAAAACCTTGCACTCTTGAGTTTTAAACCATGAATAAAGATTATATGATGTGATAATGTTTATAATTGAAGGCTTGGGGACTGTTTTGATAATTTAGAGTTAAACCATGCTCAAAATGCTTTGAATGGACTGTTTTGGATATTAGAAAGACAACTAACTGTTACAAGCATGATAATGGATATAAGGTTATGTTAATATCATGTTTTAAAAGTTGTTTGAATGCCTAAAGGATTCTTTTGCCTTCATGTGGACAGTTTATGAAATGATAGTCAAAACTATGCCTATATATGAACTGTTATAGCAAATTTTGGCAACTGAAGTTCTGAGATAGTATGAAGTCCCTATATTGCCTATATATATCATTTAAAAGTTGTCCCTTAGATTACTTAAGGCCTAAGTTGGGTATTATCCAAAAATCATGCTAAAAGCTATGAAAATGAGTTTTAAATGTCAACTAACACTCAAATATAAAATTATCATACCTGGACCATGTAGGCAAGTTTCAATAGTTATAATATGGCATAAGTAAGCTACACAAGCTAAAGAAACCAAGTCTAAACTATTTTGAACATTAGACTTGTTGAAAATCACATTTCAAGACAAAAATGGACTATTTTGTGTAATTTTGAATACCTTGCTAATTCATACTTGTGATGATTCCTAATCATTGCCATAACCAAAGCTATTAAGAAACCAAGTTAAGGTCTATTTTTCAAGCCTAAAGTAAGCTTTGATAAGTCAAAATTGGCTAGATGACTAAACAAAGTAAGATGATGATAAAAGTAACCTTAGGCAACTAAAATACACATGCCTAGACTATCCTTGTAGCAAAAACTGAAGAAAAAAAAATGGAAAAGTGTCAAAATTAGTTTTTGTGAAAAAAGTGAGAAACAGGCCAGTTTCAGGCACTGTTTTGAGAAGCTTAAATGAAATGAATAAGAAACCTAAACCTTGTAACTTGATGTATGGTCTAAAAGAAGGGCCAAGTGGTTGAGCATATATCTGAACCAAGAAATTCATAAAAATCATCAAACTAGCTAAGAAAATCAAGCAAACTGCAGTTTTCTGCAGATTTTAATTTCCAAGTATGACAATTTGAGATTTTGCCATTTTACTTAAAACTCAGTTTTGACACCTTAGACAATTGAGTTAGAGATATGCTAGGCCATTCTAAGTGTTGGAATGCTAATGTATACAAGAACTTGAGAAATTAGTATGTAAAAGCTTAAAAAAGCTAGGTTTAGAGGGTCAACCAAACCTATGCTTAGCCAAGGGGAATGCTAAAACTTGTCCTAACTAGTTATGATTCAAGTGTTGGAATGAGCCGAAGCGGTCAAAAATGAAATTGACAGGAATTGACCAAAGTTAGTAAAAACTAAAACTGTGATGAATAGCCTAGTTTAGACATCAGTTTCAAAAAGCATAAAAGGCTTACTTGAGAAACCAAAACAATACAAAAATACTTTGGTATACAGTCTAGAATTATGTCCAAATTTCATATCCAAAGGCCTAATACAAAAATTCATAAAAATCAACAAAGTAGCCTAGAAAATCAACAAAAATGCAGATTTTACTAAGAAAAAGTGTAAAACAGCTCATTTGGGGCCTATTTTTGGATTTCGTAACTTGATAGTTTAAAAGACCTAAACCATGGATAAAATACTTTGCTATGGGTTCTATAAGATTTCACAAATAAGAGGTTCAAAAGGCTACTATAAAAATTACTAAAAATCACCAAAGGTACCTCAAAAATCATATTTTTGTGTTTTTGAGTTATGTTGTAAAAGTGAAGCTTTAAAGCTTATAAATGTCATAACATGACTTAAGATGGTATTTGAAGTGTATAATGATCAAGAAGTTGGAACCTGTTATGTTCAGGCCAAAATGAGCATGTTTGAGAATGTATAGAGATTTATAATTTAATTTATCCAAGTTCAAGAATGTTCAAATTGTCAACATGATAACCAATTGTGGAGTAGAATTTAAGAATGATATTTAAGATTAATATTTCAAAGATAATTTGGACAAAGAAAAAAAAACTAAATTTTGTCGTGAATAGTACTCCGGCATGAATAAAACCCCAGATGAATAGTACTCTGGTATGAATAGTACCATGGAAGTTCAGACAAATATACAAGTGAAATGATATTAGATGAAGCGCAAACCTTAAGGAATTTCTAATCATTTCAGAGATTATAGAAGCAATACTAATCAAAATAAGTGTATATTTAGGAATATAAAACGAAATAATATCACTTACATACTATAGAGTATGGAAAAAAATAATATTCCTTACGAATATTGAACGAAAATAATATCTCTTACCTTAGTTGGATAGTAGATCTGACTAGTATATCTGAGATATTCTTGAGAAAATCTTGCACTATTAGCTACACTCAAAGTATTCTTATACTAGAAAGAAATACGCAGAATATTATAGAAGAAAAATTTTCTGATTCTGGTGTGATTTTCATTTCTTAACTAAGCAACCTATTTATAGGAGAATGGCAGGACACTATTTAAAAATAATCACGGACGCACAGTAAAAATTTTCGGACGAAGTTCACGGGTTTCAACTTATCAGTATTCTCTTTTGAAATCTTTAGTCAATGAGGAAAAACTATCAGTATACCAATTTGAAGACATTACCCTAATTCACAAGTTACTAAATAGGAATTGTATCATTGAAAAGTTTGGCCAATAAGGTCCATTCTTTGAAAAATAATTTCATAACCTGCCAAATCAAAATAAAAACAAATATTCTCATTTGAAGGTAATTGAGGGCCATACGAAAGAATTATGTATCCTCGAAAAAACTAAATGAACAAATACCAATTAGAAGGTAATCGGGGGAGCCACCCCTCCGTAAATCAATTTGCAACTTCCAAAATTAAATAGAACAAATACTAATTTAAAAAGATAATTGAACAAACATCTTCCACTTATAAATTATTATTCTTATCTTTAATCAACACAATCTTTCAATAATTATTCATCATTAATATTATAACTCACAATATTGACAACCAGATCGTTCCTAGGAAAGAGGGGGCTTTCCGATAAGAATTTCTTCTTATTGGTGCGCAATTAAATAATCTAACCCCTTTCCTCGACAGAACTTTCTAGACATTGTCAATAATGTAAATAATAATATGAATAACTGTGTCGTGTCAATTATTGATTTAATAAATGCAGATGTTACTGTAATAATTATTGAATCAATAATATGAGATACTATGCAGCAACTACTGTAGTAATTATTGAATACTGAGTGACTTCTTACGTAAGAATCAATAATCAGAGATATTGTGTAATACTGTATCCTACTGTGCAATAATGCGTATTACTGTAATTTTATCACCGGATATTTTAACAGTTTAACGGTAAAAGTCTTGCCGTTATTTTATAAAAAAATTATGTTTGTCGCTTTCTATATCCGATAGTTATTCCGTTGTGAGGTCCACCAATGATTGCGTTGTCATACGAATATTCTCCGACCAAACGAATATTTTATGACAACTTGTTTCCTTTATAAAATTTTCACATATCACCCATAACTATAACATTTTATCAAATCAATACCTTACTATTCAAAATAATACTCAGAGAAAATTAAATATTTATTCATAAAAAGTTGAGGTCTTACCCTTTCTTCTTCCGATCTTCATAACTCGAGCTATACAAGTCCAAATTAGTCCGTTTTCGATTCTATGGATTCGTAATTCATAGAACTACAATATAATAGAAAATCAATAATTTAAAGAAACATTAATTAACCCAAATCTAGACCCAAAACTCATGTTCATTCTCTATTTTTCGAGTTTTAACATGTTTAGCGTAATCAACCAGTACGAATTTGTTATTCAACCAAATATATTGATTCGTTTAACTTGCGTTGTTTTTGTATTTCAACATACTAACAACATCTATCATCAATTTTAGATTATATACATGATCTAACCATCAATTTAAGCCTTAAAATAGACCAAAAAACATATACTAAGCCATAAACCAAATCTCCTCTTCTAACACATGTTTCCACGAATTTGATTACATCAAAATTTGTTATAGATTACATATAACAGATATGATCAATCTCTTAACAATTTAACCCTCAAAACCAATTATAGAGAAGAACTTTTAGAAAATAAAAACTAGAAACTAGAAACTCAAAAATTTACCTTTGATTCTTCTTTAAACTTAGAATAGATGTAGTTCCCTTGATTTTCCAAAATCTCCTCTTCTACAATTTCTTAGAGAATCTCAATTCTCTCTCAATTTCCTCTCCCAAACTCTCTCTTCTTTGTCTTCTTAAACTGAGGAATAATATATGTAAGCCAAATAAACTGAAAAAAACAATCTAACGTGCTTTTACGTGGGTTGTCAGTTAACAAAATAAAATGTTTCATCAGTTTAAAATACAAAGAGTCACTATGCCTTGTTTGGCAGACACCCAAATAAGCTTTCTTAATCTATTTCTATTTTATTTCATTATTCATTTATATAATATGTTACACATGTCGGATCCCGTTTAATTAAATTTTAATATTTTAAATTGAATTAAATTAAACTTAATTCCTTAAGAAATAAAATTGACCTTATCAGTCAAATTATAATTTCTATTCAACCATTATAATTATAACTTTATTTAACAAATTCTCACTCCTTTAATTTAATTATTTAATTTTACTTTAACATATTACACTCATATGTAATATATATTATTTCCTCATTTATCAAAAAAAATATGCTTACACTAATTCACTATTTTAATTAAGTGAAATACTCATATTATTTATGAAATTTAATTCATAACAATTTCATCGCCAATCAAGGCATGATAATCAAATTATATTATTTCATAATATAATTTTTTATTTAATTAAATTAACTAATATTATTCAGTTAATTTTCTTTTCGTACTAATTTCATTTAATTTCCTCAATAGTTAAATTAACTATTAAATCTCATTTTCTCAATATATGAATATATATTTCTCTTCTATATTCACACTTAATCTCTTTACAGCAAATCACTTATTTCAAAATATATAACAAATATATTTAATTACTCAATCTCAAAACATCTCATAACAAAAATTTTATTTATTAAATTCTTATTTTAATAACTTCTGAAAATCCGGGTTGTCACAAAAACTTGATACAGTAAAACCTCTATTTAGGAATAGACTTGGGACCAAACTATTTGTATTCTAATTGAGAGGTTATTACTAAATAGAGGTATTGGTACAAAATATTTTCCGAACACCAAAAAATATTCAATGGAAAAAAATTAAAGAAAACATAAATTATTTAGATTTTCAAACTAGGAAAATGTAGTCTTTTATAGAAAATATAGTCTTTTATAGGAAATGTAGTCTTTTATAGGAAAATATAGTCCTTTATAGGAAATGTAGTCTTTTACAAGAAAATGTAGTTCTTTATAGGAAATGTAGTCTTTTAAAATTAATATTGTCTCTCTCTCATATATATATATATATATATATATATATATGAAATTATTTCTATATAGAGGTATAGTTTCTTAATACGGGACTTAAAAAGTATATAACATATTACAATTTAGAGGTTATTCTTATATATAACTGGCCCAAATTGGGACCAATTTTTTTTATAATATTATAAAGGTTATTCTTATATAGAGTATTCTTAAATAGAGATTTTACTGTATTGTAAGGGATTGTTTTGGTATTACTTTTGTAGAGGTGTAGTGGCTATATAACTGATTTTGCAAGACTCGAAACGTATTGAAAGCTTGAAATTTGCTGATGTTGATCACTTTATGTACGTGTTTATTGAAATCATGATTAAGCCCTGAAGGTTTAATATGTTGTATTTATAAAGGATTAATTAATTCTATAGGTAAGATTTCTCTCTCTAGGGCGCGTTTCATTTTTTTTCCTTCTTTTTTAATCATCATATTTTCATATAAGTAACCTATTTACCGATTCCAATAGATTATTGAATTCTAATAGAATTTCTGGTGCCTTCGTTGGTTCTTCAGCGAAATCTAATTTTGAAACGGAACAAGTACTTAATAAAAAATATTTTTTTAAAAAATTTGGGTTTCCTGATTGATACATATTATCCTCCATCATTATATATACCATCATTACTTAATTAACTTTTTATGTCCTCCCTCGCTCTATATGATAAGAAGAAGATTGTAGAATCTCATTAATTAATTAACTTTTTATGTCTCAGCAACTTAAGGGATAAGAAGAAGATTGTAGAATGAGTATTTTTCTATGTACGTACTAACAGTTGTATAGAATACATAATACTATATGCATAATAATTTGTACTAAATGTGTATTACACAAAAATTGTTTATGGGTCTTATTTTTTGAATTGGACTTATGAATTATTTGAATTCGGTTAGTAAGTTTTATTGCTTCTTGTTACATGGATTGTTAATACCAAATTTTGTACGTACGACGAACTCACCAAAACAGTAAGTCAAAATTGCACTAACAAGTTGATTGTATTGTTGTGAAATCAAACTCACGAAATATACTCACATAAACATAAACAAAGAGATATAAAATATGAACACAAGAATTTACGTGGAAACTCAATTGAAAAAAAATGAAGGAGAGAGAGAAAGAAATCCACTATAATAATATGGAGAGTACAAAGTGTTTAATTTGTGTCATATGCTCTTGTCATTGTGTTTTGTATCTCCCTAAACCCTTGCTTATTGTTGTATTTATAACTGTCATGTCCACCAAAATCAAATCAGGAGTAGAAGTCATTTGTAGAATCACTTTATAACTGTAATTAATAGTTGATAGATTTCTTCTCAAATTAAACCTCCTTATCCCACCAAATAAGAAAACACAATCTTACTTTAATAAGGATCCGGACTCTCTCACTGTCAAAATAAATATATATAATGGGGCAACACCAAATATAGTACATTAAATAAATTGGGCTACACCTTGGCTAAACCCAAATAATCACACCCCAACATTGTCCCCAGTCTCTTATTTATAAGGAACTTAAAATAAGAGAGTATACAAATTTATACCAATCGAAAATTCATATATGCCGAAAGACGAACTATCACACCCGTACTCCATACGCCGAATGAAAATATTTGGCTCCCCATATCGTCGTCTCACTGCTCTTGTTCACTCCTAAGATAGATAAACGTTTGCCCTTATTACTACCGAAGATATAAAAAACCAATCTTATACCAACCGAATATATAAATAATCAATCTTATCATAACCGAAAATATAAATAAAGAACCAACCTTATACCAACCGAACCAATCTTATCATTACCGAAGATTAAAAGAACCAACCTTATACCAACCAAACCAACCTTATCTGTAATGCCCCGAAATTCGGTCTATCTTCACATCCGAATTCCGTACGTCACGGTCCCACTTCTTACCAAACATACATCATTATACACTAAAATATAACAACATACATCCTACACTCCTAAGTTCTAATACCTTATAACCTCGTTCATTACAAATAATGATAATCACATTATTCTTTACATCTTACAAGAGTGACTTTTATCCGCCACCAAGGATACATAACCGTTCATTAAATTAATCTGTAGTTCAATTAAACTATTCTACATTACAAATCTTCACTTGATCTTCACGTTCATCCAAAAATTGAATGGCACTTCTCCTGGATACCGATCAACTTGATCATTACGGGATCCTTAAGTTCTTCTAACATCGTTCGCTAAAAATATTTTCATTTAAAGCAAGTGTGAGCATTCAATTGCCCAGCAAGTCATAACAGTTGAACAAACAACTTCAAGAATTCAAACATTCCTTTAGAACTTCGATAACCGAACAAAGGTTATGAAGCAGCTTGAATAATAGGAATAATTCTGATTCCTATCATTTTAAAACATTATTCACATTCACTTTGAAATACTTCATTCTTCTACCTTTTTCATACACATCCTGTCTAGCTAAAATCATTAGCACAGACTTAACACTAACGGTTCATGTATAAACAGAACATACTTGTATTGAACAGCTCAATCACAGAACAGTTCATCTCATAGAAACACCGAAGTGTTCACATTGTGGCACAATTCCTCATACATTCTACCACCTTGTACAACTATCACACATTCGCATATAGACAGAACTTCTCAAGTTCAACATCTGAGAAGTTTAAGAAACTAGCATTCATTTGGAATATGAATAAAGTTAAGAAACTTGCCTTATGCACAGCTACAGCTTACGATGAACTGCTCATTCCAATTCCTATATAAACACATAAGGAGAAAACATAAACACCAATTAGTCATATATAGAACTTACACATTAGTTTACTTAACTTTACTTCTTAGGGTTCGTGTTCTTGCAATATAAGTTTACGCGACTAACTTCCTTTACCAGTTTACGGCTTCATGACATACGGAGATGTCTTACTCAAAACGTTCATCAACTTTGATGATTTGCATTCTTATCTTTTTCTTATAACTTCTCTAGGACTCAGCACACATCGCTTCTCTGCTAGTAGTCCATATGGTACTCTGAGTGGTTTCCCACAAACAACCAATAAACAAGTTCCCGTCTCATCTACACTGCCATCACAGTGAGTTAGATCGGTTGCCAGTTTCGTATATACCTTCGCTCTATGAAGGAATTGTTTAGCCTAGCTCCCATATGTCAACCATCAAAGGTTACGATTGTACCACAACCTAAATTTATCGTAACTTATCCGAACCATTAACTATAACGTTCGTTAAGTTAATTTCTTATTCCTTACAATTTTTTGGCAACTAAATGTCATACCTCATGATTCATTCTTATACGACTCACCTTCGACTTTCATTAATCTTATTATCATTCATTACGGCTTTCTTAATACCATTCGTATCTTACTTAATACTTTTGTTATCCATTACTTGAACCCCATGTTCATTACTCGTTCTTAGTGTCGAAGCCATACTGATCGTTGTATGCTAAGACCGATCATTTATCGTAAAAGCGTTGCATTCACAGCGTCTAAACGCTTACACTTATCTCTCACTATCATGACATAACATCGAAATTTTGTTCATTACCCTCGTCGCTCAACGTCCCCGGATATCAGCTCCGTAACCCGCACCTATAATCTTTGTCTTTTAATCTCGTTTAATCTTTCCATTCAACCTTCATTAAAGGTTTAAAACACTTGATTAAGTGTCACATTAGTTGAATATTATGTTCTTTATCTTCCCTTATGTTTCTCCCAAGAGCTGAGCAGTTAAAAGCTCATCTCTTGCTTTTTCCCTACACTGGCGCTGCGGTGCCACTCCCTTCCTTTCCTCTCACGCTGCAGCGCGAGCCTATGTCACCTTCTTCCCCGGTCTGGCGCTGCGGCGCCAAGCCCCTCTTTCTTTCTCGCGCTGCTGCGCCACTCGTCAGTAGCTCATGACTCGATCTCGCGCTGCGACGCCGCCTCCCAAGGCACAGCTGGTGCTGCGGCGCCGAGCACAAAACCTAGAAAAAATTTCTTAGTCTTTTACAAGTTTGAATCGCTTACTTCGAAATTTCATAACTTATTCGTTATAACTCGGAACGAGGTTGTTCCAAAGTCATTCTCTTCCTTATCTTACATACTTCAATACCTTTCAGATAGAACTTCGTTCTGAATTTGTTAACGTGCCATTCGATTGGCTTAATCTTCACCCTTCGTTCATTTTTATGTTTTTAACGTTCTTCGTTCGCTCGTCCGTAATTCGATCATCCGAACTCGGAACTCGTTCGTTCTTGAGTCTATGACTCACATTTTCTACGTTCTCTTACTTTCCTACTAAACCCCATACATTCGGGTTCATTTACTAACTTTTTAATTCTCGTTTATCTTTTACGAAAATTTTGCCATAACTTCGTTATAGCTCAGTTTTAATCCATTCTTCATGAACGTTTCTACCATTCCTAACCAACCAATAAGTATCTAACTTATACACGATGGTTTTAAACTTGTCCATCAACAACAATTATCGTACGATGGTTTTAAATTTGTCCATCAATAACATTCTTCGCGTGTTCTTCGTGTTATTCGTTCTTTATTTTAACCGATATTTTGATTACGATTTCACTTTTTCTTGGAATTTGATGTTATAGAATACCATTCCTTACTTATTTCACCTACTCATTCATATAATCCACTCGAATCCTTCAAACTCATTACGAATCTTACACTTCCTTAAGAAATTTATTTACTAAACTTTAAATGCTTATTTCTTCTTTTCTGAATGATTTCAACCATATGAAATCATTCCTAATATCATTTACTTTTTATTCTCATTAAGTTATATTTTTAAACATAGAAACTTAAAAAAAATATTATATGAGATAAGGTTTCGGATTACCTTTCTCCTTTAATCTCTTTCTGTCGGACAAAGATTACTCACGAGCAAGCTCTTCCTCTTCCTCTTCTTTCTCCCATCCGAACTCCCTCTCTTTCTCTCTCAAAGTGTAGGATTTTCAAAATCCCATTCAAATGAGATTAAGCTTACTATTTATGGAAAACCAAGACTAGGGGTATTTTAGTCATTTCGCCCCCCAAACCTCCTTACTATTCACACTTACATACTATTCCCACCTCCTCAATACACCTCCTTACTATTTACGAAACTTCCCTTGGAAGTTTCGTGGTTTCGTCTTTCGGAGTTCGTCCGACAGTTTTAAAAACTGCGATTCTCGGAATCCAAATATTTTTAGATAATTCGTCTTTCCTTTACCGATTAACTTTTACATATTTTTTGAATTTCTGAAAAACTGAAAAACACTTTTTGGCGTTAAGCGTTTTCCTCCACGTTTTCCCCTAATGTAGTTAAACGAGTGAAAAGTACATAGCAGTACTTTTCGTTATTTTTATTTTGTCCGATTTCTGCATATTTTTCGAGAAAAACTTTTATCGGATTACTTAACTTTTCACGATATATTATCGTCAAATCTTTCGACGGAATGTCATTTCGACATATCGAACTCTCGAAAAGGCTTAGGTTATTCAAACCCTAACCCTTAGGGTTTCGTCGGGTGAATAGTGTCTATTTCGTCTTTTTTCCCGAAAATATTTTTGTTCCCAAAATTTTTTTATTTTCGTCTTAAAAATTCTTACTCATTCAGTCTAGGTCGTAGCTAGAATCCTCCCGATTTATAATCATCATAGGTTCTAGAACGATTAATAAACACATAGCGCAGAATAATATTAATAAAAATTCATTTTATTAATAACTAATTCTTTAAACTTTAATTCTGAACAACCCGAATTTTCGGGTCGTTACACTCTTCCACCCTTATAAAAATTCCGTCCTCAGAATTTCTTAAAACCACACCCTTACACGGGTCATCACATTCACCCTTTCTTTGCAGAAATTTCGTCCTCGAAATTTTAGCTTACCTTTCTTCTCAACTTCCCTTCAACGGAGTTCTTATCTTTCCATCATTCCTAACCTCCATAACCTATCAATAATCAAAAAGTAAAAGGAATAATGAGGAATATAAAATTTCCTTTAAAAACGTTTCATACTTTTACTGAGGGGTCAAATCGACCATGAACTCTTACTAGGTTTAACAGCATGACGCCGTAACCTTTCTTTCACGGGCAATTTACAATCACAAAGAAAGCAAACTACCTTTTACCCATCGTATACCCCATTTTGGGATATGTTCACCTCGGACTTAATCATTAGATTCCGCACCAAAATAATTTGGTTTGGCACAACTTCTTCAAAGAAAGCTCGATTTTCTTTTAAACATGACATACCATTTTTCTAGCCGAATCAAGTAGCTTAGACCATACTAATAAATTGGATATCAACGTGAAACATTCGTCTAGTCAAATCAATTGACGTCGACTACTTCTTTAAATTCGTTTGTAATACATCGAAACGTTTTATGACGTCATGATACCGTACTTTTCACTGTACGTTGAAGACTTCGTCAGTTTATGACTTTGTAATTATACATCATACCATAGCGGGTTGTTGATCCTAAGATCACATCCAACACCAGGTTCAATTGCATTAATAACTCCATCCTTTTACCATCCTTGCATCAAATGCACTGATGATATAAAATTCATTTTGATATTTCAAATCAATTTCTGTCTAGCCAAAATAATTAGCATAGATATATCAAGAATAGCTCTTTTTAAAATACGTTGATTCTAAAAGTTGAACCAATTCTTTCCTTTTCAAACGCACTCATAAGCACGATTTCAATAAAGTTCGAAATCTAGCATAACTAGATGACTTGGAATATCCTATTCTCCATCTTCCTTCATTGTCTTACTACAAAAATACTTAATCTTCTCTAGCACCTTCAATAACAAGTCTACTGAAAATACTTACTTTTAGTCTAAACATTCCTATATCTTAGTACAATCCATCAACTTACCACACATTATGAGTTCATGAACTTTCCACAATAATATGAGTTTAAGAACTATCCAGTCAAACCATAGGCGTCCATTCGCTGAGAAGTTCAAAAACATACCAAATTATTATGAGTCACGAACTTACCATAAGTATGAGTTTTAAGAACTAGCACCTACCTTATCGTTCTTTACCTATCAAGTATATACATAAGAAAAGATTCACCTTCTCGTCATATACATCTTAATAGCGCGACCAATTCCATTGATTATCACTGTAATAAGCTAAGTAGTTGTTACACCAAGCTAAGTAGTTCATACAACTCAGCTATCACATGAGTCCTTAATCAAAATTTACAAATTGTAAGTTTCTCTTTACTTAATACGAATTTTGTTTAATTCGTATGCTATCCTTCACAACTCAATCTGAGTTCTTCTTCCCGTACTACCACGTAGTACTATTCATTCATAACATTAGCTATAAATTATTCATCGTTTAACAACTCATCTGTTACCACGATTTACTATGATCACGTGGTAATCTTCTTATCATTCTCTTTATGATTTATATCCTATCAGCTTTGATACCACTCTATAATGCCTCGAAATCCGGTCTATCTTCACATCCAAATTTCGTACGTAACGGTTCCACTTCTTACAAAATATACATCATTATACACTGAAATATAACAGCATTCATCCTCAACTCCCAGGTTCTAATACCTTATAACCTCGTTCATTACAAATAATGATAATTACATTATTCTTTACATCTTACAAGAGTGACTTTTATCCACCACCAAGGATACATAACCGTTCATTAAACTAATCTATAGTTCAATTAAACTATTCTACATTACAAATCTTTACTTGATCTTCACGCTCATCCAAAAACTGAATGGCACTTCTCCTGGATACCTATCAGCTTGATCTTTACGGGATCCTTAAGTTCTTCTAACATTGTTCGCTGAAAATATTTTTCATTTAAAGCAAGTGTGAGCATTTAATTGCCCAACAAGTCATAACAGTTGAACAAACAACTTTAAGAATTCAAACATTCCTTTAGAACTTCGATAACCGAACAAAGGTTATGAAGCAGCTTGAATAATAGGAATAATTCTGATTCCTATCATTTTAAAACATTATTCACATTCACTTTGAAATACTTCATTCTTCTACCTTTTTCATACACATCCAGTCTGGCTAGAATCATTAGCACAGACTTAAAAATAACGGTTCATGTATAAACAGAACATACTTGTATTAAACAGCTCAATCACAGAACAGTTCATCTCATAGAAACACCGAAATGTTCACATTGTGGCACAAGGCCTCATACGTTCTACCACCTTGTACAAATATCACACATTCGCACATAGACAGAACTTCTCAAGTTCAACATCTGAGAAGTTTAAGAAACTAGTATTCATTTAGAATATGATGAAGTTAGGAAACTTGCCTTATGCACAGCTACAGCTTACGCTAAACTGCTCATTCCAATTTCTATATAACACATAAGGAGAAAACATAAACACTAATTAGTCATATATAGAACTTACACATCGGTTTACTTAACTTTACTTCTTAGGGTTCGCGTTACGAAAATGTCTTACTCAAAACGTTCATCATCTTTGATGATTTGCATTTTTATCTTCTTCTTATAACTTCTCTAGGACTCAGCACACATCGCTTCTCTGCTAGTAGTCCATATGGTACTCTGAGTGGTTTCCCACAAACAAGTTCCCGTCTCATCTACACTGCTATCACAGTGAGTTAGATCGGTTTCCAGTTTCGTATATACCTTCGCTCTCTGAAGGAATTATTTAGCCCAGCTTCCATATGTCAACCATCAAAGGTTACGATTGTACCACAACCTAAACTTATCGTAACTTATCCGAACCATTAACTATAACATTCGTTAAGTAAATTCTTATTCCTTACGGCTTTCTGGCAAAATGCCATACCTCAAGATTCATTCTTATACGACTCACCTTTGGCTTTCATTAATCTTATTACCGTTCATTACGGCTTTCTTAATACCATTCATATCTTACTTAATACTTTCGTTATCCATTACTTAAACCCCATGTTCATTACTCGTTTTTAGTGTCGAAGCCATACTGGTAGTTGTATGCTAAGACCGATCGTTCATCACAACAGCGTTGCGTTTACAGCGTCTATACGCTTGCACCTATCTCTCACTATTATAACATAACATTAAAATGTTATTCATTACCCTCATCGCTCAACGTCTAAGGAATCACAACCATAGCAATCCCTCACATTCTTTCATCGCGACTACGGTCCCCGGATATCGGCTCCGTAACCCGCACCTACAATATTTGTCTTTTAATCTCGTTTAATCTTTTCGTTCAACCTTCATTGTGACGCCCCCAAAATTAGGTATACATCACCCATCTTCGGTCGTCAGATACAAAGTACAGAATACAAATACAACTTACTAATACAACTGTCATGTACAATACGACAAAACATAAACTGTGAGTTTGAATACAAATATTATCTTCTAGAGAGTATTCATACTCAAAAGGAGTCCTCATTATATTTATCAACACACTATTACATAGAATAGTGAGGACTACTAACTAATACTATCATTCGAACCATCACTCCGTTCCCCGACTTGCCCCAGCTACGTTCTCATTTCCTGAAGAGAACAGTGAAAGAAAGGGTGAGCTCAACTAGCCCAGTAAGAAATATTATGACTAAGATAATGCAGAATAAATTATCGTTAGCCTTCAATAATGTTAAACTGATAAAATATAATAGACATCAAGTTTAACTGCAGCGGAACAAGCAATCCATTAAAAGAGTCAAGTAGAAAATAAACTCTACTATCTTTTATGATTTAAAAGGTTTTTCAACACTGTTATCGCTGAGACTCAGCTTAATAAAATAATCCACATCATCGAATCACCCCTGCACTACGGCCAAGGATATTCGTGTATTCATTAATGGTCATGATCATGCCAACAACTGTCCATCAATGCACTACGGGCCAATGGGGACTTTTACCACATCATTTGTAAAATTACGGTCATGATTATACCGAATAATCCCTGGTCATAATCATACCAAGTCCATCTATGCACTACAGGCCACAGATGACTTTTAACATTTTATAAACATGAGGATGATGACAATGATATAAGAATTCAATAAAACAAGTTCAAGAATTAATTTATCCAAGAATTAACAACGTCCAAATTGTCAACATGATACTGCTTTGTGGAGTAAAATTCAAGAATGCTTAGAAGAATATTTTCATGAAAAGATACTGGATGAACCGCAATTATCAAGGATATTCCACAAATTTCATGGAGTATAGAAGTCAAAACTTAACCAACTGAGTATAATAAAGAATGGAATAACAAAAGAAATCACCATGCATGCGATAGACCGCACAGACATGTTATTCCAACAGAATAATAAATAATGGAACCAGGTCCGGCGTAAACGCACAGACAGGATATTCCGACAGAATAATAAATAATGGAACCAGGTCCGGTGTAAAACACACAGACAGGATGTTCCAACGGAATAATAATAAAAACGGAACTAGGTCCGGTGTAAAACACACAGACAAGATATTCCAACAGAATAATAGAAGAATGTCACCAAGTATAGGGTAGACCGCGTATACAGGTTATTCCAACAGAATAATAATAAATGGAATAACAAAGTTCTCTTCATGAATAAGAAAGAATAATATTCCCTACCGTTTTAAAGAAGAGCTGAAATAAGGAAGTAGTTAAGTAGCAGAATACTCTTCTTCTCTCTCTCTATAGTTTCTCTCTATAGTTTCTCTCTCTAGAGTTCAGTGAATTCGTAAGAAATAATGAAGGAATGAGCTGCTATTTATAGAAAAATAGAATGCATAGTAACTAATCCATGAACGGTCCAGATTGATTACTTTAATCTGACGGTCCATATTTAAAGAAAAATCTTTTAAATAAAATAAAATATATTCTATTTATAGAATAACTTTAATAAAGTATTCTGTTTTATATAAAAAGATGTTTCTGTTTTATTACGTTAATAATACGAATAAAACAAAACGTCATTATCGCTAAATAATTCATATTATTAACTGACAATAATTGAATCAAACTGAGTGACTTCTCACATAAGCATTAATAATCAATACCGTGTGCTACTATGCAACCACACGTATTACTGTACTTTTACTACCGAGTAGTTCAACAGCAACAATGGTAAAATTTCCGCCGTTATTTTTAATAAAATATTTTTGTCGTTTTCTCAATCCGACAATAATTCCGTTGTGGGGTCCACCAATGATTGTGTCGTTGTACGAATATTCCCTGTTAAAACGAATATTCCCCGACCAATCGAATATTATATAACAACTTGCGTACTTTGCAAAATTTATAAATATTACCCACAACTATAACATTATATCAAATTAACTCCATAATATTCAAAAATGATATTTATAAAAAATTTATCTTTATTTATAAAAGTTGGGGTCTTACAACCTCCCCTTCTTATGAAATTTCGCCCTCAAAATTAGGGTACGTACCTGGTATGTCGAAGAGGTAAGGATACCTTGATTTCATTTCAGATTCTAACTCCCAAGTTATTTCCTCAACATCGTGGTTTCTTCACAAAACTTTGACTTGAGGTATAACCTTGGAGCGTAGAATATGTTCCTTCTTATCCAAGATTTGAACAGGAACTTCTTCATACGTCAAATCATCCGCTATTTCGTCCAGTTCTAACTCAATAATGTGGTTCGGGTCTTCCACATATTTGCGTAACATGGATATATGAAAAACGTTATGAACACGAGACATACTTGGCGGTAAAGCGAGTCTATAAGCCACAGTTCCTACTCGATCAAGGATTAAAAATGGACCGATGAATCGAGGATTGAGCTTTCCTCTCTTTTTAAATCTCGTAACTCCTTTCCATGGAGCAACACGTAAGAACACATGATCTCCTACATCAAATTCCACGTCCTTTCGATGAAGATCAGCATAACTCTTTTGTCGATCTTGTGAGGTTTTTATACGTTGTCAGATCGTTTGAATCTTTTCTGTAGTCATACGTACCAACTCCGGTCCCAACAACGTTGCTTCACCCACCTCATCCCAGCATACTAGAGAACGACATTTTCTTCCATACAATGCTTCGAATGGAGCCATGCCAATACTTGTTTGATAACTGTTGTTGTAGGAAAACTCCACCAATGGTAAAAACTTGTCCCAACTTCCCTTGAAGTCAAGGACACAGAGTCTTAATAGATCTTCTAGAGTCTGAATAGTCCTCTCTGATTGTCCGTCCGTCTGAGGATGATATGCCGAACTAAATCGTAAATCTGTGCCCATATCTTTTTGTAAACTAACCCAAAATCGTGAAGTGAATCTTGGGTCTCGATCAGAAACTATGGATACTGGCATACCATGCAGTCTTACAATCTTGTTTATGTACATACGACCAAGACGTTCAAGTGTATAAGTTTTTCGTATCGGTAAGAAATGAGCAGACTTGGTCAATCTATTAACAATGACCCAAATCGCGTCAATACCTTGAGAAACCCTAGGAAGACCGGTAACGAAATCCATGGTAATGTGCTCCCACTTCCATTTTGGAATTTCAAGTGGTTGCAATGGACCTTTTGGTACTTGATGCTCCGCTTTGACTCATTGACAAGTTAGACACCTTGAGATAAACAACGCTATCTCTCTCTTCATATTGCTCAACCAAAATATATGACGAAGATCATGATACATTTTGGTACTTCCAAGATGGATTGCAAACGGTGTTTTGTGCGCCTCTATCATGATTTCATACTTTAAATCAGGGTTGTTAGGAACACAAAGTCTGGAGTTGACTCGAAGTATTCCTTCTTCATCGATTCTTGCTTCTGGTATAGCACCTTCTTGCACTTTCTTCCTCATATGCATCAGCTCCAGGTCTGTAGCTTGAGCAGCTTTAACTTTATCGATTAAAGTCGGTTCTACTCGTATATTCGTCATCATCACATGGGTCCCTAGAGTCTTTAACTCTATCTCCATCCTTTGCAAGCCACACAAAATGGGCCTTTGTGTTGACAATATCGCACTCGTACTTGCATATGATCTTCTACTCAATGCGTCAGCTACCACGTTCGCTTTTCCAGCATGGTATTTAATTGGTCGGTCATAATATAAGGATAATATATGACATATCAATTAAATGCCATGCAAATAAACTTAGGTAGGTCATACTAGCGAAAGAATTCCCCGTCTCTCCCCTCCTAGTTCTATTCTCACATCTTAGCCAGGGATCATATCCCTAAGCTCTGATACCAACTGTGACGCCCCCAAAATTAGGTATACATCACCCATCTTCGGTCGTCAGATACAAAGTACAGAATACAAATACAACTTACTAATACAACTGTCGTGTACAATACGACAAAACATAAACTGTGAGTTTGAATACAAATATTATCTTCTAGAGAGTATTCATACTCAAAAGGAGTCCTCATTACATTTATCAACACACTATTACATAGAATAGTGAGGACTACTAACTAATACTATCATTCGAACCATCACTCCGTTCCCCGACTTGCCCCAGCTACGTTCTCATTTCCTGAAGAGAACAGTGAAAGAAAGGGTGAGCTCAACTAGCCCAGTAAGAAATATTATGACTAAGATAATGCAGAATAAATTATCGTTAGCCTTCAATAATGTTAAACTGATAAAATATAATAGACATCAAGTTTAACTGCAGCGGAACAAGCAATCCATTAAAAGAGTCAAGTAGAAAATAAACTCTACTATCTTTTATGATTTAAAAGGTTTTTCAACACTGTTATCGCTGAGACTCAGCTTAATAAAATAATCCACATCATCGAATCACCCCTGCACTACGGCCAAGGATATTCGTGTATTCATTAATGGTCATGATCATGCCAACAACTGTCCATCAATGCACTACGGGCCAATGGGGACTTTTACCACATCATTTGTAAAATTACGGTCATGATTATACCGAATAATCCCTGGTCATAATCATACCAAGTCCATCTATGCACTACAGGCCACAGATGACTTTTAACATTTTATAAACATGAGGATGATGACAATGATATAAGAATTCAATAAAACAAGTTCAAGAATTAATTTATCCAAGAATTAACAACGTCCAAATTGTCAACATGATACTGCTTTGTGGAGTAAAATTCAAGAATTCTTAGAAGAATATTTTCATGAAAAGATACTGGATGAACCGCAATTATCAAGGATATTCCACAAATTTCATGGAGTATAGAAGTCAAAACTTAACCAACTGAGTATAATAAAGAATGGAATAACAAAAGAAATCACCATGCATGCGATAGACCGCACAGACATGTTATTCCAACAGAATAATAAATAATGGAACCAGGTCCTGCGTAAACGCACAGACAGGATATTCCGACAGAATAATAAATAATGGAACCAGGTCCGGCGTAAACGCACAGACAGGATATTCCGACAGAATAATAAATAATGGAACCAGGTCCGGTGTAAAACACACAGACAGGATGTTCCAACAGAATAATAATAAAAACGGAACCAGGTCCGGTGTAAAACACACAGACAGGATGTTCCAACAGAATAATAGAAGAATGTCACCAAGTATAGGGTAGACCGCGTATACAGGTTATTCCAACAGAATAATAATAAATGGAATAACAACAGTTCTCTTCATGAATAAGAAAGAATAACACCCCTTACCGTTTTAAAGAAGAGCTGAAATAAGGAAGTAGTTAAGTAGCAGAATACTCTTCTTCTCTCTCTCTATAGTTTCTCTCTATAGTTTCTCTCTCTAGAGTATAGTGAATTCGTAAGAAATAATGAAGGAATGAGCTGCTATTTATAGAAAAATAGAATGCATAGTAACTAATCCATGAACGGTCCAGATTGATTACTTTAATCTGACGGTCCATATTTAAAGAAAAATCTTTTAAATAAAATATAATATATTCTATTTATAGAATAACTTTAATAAAGTATTCTGTTTTATATAAAAAGATGTTTCTGTTTTATTACGTTAATAATACGAATAAAACAAAACGTCATTATCGCTAAATAATTCATATTATTAACTGACAATAATTGAATCAAACTGAGTGACTTCTCACATAAGCATTAATAATCAATACCATGTGCTACTATGCAACCACACGTATTACTGTACTTTTACTACCGAGTAATTCAACAGTATCAATGGTAAAACTTTCGCCATTATTTTTAATAAAATATTTTTGTCATTTTCTCAATCCGACAATAATTCCGTTGTGGGGTCCACCAATGATTGTGCCGTTGTACGAATATTCCCTGTTAAAACGAATATTCCTCGACCAATCGAATATTATATAACAACTTGCGTACTTTGCAAAATTTATAAATACACAACTATAACATTATATCAAATTAACTCCATTATATTCAAAAATGATATTTTTAGAAAATTCATCTTTATTTATAAAAGTTAGGGTCATACATTCATTAAAGGTTTAAAACACTTGATTAAGTGTTACATTAGTTGAATTTTATGTTCTTTATCTTCCCTTACATTTCTCTCAAGAGCTGAGCAGTTAAAAGCTCATCTCTTGCTTTTTCCCTACACTGGCGCTGCGGCGCCACTCCCTTCCTTTCCTCTTGCGCTGCGGCGCCAGCCTATGTCACCTTCTTCCCCGGTCTGGCGCTGCGGTGCCAATCCCCTCTTTCTTTCTCGCGCTGCGGTGCCACTCATCAATAGTTGATGGCTCGATCTCGCGCTGCAACACCGCCTCCCAAGGCACAGCTGGCGCTGC
Source organism: Panax notoginseng (assembly GCA_016801055.1). Classification (NCBI taxonomy): domain Eukaryota; kingdom Viridiplantae; phylum Streptophyta; class Magnoliopsida; order Apiales; family Araliaceae; genus Panax; species Panax notoginseng. Next base: position 200,492,971 of record CM029018.1, read on the forward strand.
GGCGCCGAGCACAAAACCTAGAAAAATTTTCTAAGTCTTTTACAAGCTTGAATCGCTTACTTCGAAATTTTGTAACTTATTCGATATAACTCGGAAGGAGGTCGTTCCAAAGCCATTCTCTTCCTTATCTTACATACTTCAATACCTTTCAGACAGAACTTTGTTCTGAATCCGTTAACGTGCCATTCGATTAGATTAATCTTCACCCTTCGTTTATTTTTACGTTTTTAACGTTCTTCGTTCGCTCGTCCGTAATTCGATCATCCGAACTCGAAACTCGTTCGTTCTTGAGTCTATAACTCACATTTTCTACGTTCTCTTACTTTCCTACTAAACCCCATACATTCGAGTTCATTCACTAAATTTCTAATTCTCGTTCATCTTTTACGAAAATTTCGCCATAACTTTGTTATAGCTCAGTTTTAATCCGTTCTTCATGAACGTTTCTACAATTCCTAACCAAGCAATAAGCATCTAACTTATACGCGATAATTTTAAACTTGTCCATCAACAACAATTATCCTACGATGGTTTTAAATTTGTCCATCAACAACGTTCTTCGCGTGTTCTTCGTGTTCTTCGTTCGTTCTTCATTTTTAACCGATATTTTGATTACAATTTCACTTTTTCTTGGAATTTGATGTTATAGAACGCCATTCCTTACTTATTTCACCTACTCATTCATATAATCCACTCGGATCGTTCAAACTCATTACGAATCTTACACTTCCTTAAGAAATTTATTTACTAAACTTTAAATGCTTATTTCTTCTTTTCTGAATGATTTCAACCATATGAAATCATTCCTAACATCATTTACTTCTTTTTCTCATTAGGTTATGTTTTTAAATATAGAAACTTCAAGAAAATATTATACGAGATAAGGTTTCGGATTACCTTTCTCCTTTTATCTCTTTTCGTCGAACAAAGATTACTCACGAGAATGCTTTTCCTCTTCCTCTTCTTCTTCTCCTCTTCCTCTTCCTCTTCCTCTTCCTCTTCCTCTTCCTCTTCCTCTTCTTTCTCCCATCTGAACTCCCTCTCTCTCTCTCTCTCAAAGTGTAGGATTTTGAAAATCCCATTCAAATGAGATTAAGCTTACTATTTATAGAAAACCAAGGCTAAGGGTATTTTAGTCATTTCGCCCCCCAAACCTTGTGACGCCCCCAAAATTAGGTATACATCACCCATCTTGGGTCGTCAGATACAAAGTACAGAATACAAATACAACTGATTAATACATCTGTCGTGTACAATACGACAAAACATAAACTGTGAGTTTGAATACAAATATTATCTTCTAGAGAGTATTCATACTCAAAAGGAGTCCTCATTACATTTATTAACACACCATTACATAGAATAGTGAGGACTACTAACTAATACTATCATTCGGACCATCACTCCGTACCCCGACTTGTCCCAGCTACGTTCTCATTTCCTGAAGAGAACAGTGAAAGAAAGGGTGAGCTCAACTAGCCCAGTAAGAAATATTATGACTAAGATAATGCAGAATAAATTATCATTAGCCTTCAACAATGTTAAACTGATAAAATATAATAGACATCAAGTTTAACTGCAGTGGAACAAGCAATCCATTAAAAGAGTCAAGTAGAAAATAAACTCTACTATCTTTTATGATTTAAAAGGTTTTTCAACACTGCGATCGCTGAGACTCAGCTTAATAAAATAATCCACATCATCGAATCACCCCTGCACTACGGCCAAGGATATTCGTGTATTCATTAATGGTCATGATCATGCCAACAACTGTCCATCAATGCACTACGGGCCAATGGGGACTTTTACCACATCATTTGTAACATTACGGTCATGATTATACCGAATAATCCCTGGTCATAATCATACCAAGTCCATCTATGCACTACATGCCACAGATGACTTTCAATATTTTATAAACATGAGGATGATGACAATGATATAAGAATTCAATAAAACAAGTTCAAGAATTAATTTATCCAGGAATTAACAACGTCCAAATTGTCAACATGATACTGCATTGTGGAGTAAAATTTAAGAATGCTTAGAAGAATATTTTCTTGAAAAGATACTGGATGAAACGCAACTATCAAGGATATTCCACAAATTTCATGGAGTATAGAAGTCAAAACTTAACCAACTGAGTACAATAAAGAATGAAATAACAAAAGAAATCACCATGCATGCGATAGACCGCACAGACAGGTTATTCCAATAGAATAATAAATAATGGAACCAGGTCCGGCGTAAACGCACAGACAGGATATTCCGACAGAATAATAAATAATGGAACCAGGTCCGGTGTAAAACACACAGACAGGATATTCCAACAGAATAATAATAAAACGGAACCAGGTCCGGTGTAAAACACACAGACAGGATGTTCCAACAGAATAATAAACGGAACCAGGTCCGGTGTAAAACACACAGACAGGATGTTCCAACAGAATAATAAACGGAACCAGGTCCAGTGTAAAACACACAGACAGGATGTTCCAACAGAATAATAGAAGAATGTCACCAAGTATAGGGTAGACCGCGTATACTGGTTATTCCAACAGAATAATAAGAATGGAATAACAGAAGTTCTCTTCATGAATATAAAAGAAATAATATTCCCTACCGTTTTAAAGAAGAGCTGAAGTAAGGAAGTAGTTAAGTAGCAGAATACTCTTCTTCTCTCTCTCTATAGTTTCTCTCTATAGTTTCTCTCTCTAGAGTTCAGTGAATTCGTAAGAAATAATGAAGGAATGAGCTGCTATTTATAGAAAAATAGAATGCATAGTAACTAATCCATGAACGGTCCAGATTGATTACTTTAATCTGACGGTCCATATTTAAAGAAAAATCTTTTAAATAAAATAAAATATATTCTATTTATAGAATAACTTTAATAAAGTATTTTGTTTTATATAAAAAGATGTTTCTGTTTTATTACGTTAATAATACGAATAAAACAAAACGTCATTATCGCTAAATAATTCATATTATTAACTGACAATAATGAATCAAACTGAGTGACTTCTCACATAAGCATTAATAATCAATACCGTGTGCTACTATGCAACCACACGTATTACTGTACTTTTACTACCGAGTAGTTCAACAGTAACAATGGTAAAATTTCCGCCGTTATTTTTAATAAAATATTTTTGTCGTTTTCTCAATCCGACAATAATTCCGTTGTGGGGTCCACCAATGATTGTGTCGTTGTACGAATATTCCCTGTTAAAACGAATATTCCCCGACCAATCGAATATTATATAACAACTTGCGTACTTTGCAAAATTTATAAATATTACCCACAACTATAACATTATATCAAATTAACTCCATAATATTCAAAAATGATATTTATAAAAAATTCATCTTTATTTATAAAAGTTGGGGTCTTACAACCTCCCCTTCTTATGAAATTTCGCCCTCGAAATTAGGGTACGTACCTGGTATGTCGAAGAGGTAAGGATACCTTGATTTCATTTCTGATTCTAACTCCCAAGTCATTTCCTCAACATCGTGGTTTCTCCACAAAACTTTGACTTGAGGTATAACCTTGGAGCGTAGAATATGTTCCTTCTTATCCAAGATTTGAACAGGAACTTCTTCATACGTCAAATCCTCCGCTATTTCGTCCGGTTCTAACTCAATAATGTGGTTCGGGTCTTCCACATATTTGCGTAACATGGATATGTGGAAAACGTTATGAACACGAGACATACTTGGCGGTAAAGCGAGTCTATAAGCCACAGTTCCTACTCGATCGAGGATTAAAAATGGACCGATGAATCGAGGATTTAGCTTTCCTCTCTTTCCAAATCTCGTAACTCCTTTCCATGGAGCAACACGTAAGAACACATGATCTCCTACATCAAATTCCACGTCCTTTCGATGAAGATCAGCATAACTCTTTTGTCGATCTTGTGAGGTTTTTATACGTTGTCGGATCGTTTGAATCTTTTCTGTAGTCATACGTACCAACTCCGGTCCCAACAACGTTGCTTCGCCCACCTCATCCCAGCATACTGGAGAACGACATTTTCTTCCATACAATGCTTCGAATGGAGCCATGCCAATACTTGCTTGATAACTGTTGTTGTAGGAAAACTCCACCAATGGTAAGAACTTGTCCCAACTTCCTTTGAAGTCAAAGACACAGAGTCTTAATAGATCTTCAAGAGTTTGAATAGTCCTCTCTGATTGTCCGTCCGTCTGAGGATGATATGCTGAACTAAATCGTAACTCCGTGCCCATAGCTTTTTGTAAACTAACCCAAAATCGTGAAGTGAATCTTGGGTCTCGATCAGAAACTATGGATACTGGCATACCATGCAGTCTTACAATCTCGTTTATGTACATACGAGCAAGACGTTCAAGTGTATAAGTTTCTCGTATCGGTAAGAAATGAGCAGACTTGGTCAATCTATCAACAATGACCCAAATCGCATCAATACCTTGAGAAACCCTAGGAAGACCGGTAACGAAATCCATGGTAATGTGCTCCCACTTCCATTCTGGAATTTCAAGTGGTTGCAATGGACCTTTTGGTACTTGATGCTCCGCTTTGACTCGTTGACAAGTTAGACACCTTGAGATAAACAACGCTATCTCTCTCTTCATATTGCTCCACCAAAATGTATGACGAAGATCATGATACATTTTGGTACTTCCAGGATGGATTGCAAATGGTGTGTTGTGCGCCTCCATCATGATTTCATACTTTAAATCAGGGTTGTTAGGAACACAAAGTCTGGAGTTGACTCGAAGTATTCCTTCTTCATCGATTCTTGCTTCCGGCATAGAACCTTCTTGCACTTTCTTCCTCATACGCATCAGCTCCAGGTCTGTAGCTTGAGCAGCTTTAACTTTATCGATTAAAGTCGGTTCTACTCGTATATTCGCCATCATCACATGGGTCCCTGGAGTCTTCAACTCTATCTCCATCCTTTGCAAGTCACACAAAATGGGCCTTTGCGTTGTTAATATTGCACTTGTACCCGCATATGATCTTCTACTCAATGCGTCAGCTACCACGTTCGCTTTTCCAGGATGGTATTGAATGGTATGATCATAATCTTTCAACAGTTCAAGCCAACGTCGTTGTCGCATGTTGAGTTCCTTTTGAGTGAAGAAATATTTGAGGCTTTTATGATCCGTAAAGATCTCCACTTTCTCCCCATACAAGTAATGCCTCCAAATTTTAAGTGCAAAGACAACAGCTGCCAACTCTAGATCATGAGTAGGATAATTCCTCTCATATTCCTTGAGTTGTCTTGATGCATAGGCTATGACTTTTCCATGTTGCATGAGAACGCATCCCAACCCTTTGCTCGAAGCATCACTGTAGATGACAAATCCCTCCGAGCCAGATGGTATTGTTAGAACAGGTGCTGAAATGAGTCTCCTCTTGAGTTCTTGAAAACTCTGCTCACATTCTTCGCTCCAACCAAACTTTGTATCTTTCCGAGTCAGCTGAGTTAATGGAGTAGCGATTCGAGAAAATCCTTCCACGAATCTCCGATAATAACCAGCTAAACCAAGAAAGCTACGTACCTCGGTCACTGATTTAGGTTGCTCCCAGCTTTGAATAGCTTCAATCTTTGCCGGGTCAACAGATATTCCACGACTTGATACTACGTGCCCAAGGAATGCTACCTCTTCCAGCCAGAACTCGCATTTCTTCAACTTGGCATAAAGCTTGTATTCACGAAGCTTTTGGAGTACCAGCCTCAAGTGTTGCTCATGATCTTCACGGCTTTTGGAATAAATAAGGATGTCATCAATAAAGACGACCACAAAGTGATCCAAATATTCCTTGAATACCCGGTTCATCATATCCATGAAGGCAGCAGGAGCATTAGTCAATCCAAAGGACATGACTAGGAATTCATAATGCCCGTACCGAGTTCTAAAAGCCGTCTTTGGAATATCCTCAGTTCTAACCTTCAGCTGATGATATCCAGAACGAAGATCGATCTTTGAAAAGAATTGTGCTCCTTGCAACTGGTCAAACAGGTCATCAATACGTGGCAATGGGTACCTATTTTTGATGGTGACATGATTCAACTCCCGATAATCAATACAAAGTCGCATACTCCCATCTTTCTTCTTCACGAACAGAACAGGAGCACCCCAAGGAGAAGTACTAGGACGAATAAAACCAATGTCTAATAATTCCTGCAGTTGGATCTTTAACTCCTGAAGTTCAATAGGAGCCATTCGATATGGGGCTTTGGAAATGGGTTTTGTACCGGGTTCAAGATCGATACAAAATTCAATTTCACGCTCTGGGGGTAGGCCAGGAAGTTCTTCAGGGAATACGTCAGGGAATTTATTAACAATAGAAATATCATTCAAAACTGACGTATTTTTGTTTAGATCTGTGACATGAGCTAAGAAAGCTTGACATCCGTTTTTCAATAAACGAATAGCTTTATGGCTTGAGATGACAGCGATTGATTTTAATGGTTTGGTTGCTTGAATTCGCATAATAGGTCGATTAGGAATATGAAAGCTAACAACCTTACGAAAATAATCAATTTTTGCATAATGAGTAGTTAACCAATCAATCCCTAGAATCACGTCAAATGCAAGTATTTTTAATGAAATAAGATCGACAGGTAATGTGTGGGTACCAACTTGAACCAAACAAGACTTATAAACCGTGGATGTAATGAAGGTTTCTCCCAATGGAGTTTCAACTGCTAAGTCAAAGTCTAATTTCTCCGGAATCAAATTTAATCGATGAGCGCAAGTAGGAGAAATAAAAGAATGGGTTGAACCGGTATCAAATAAAGTATAGACTTCGTTAGAGTTTATGATAAGCTTACCCGTGATGACCTCATTCGGGTTCCTTGCGTTCTGGGAGGTCACAACAAACGCTCTCCCTTGCACAACCGGTTTTGACTTTTCTGGGACGGCCTTTGGTGCCTCCACCTAGCTGAATTTGTCTTCGGTAAACGACAAAATCGGGCTAAATGACCTTCTCTTCCACAATTATAACATGCTTTGGACGGCATCGCGCAGTTTGGACTGATGTGCCCCTCCCCTCCGCATTTGAAACATATGATAGGTGGTCGTTCTCCTTCCTTAACGACAGGTGCTGGTGCTGACATCTTTCCATCATTGTTGAATCTCCTCTTCTTAAAATGTCCATTCTTATTGTTTTGGCCCTGATTACCACCGAAGTGGTTACCATTTCTGGCCTGTTGATTCCCTCCACGCTTGTTGTCACCGCTTCGATGACTGCTCTCACTGGTATTATCATTTTGCCGGCTGCTCTCTTTTGGTTGCGTTATCTCGTTATCGCGCTCCACCAACTGAGCCCTATTTACAACATCTGAATACAAACACAGTTTATGAGAAACAAGATGTTGACGTATCTCCGGCTTCAAACCTCTTAAAAACATCCGCGTCATTCTTTCTTCATTATCCACCAGGTGGGACGCAAACCGGGATAACTCCGCAAATTTTGCCTCGTACTGCGACACGGTCATATTATTCTGCTCCAATTTGATGAACTCCACCTCCTTCATGTGACGAATACTCTCGGGAAAGTATTTGTCGTTAAACAGATCTTGAAACTTCTCCCAAGACATCTTCAGTGCGGCAGGTTGAGTACGCTTTATCGATTCCCACCAGTAATCTGCCTCTCCTCGCAACATAAAGGCGGCAAAGGGAACCTTTTGCTCCTCGGAGCAACCCAAGACATCAAATATCTTGGTGATCTGCTTTATCCATGTTTCAGCTACAAGTGGTTTGGGTTCTCCCTTAAACTCCGGTGGTCCCAGCTCCTTAAACTGTTTAGCGGTGACCGCCTGAGAGTTTCCAGTATTTCCACCTACGTTGTGGACAGGAGCCGCTTTCACCTGTTGTTGCATGAATTGCATAAAGCCTCTGAACATTTGATCATTCATCATTTGGTCAGTGTTGTTGTTTGCATGAGGATTGACACCTTCCTGATGCACATTATCATGATTATTGATGTGTGGTGAATCAACAGTCGTCTGTGCTCCATTGCTATTCTCAACATTCTCAGATGCCATTTTCAGATACTGCCACAAAATAAAAATTAATTGATATGTCATATATTATCCTTATATTATGACCGACCAATTAAATACCATGCAAATAAACTTAGGTATGCCATACTAGCGAAGGAATTCCCCGTCTCTCCCCTCCTAGTTCTATTCTCACATCTTAGCCAGGGATCATATCCCTAAGCTTTGATACCAACTGTGACGCCCCCAAAATTAGGTATACATCACCCATCTTGGGTCGTCAGATACAAAGTACAGAATACAAATACAACTGATTAATACATCTGTCGTGTACAATACGACAAAACATAAACTGTGAGTTTGAATACAAATATTATCTTCTAGAGAGTATTCATACTCAAAAGAAGTCCTCATTACATTTATTAACACACCATTACATAGAATAGTGAGGACTACTAACTAATACTATCATTCGGACCATCACTCCGTACCCCGACTTGTCCCAGCTACGTTCTCATTTCCTGAAGAGAACAGTGAAAGAAAGGGTGAGCTCAACTAGCCCAGTAAGAAATATTATGACTAAGATAATGCAGAATAAATTATCATTAGCCTTCAACAATGTTAAACTGATAAAATATAATAGACATCAAGTTTAACTGCAGTGGAACAAGCAATCCATTAAAAGAGTCAAGTAGAAAATAAACTCTACTATCTTTTATGATTTAAAAGGTTTTTCAACACTGCGATCGCTGAGACTCAGCTTAATAAAATAATCCACATCATCGAATCACCCCTGCACTACGGCCAAGGATATTCGTGTATTCATTAATGGTCATGATCATGCCAACAACTGTCCATCAATGCACTACGGGCCAATGAGGACTTTTACCACATCATTTGTAACATTACGGTCATGATTATACCGAATAATCCCTGGTCATAATCATACCAAGTCCATCTATGCACTACATGCCACAGATGACTTTCAATATTTTATAAACATGAGGATGATGACAATGATATAAGAATTCAATAAAACAAGTTCAAGAATTAATTTATCCAGGAATTAACAACGTCCAAATTGTCAACATGATACTGCATTGTGGAGTAAAATTTAAGAACGCTTTGAAGAATATTTTCTTGAAAAGATACTGGATGAAACGCAACTATCAAGGATATTCCACAAATTTCATGGAGTATAGAAGTCAAAACTTAACCAACTGAGTACAATAAAGAATGGAATAACAAAAGAAATCACCATGCATGCGATAGACCGCACAGACAGGTTATTCCAATAGAATAATAAATAATGGAACCAGGTCCGGCGTAAACGCACAGACAGGATATTCCGACAGAATAATAAATAATGGAACCAGGTCCGGTGTAAAACACACAGACAGGATATTCCAACAGAATAATAATAAAACGGAACCAGGTCCGGTGTAAAACACACAGACAGGATGTTCCAACAGAATAATAAACGGAACCAGGTCCGGTGTAAAACACACAGACAGGATGTTCCAACAGAATAATAAACGGAACCAGGTCCAGTGTAAAACACACAGACAGGATGTTCCAACAGAATAATAGAAGAATGTCACCAAGTATAGGGTAGACCGCGTATACTGGTTATTCCAACAGAATAATAACGAATGGAATAACAGAAGTTCTCTTCATGAATATAAAAGAAATAATATTCCCTACCGTTTTAAAGAAGAGCTGAAGTAAGGAAGTAGTTAAGTAGCAGAATACTCTTCTTCTCTCTCTCTATAGTTTCTCTCTATAGTTTCTCTCTCTAGAGTTCAGTGAATTCGTAAGAAATAATGAAGGAATGAGCTGCTATTTATAGAAAAATAGAATGCATAGTAACTAATCCATGAACGGTCCAGATTGATTACTTTAATCTGACGGTCCATATTTAAAGAAAAATCTTTTAAATAAAATAAAATATATTCTATTTATAGAATAACTTTAATAAAGTATTTTGTTTTATATAAAAAGATGTTTCTGTTTTATTACGTTAATAATACGAATAAAACAAAACGTCATTATCGCTAAATAATTCATATTATTAACTGACAATAATAAAATCAAACTGAGTGACTTCTCACATAAGCATTAATAATCAATACCGTGTGCTACTATGCAACCACACGTATTACTGTACTTTTACTACCGAGTAGTTCAACAGCAACAATGGTAAAATTTCCGCCGTTATTTTTAATAAAATATTTTTGTCGTTTTCTCAATCCGACAATAATTCCGTTGTGGGGTCCACCAATGATTGTGTCGTTGTACGAATATTCCCTGTTAAAACGAATATTCCCCGACCAATCGAATATTATATAACAACTTGCGTACTTTGCAAAATTTATAAATATTACCCACAACTATAACATTATATCAAATTAACTCCATAATATTCAAAAATGATATTTATAAAAAATTTATCTTTATTTATAAAAGTTGGGGTCTTACAAACCTCCTTACTATTCACACCTCCATACTATTCCCACCTCCTCAATACACCTCTTTACTATTCACGAAACTTCCCTTGGAAGTTTCGTGGTTCCGTCTTTCGGGTTTAGTCCGACAGTTTTAAAAACTGCGATTCTCGGAATCCAAATATTTTTGAATATTTCGTTTTTCCTTTACCGATTAACTTTTACGTATTCTTCGGATTTCTGAAAAACTGAAAAACATTTTTTGGCGTTAAGCGTTTTCCTCCACGTTTTCCCTTAACATAGTTAAACGAGTGAAAAGTACATAGCAGTACTTTTCGTCATTTTTATATCGTCCGATTTTTGCACGTTTTTCGAGAAAAATATTTATCGGCTTACTTAATTTTTCACGATATATTATCGTCAAATCTTTTGACGGAATGTCATTTCTACATACCGAACTCTCGAAAAGGCTTAGGTTATTCAAACCCTAACCCTTATGGTTTCGTCGGATGAATAGTGCCTATTTCGTCTTTTTTCCCGAAAATATTTTTGTTCTCGGAAAATTTTTATTTTCGTCTTGAAAATTCTTACTCGTTTAGTCTAGTTCGTAGCCAGAATCCTCCCGATTTATAATCATCCTAGGTTCTAGAACGATTAATAAACACATAGCACAGACTAGTATTAATAAAAATTCATTTTATTAATAACTAATTTTTTAAACTTAAATTCTGAACAACCCGAATTTTCAGGTCGTTACATTATCACTACCAAAGATATAAAGAACCAACCTTAACACAACCGAAGATATAAAGAATCAACCTTATCGCAAGCGAAGATATAAAGAATCAACCTTATACCAACCGAACCAACCTTATCACTACCGCGGATATAAAGAACCAACATTATCACAACCGAAGATATAAAGAACCAACCTTATACCAACCGAACCAACCTTATCATTACCTAAGATATAAAGAACCAACCTTATCCTAACCGAACCAACCTTATCCCAACCGAAGATATAAAGAACCAACCTTATCACAACCGAATATATAGATAGTTGAGCCAACCTTATTACAACCGAAGATAGATAAATAACTTACCGAACACCAAAAAATCACGTTCGCTCCCAGGAGCCAAACAGATGTCACCAAACATAAAAAACTATCGTTTTCTCTTAGGAGCAGAACAGATTCAATCAAACACCAAAAAATCTCGTTCTCTCCCAAGAGCCGAACAAATTCTCCCGAACACCAAATAATCATGTTCACCTCCTAAGGGTCGAACAGATTCCACCGAACACCAAATAATTATGCTCACTTCCTAAGGGTCGAATAGATTCCCCGAAACACCAATAAATCATGTTCACCTCCTAAGGGTCGAACAGATTCCACCGAACACCAAATAATCATGTTCACCTCCTAAGGGTCGAAAAAATTCCACCGAACACCAAATAATCATGTTCACCTCCTAAGGGTTGGACAGATTCCACCGAACACCAAAAAATCTTGTTCTCTCCCAGGAACATAACAGATTCCACCGAACATCAAAAAATCTCGTTCGCACCCAGGAGCCGAACAGATGTCACCAAACACCAAAAAATCTCGTTCCCTCTCAGGAGCAGAACAGATATCACTGAACTTCCTTTATCACCAATGTTCGCACAAAGGTTGAACGTATCTTCGAACATAAAATAATTGTCCGCCCACAGGCTGAACACACACCACCGAACCTCCAAAAACACCAAAGTAGATAGCCTAAGCCAGAATGAAGCTGATATGACGTAATCCAAAATATATTGCTATCATCCAAAGTATCATAGGCGAACATCTCAGACCGTTGAAGCTTACACCAAGCTTGTGAATCCTGCCCCCAACCAATTCAGCCCGAATAAAAGAAGCCTGAATCAAATACCAAACTTATATCTTGCCCAAAAATATTTTCTCTTGCTAATTTCATTGTCATGCCGAAGAGAGTGACAACAGCCAGTAATCCAAGTCCGAAGTACTCCCCCACCAGTAACCATATCTGAAGTACTCTCCCACCAGCAGCCTCCATATCCGAAATACTCTCCCACTAGCAGCGTCCATATTCGAAATACTCTCCCACTAGTAACCTCCATATCCGATGTACTCTCCCATCAGTAGCTCCCATATCCGAAGTAATCTCCCACCAGTAGCCTCTATATCTGAAGTACTCTTCCACCAGTAGCCTCCATATCCGAAGTACTCTCCTACCAGTAGTCCCAGTCCTAACCGTATGATCTTCCAGCGCTTTTTCGTCCATCATCACCTCATAAAAAATCTTTAGAGCGGGAAACCTAATCACCATTATTATTAAAACACGACTCCATGCAGGAACAAGTTTGAATAACCATCATCATCATAAACTTAGTCGTGTTAACAGCCGAAATTCTGCAGTCGTCCTACTCACGAAAATAAGACTCGAGGTGAGCCAAGTGCCGAGAAATATGGTCCAAGTGGTGGGGGTTTGTTGTTTGGTTTAGGGATTTCACTAAACACCTTTATAGCACTATCCAGTAGATGAACTTCATGTACATGTCGAATAACCATTCGTGGTGAAGATATTCTTTATCAGAACGGAACCATGTTGACCGAAAAGGATATGCCGAAGGGATTACCGAAGTGGTCTCTGGCGAGACTTCTTCCCCTTTCGTCTCCTTGTATAGTTTCTGACGCCCATGGTTAAAAGCCATAGGATGATAATGGGGATGTGCCTCTTTTTTTTCTCCTCTTTTAACAAGTCCACGTTCGTATAATTTATTTATACCCCAAGGTTTGACTACAATTCACATGAAGAATAATTAAATTCCAAAAAAACATAAAATTTAGTAAAACCATAACTGTAGTTAGTGAATGAAGTTGTGATTGCTTTGATAGTAGACATACCAAACTGCACAAACTGATGACTGGACAATGGGTAACCATTAAATAAACTATTATCATGACCACTGGAATATTCTGACCAATGGGTGTTAACGCCAAGTTTCGCCGGCGCGCCCAATCACCAAATCCACGCGCCTGAACCTGTATAATAACAAGATCACACAAGAAGCTTGACGGCTTAGGCTGGCAGGTGATAGCTCTGGTGTGAGAATAAGTACAGACTGGTATAAGGTTTAACAATTGAGACCTTAATGTTTAGTGCACAAAAGTGTATTATCTGTTAAGTGAAGTCACGCCTTGTATTTATAGATGTTCTCATCACCCTATAGCCAATTTTCAAATTGAATTAGGATTCCTAAACATGGCAGTTACCTATGTTTGGGTCCAACTCAATCTCCTTAAAAATTACAAGTGGAATATAATCCAAACACTTACCTTTTGGAGTTGATATTTAAATATGGTTAAAATTGGAATCCTTAACCATTTAAACTCCTTATCACTCCGGACTCCATACAAGGAATAACCTTTTGTATTTGCCCAAATCATCCGAACCCTTATAAACTGGTCTGGGCTCCGGCCCAAAGAACTCGGTCGCCCAACCCCGAACAACAACAATTCGATCAGGACTCCGGCCCAAAATGTGAGACCCCAAATTTTATGAATAAAGATTTAATTTTCTCGAAATATTTTTTTAATATTATGGTGTGGATTTGAGATAGTGTTATAGTTGTGGGTAATATTTATAAATTTTAAAAAGTATGCAAGTTGTTGTATAATATTCGATTGGTCGGGGAATATTCTTTTTGTCAGGAATATCCGTACGACGGTACAATCATTGGTGGACCCCACAACAGAATTATTGTCGAATTGAAAAAATAACAAAAATATTTTTATAAAAATAACGGCGGAAGTTTTACTGTTAAAACTGTTGAACTACTTAGTAGTAAAAGTACAGTAATACACATGGTTGCATAGTAGGACACGGTATTGGTTATTGATGCTTACGTGAAAATTCACTCAATTTTGTTCAATTATTATTACAGTAATTGCTGCATCATATCTCTCATATTATTGATTCAATTATTATCACAGTAGCATCTGTATAATATGTTATGTTATTAAATCAATAATTGAGACGGCAAAGTTATTCATATTATTATTTGCAATATTAACGATGTCTAGAAGTTATGCCAATGAGAGGTTTGGTCACCTAATTGTGCGCCAATAAAGAGAAATCCTTATTGAAAAGCCCCCTCTTTCCTGGGAATGACCTGGTCGATTAATATTGTAAATTATAATAAAGGTGATAAGTTTTTTATTATTATTATTATAAATGTAATAAAACAGAAAACTTTTTATATAAAACAGATTATTTTTATAAAGTTATTTATTTTATTAGACTATAAATAGAATATATAATATTCTATTATGCATAGTATTTGCATAATGCATGCATATTATTTGCATAGTAAAATCTTTTTATATAAAGCAGAATACTTTTATAAAGTTATTCGTTTTATTAGATTATAAATAGAATATATTATATTTTATTTAAAAGATTTTATTTTATTAGAATATTTTATTAATACTGTATAGTAAATCAATCTGAACCGTTTATGAATTATTTACTATTCAGTCTATTCTCCTATAAATAGAAGCTCATTCCTTCATTATTTCTTACGAATTCACTAAAACTCTAGAGAGAGAAATTATAGAGAAAAAGAAGAAGAAAAGTATTATGCTACTTCACTACTCCTATATCCAGTTTCTTCTAAGGTAAGGGGTATTATTTCTTTCATATTTATGAAGAGAACTTCTGTTATTCCATTCTTTATTATTCTGTTGGAATAACCTGTATACGCGGGCTACCCTATACTTGGTGTAATTCTTCTGTTATTCCATTCTTTATTATTATGTTGAAATAACCTGTATATGCGAAGTACCACATACATGGTGAAATTCTTCTGTTATTTCATTCTTTATTATTATGTTGGAATAACATGTATATGTGAAGTACCGCATACATGGTAAAATTCTTTTGTTATTCCACTCCTTATTATTATATTGGAATAACCTGTCTATGCGAAGTACCGCATACATGGTGAAATTCTGTTGTTATTCCATTCTTTATTATTCTGTCGGAATATCCTGTCTGTGCATTTACGTGTGACCTGGTTCTATTCTTTATTATTCTGTCAGAATATTCTGTCTGTGCGTTTACGCATGAACTAGTTCCATTATTTATTATTCTGTTGGGAATAACCTGTCTGTGCGATCTATCGCATGCATGGTGAATCCTTCTGTTATTCCATTCTTTATTATTCTGTTGGAATAACCTGTCTGTGTGGATTACCACATGCATGGTGAATGATCCTTTGTATTCATTTCTTATTAAATTATGGAAATGATCTGTCTACGTAGATTACCGCATGGCGGGCAAAAATTCATTTGTAGTTTCATATATTCTGTTATATTCACTTGGTTAAAGTTTTGGCTTCTATACTCCATGAAATTAGTAGAATATCCTGAATATTTGCGCTTCATTCAGTATCTTTTTATGGAAATATTCTTCTGAGCATTCTTGAATTTTCCTCTATAAAGCAGTATCATGTTGACAATTTGAACATTATTGGTTCCTGGATAAATTAATTCTTGAAATTATTTTATTGAATTATTATGTCATTGTCATCATCCTCATGTTTATATTATGTTGAAAGTCATCTGTGGCCTGTAGGGCATAGATGGACTTGGTATGATTATGACCAGGGATTATTCGGTATAATCATGACCGTAATGTTACAAATGATGTGAAAAAAGTCCTCATTGGCCCATAGTGCATTGATGGACAGTTTTTGGTATGATTATGGCTATGAATTCTCTTCGGCCAAAGGTTCAAAGATGAATTATTTTATGGCATGATCAGGACCGTTGATGAAAACACTATTATCTTTGGCCCGTAGTGCATGGATAATTCATGGTCGTGATACTAAAGAATATCCTTAGCCTATAGTGCAGGGATGATTTGATGATGTAGATTATTTATTAAGCTGAGTCTCAGTGATAAAAGTGATGAAAAACCTTTTTAAATCATAAAAGATAGTAGATTTTATTCTCTACTTGACTCTTTTAATGGATAGCTTATTCCGCTGCAGTTAAACTTGATGTTTGTTATATTTTATCATTTTAACACTATTGAAGGCTAACGATAATTTATTCTGCATTATCTTAGTCATAATATTTCTTACTGGGCTAGTTGAGCTCACCCTTTTGCTTTCATTGTTCTCTTCAAGAAATGAGAACGTAGCAGGGACTAGTCGGGGAACGGAGGTCGGTCTAGATGAGAGCATTAGTAGTCCTCACTATTCTATGAATAGTGTGATAATAAATGTATTGAGAACTTATTTGGAGTTTAAATACTGTCTAGAAGATAATATTTGTATTAAAACTCACAGCTCATGTTGTATATTTAAGATTGTATCTGTAGTACCATGTATTCGGCGACTCAGAATATGTGATGTATACCAGTTTTGGGGGCGTCACAGTTGGTATCAAAGCTTAGGGATATGATCCCTGGCTGAGATGTGAGATAAGAACTAGGAGGGGAGAGACGGAGAATTCCTTCGCTAGTATGACCTACCCAAGTTTATTTGGTATTTAATTGGTCGGTCAGAGTATATTGATAATATGTGATATGTCAATTAACCCTTGTTTTGTGGCAGTATTTGAAAATGGCATCCGAAAATGTTGAGATAAGCAATGATGCACATGAGACCGTTGAGTCACCACAGATTAATACCCAGAATAATGTGCAACAGAAATACAATAATCCTCAGGTAAACAACAACACCGATCAGATGATGAACGATAGGATGTTAAGAGGCTTTATGCAATTCATGCAACATCAGGCGAGAGAGACTCCTGTTCAAAATGCAGGTGGAAACAATGGCAACCCACAGTTGGTCACTGCTAAGCAGTTCAAGAAGCTAGGACCGCCGGAGTTTTTGGGAAAGCCAGAACCATTTAAGGCGGAGACGTGATTAAAGCAGATTACCAAGATATTTGATGTCTTGGAATGCTTCGAGGAGCAAAAGGTTTCCTTTTCCACTTTTATGTTGCGTGAAGAGACAGATTACTAGTGGGAGTCTGTAAAGCGTACCCAGCCTGACGCACTCAAGATGTCTTGGGAGAAGTTTCAAGAACTATTCAACGACAAGTACTTTCCTGAAAGTATTCGTCACATGAAGGAGGTGGAGTTTATCAAGTTGGAGCAAAACAATTTGACCGTGTCGCAATACGAGGCTAAATTTGCGAAGTTATCCTGGTTTGCATCCCATTTGGTCGATGATGAGGAGCAAATGACGCGAATATTTCTAATACGTCAATACCTCATTTCTCATAAACTTTGTTTATATTCAAATGTTATGAATAGGGCTCAGTTATTGAAGCACGATAATGAGTCAGCATAACCAAAAGGTAATGACCAGCAACACGATAATAATCATACCGGTGGCAACAACCATCTGAACAATGATAACCGTCGTGGGGGAAATTATCATGCCCAGAATGGTAACCACTTCGGTGGTAATCATGGCCAAGATAATAGGAGTGGAAATTTCAAGAAGAGAAGGTTCAATAATGATGGAAAGACGTCAGCACTAGCACCCGTTGTTAAGGAAGGAGAACGACCACCTATCATATGCTTCAAATGCGGAGGGGAAAGACACATCAGTCCAAACTGCGCGATGCCATCCAAAGCATGTTATAATTGTGGAAGAGAAGGTCACCTAGCTCGATTTTATCGTTCAACGAAGACAAGTTCAGCTAGGATGGAGGCACCAAAGGATGTCTCAGACAAGTCAAAGTAGGTAGTTGAAGTGAGAGCGTTTGTCGAAGAACTCGAACGAAGTTGTCACGGGTAAGTTAATCATAAACGCTTACGAAGTCTATACCTTATTCGATTCTACCCATTTTTTTATCTCTCTTGCTTGCGCTCAACGTTTAAATTTGACCCCAGAGAAGTTAGACTTTAACTTATTGAAACTTCGTTAGCAGAAGCCTTCGTTACCTCTACTGTTTATAAATCTTGTTGATTCAAATCGACACTTTCACGTTACCTGTCGATCTTATCTCTTTGAAAATACTTGTCTTTGATGTGATTTTAAGAATCGATTGATTAACTACTCATCAAGCTTTTCGTAAGGTGGTTAGCTTTTATATTCCTAACCAACCTGTTATGCGAATTCAAGTAACCAAACCACTAAAGTCAATCATTGTCATATCAAGCCATAAGTAAATAGCCTCGGTCCTTTCGTTGTTGACTTCCTTGTGTGGAATGCACAGAAGCCAGACTTTTCGTAGGGAATGTTGTGAATGGCGATGACAAGTTGATAGGTATCAATGTGACGTACTATCCAAGTCTTGGATTAGAGTCACAGTTTTGAATGATATTTCTATTGTTAATAAATTTCCTAACATATTCTTGAAGACTTCTTGGCCTACCCCAGAGCGTGAAATTGAATTTTGTATTGACCCCAGTACAAAACCCATTTCTTCAACCCTTAAATATTTTTTCAACCAAAATGAACATATAATGTGCCAAAGACGTTGGCTCGAGCTGTTAAAGATTACGATCGTACCATTCAATACCATCATGGGAAAGCGAACGTGGTAGCTGACGAGTTGAGTAGAAGATCGTATGCGTTTACGAATGCGATGTTGTTAACACAAAAACCCATTTCGTATAACTTACAAATGATGAAGATAGATCTAGTTAAAGACTCTAGGGACCCACGTGAAGATAATAAATATACGATTAGAATCGACTTTAATCGATAAAGTCAAAGCCGCTCAAGCTACATACTCAGAGCTGATGAATGTGAAGAAGAAGGTTCAAGAGGACGTTATTCTAGAAGCAAGAATCGATGAAGAGAGGAAATCTCAACCCTCGATTTTATTGGCCCATTTGAAATCCTTGATCGAGTGGGAACTGTGGCCTATAGAATCGTTTTACCGCCAAATATGTCGCGTGTTCATAACGTTTTTCACGTATCGATGTTACGTAAATATGTGGATGACCCGAACCACGTTATTAAATTAGAACTAGACGAGATAGCAGAAGATTTAACGTATGAGGAGATACGTGTTAAAATCTTGGATAAGAAGGATTATATTCGACACTCAAAGGTTATACCTCAAGAGTTAGAATTTGAAGTGAAGTCAAGATATCCTTACCTATTCGGCATACCAGGTAAGTACGTAAATTTCGAGGGCGAAATTTCATAAGGAGGGGAGATTATGAGACCCCAAATTTTATGAATAAAGATTTAATTTTCTCGAAATATTTTTTTAATATTATGGTGTGGATTTGAGATAGTGTTATAGTTGTGGGTAATATTTATAAATTTTGAAAAGTATACAAGTTGTTGTATAATATTAGAATGGTCGGGGAATATTCTTTTTGTCGGGAATATCCGTACGACGGTACAATTATTGGTGGATCCCACAACGGAATTATTGTCGAATTAAGAAAATAACAAAAATATTTTTATGAAAATAACGGCGAAAGTTTTACTGTTAAAACTGTTGAACTACTCGGTAGTAAAAGTACAGTAATACGCATGGTTGCATAGTAGGACACGATATTGGTTATTGATGCTTACGTGAAAATTCACTCAATTTTGTTCAATTATTGCTACAGTAATTGCTGCATCATATCTCTCATATTATTGATTCAATTATTGTCACAGTAGCATCTGTATAATATGTTATGTTATTAAATCAATAATTGAGACGACAAAGTTATTCATATTATTATTTGTAATATTAACGATGTCTAGAAGTTCTGCAAAGGAGAGGTTTGGTCACCTAATTGCGCGCCAATAGGGAGAAATCCTTATTGAAAAGCACCCTCTTTCCTGGGAATGACCTGGTCAATTAATATTATGAATTATAATAAAGGTGATAAGTTTTGTTTTATTATTATTATAAATGTAATAAAACAGAAATTTTTTTATATAAAACAGAATACTTTTATAAAGTTATTTATTTTATTTGACTATAAATAGAATATATAATATTCTATTATGCATAGTATTTGCATAATGCATGCATAGTATTTGCATAGTAAAATCTTTTTATATAAAACAGAATACTTTTATAAAGTTATTCGTTTTATTAGATTATAAATAGAATATATTATATTTTATTTAAAAGATTTTATTTTATTAGAATATTTTATTAATACTGTATAGTAAATCAATATGGACCGTCCGTTTAAAAGTAAATCAATCTGGACCGTTCATGAATTAGTTACTATTCAGTCCATTCTCCTATAAATAGAAGCTCATTCCTTCATTATTTCTTACGAATTCACTGAAACTCTAGAGAGAGAAATTATAGAGAAAAAGAAAAGTATTCTGCTATATCCAGTTTCTTCTAAGGTAAGGGGTATTATTTCTTTCGTATTCATGAAGAGAACTTATGTTATTCCATTCTTTATTATTCTGTTAGAATAACCCGTATACGCGGGCTACCCTATACTTGGTGAAATTCTTCTGTTATTCCATTCTTTATTATTATGTTGGAATATTTTATATATGCGAAGTACCACATACATGGTAAAATTCTTCTGTTATTCCATTCTTTATTATTATGTTGGAATAACCTGTATATGCGAAGTACCGCATACATGGTGAAATTCTTCTGTTATTCCATTCTTTATTATTATATTGGAATAACCTGTATATGCGAAGTACCGCATACATGGTGAAATTCTTCTATTATTCCATTCCTTATTATTATGTTGGAATAACATGTCTATGCGAAGTACCGCATACATGGTGAAATTATGTTGTTATTTCATTCTTTATTATTCTGTCAGAATATCCTGTCTGTGTATTTATGTGTGACCTGGTTCCATTCTTTATTATTCTGTCAGAATATCCTGTCTGTGCGTTTACGCATGACCTGGTTACATTATTTATTATTCTGTTGGGAATAACCTGTCTGTGCGATTTATCGCATGGATGGTGAATCCTTCTGTTATTCCATTCTTTATTATTCTGTTGGAATAACATGTCTGTGTGGATTACCACATGCATGGTGAATGATCCTTTGTATTCATTTCTTATTAAATTGTGGAAATGATCTGTCTACGTGGATTACCGCATGGCGGGCAAAAATCTATTTGTAGTTTCATATATTCTGTTATACTCAGTTGGTTAAAGTTTTGGCTTCTATACTCCATGAAATTAGTAGAATATCCTAGATATTTGCGCTTCATCCAGTATCTTTTCATGGAAATATTCTTCTGAGCAATTTTAAATTTTACTCTACAAAGCAGTATCATGTTGACAATTTGGACATTATTGGTTCCTAGATAAATTAATTCTTGAACTTGTTTTATTGAATTATTATGTCATTGTCATCATCCTCATGTTTATATTATGTTGAAAGTCATCTGTGGCCTGTAGGGCATAGATGGACTTGGTATGATTATGACCAGGGATTATTCGATATAATCATGACTGTAATGTTACAAATGATGTGGAAAAAGTCTTCATTGGCCCGTAGTGCATTGATGGACAGTTTTTGGTATAATTATGGCTATGGATTCTCTTCGGCCAAGGGTTCAAAGATGAATTGTTTTATGGCATGATCAGGACCGTTGATGAAAATACTATTATCTTTGGCCCGTAGTGCATGGATAATTCGTGGTCGTGATACTAAAGAATATCCTTAGCCTGTAGTGCAGGGATCATTTGATGATGTGGATTATTTATTAAGCTGAGTCTCACTGATAAAAGTGATGAAAAACCTTTTTAAATCATAAAAGATAGTAGATTTTATTCTCTACTTGACTCTTTTAATAGATAGCTTGTTCCGCTGCAGTTAAACTTGATGTTTGTTATATTTTATCAGTTTAACACTATTGAAGGCTAACGATAATTTATTCTGCATTATCTTAGTCATAATATTTTTTACTGGGCTTGTTGAGCTCACCCTTTTGCTTTCATTGTTCTCTTCAGGAAATGAGAACGTAGCAGGGACTAGTCGGGGAACGGAAGGACGATCAAGATGAGAGTATTAGTAGTCTTCACTATTCTATGAATAGTGTGATAATAAATGTATTGAGAACTTATTTTGAGTTTGAATACTGTCTAGAAGATAATATTTGTATTAAAACTCACAGCTCATGTTGTATATTTAAGATTGTATCTGTATTCTGTACCATGTATTTGGCGACTCAGAATAAGTGATGTATACCTGTTTTAGGGGCGTCACACAAAAGATTCGGACGCTCGACTCCAAACACCCCCAATCCTTTTACTGGCTTCGGCCCATTGGACTCAATAAATCCTTTTCAACTCAGGCCTTTAGCCCACATAGGGATCGGTAACTTATACCTGAACATAAAATTTAATAAAACCATAACTGTAATTAGCGCATGAAGTTGTGATTACTTTGACAGTAGGCATACCAAACTGCGCAAACTGATGACTGGACAATGCGTAACCATTAAATAAACTATTATCATGACCACTGGAATATTCTGACCAATGGGCATTAATAGGGCATGAATTTTATAATATTAATATTAAATTTTCGTAACACTAATCATCTTACTTAGAGGTGGCAAACGGGCGGGCGGGCGCGGGCCGGGCCATGGCCGGGCCGGCCAAAAAGGCCCGGATTTTCACGGGCCAAAAAAAGTAAGCCCATAGCCCGCGGGCTCACAGGCGGGTCGGGCCGGCCCGCGGGCCGAAGGTGGTTTGAGCCTATTTTTTTGCACATTTTTGAGCCCGCGAAGCCCGCGGGCGGGCCGGGCCTTGAACGGGCCGGGCCAAAAAGGCCCGGGTTTTTATGGGCCAAAAAAATGCGGCCCAAAGCCCGCTTTTTGGCTGGCGGGCCGGCCCGGCCTGCGGGCTTTGGGCTCGTTTGCCAGGTCTAATCTTACTCCTGACATAAGCCCCTTAACCGAAGAAACAAGTTCCACATGAATTTTTCCGCATACGTATACGTCTAAAGTAATATTATTAATGATGATGCTAAAATTTAAATTAATACAAATGGATTACTAGCATAAGACTCAACGCATATTGTATATATCTTTTTTTCAAAATTTAATAAAAGAGAGTAACTTAGTTCTGTGTGTAGGCTCTGCCTTCTTGTCGTATTCGATTAAGTGACCAATTAATACAATACTTGATGATTTTTCGAACAGAATTTTGTTGTTTCCACAGACGACGCCAATATTAACGCCAAATTTTGTATGCCTGGCGAAATCACCAAAACAGCAAGTCAAAATCGCGGTAACAAGTTGATTGTATTGTTGTGAAATCAAACTCGCGAAATACACTCACATAAACATAAACAAAAAGATATAAAATATGGATACAAAAATTTACGTGGAAACTCAATTGGAAAAAAACTACGGAGAGAGATAAATCCACTATAATAATATGGTGAGTACAAATTGTTTAATTTGTGTCAGATGCTCTTGTCATTGTGTTTTGTATCTCCCTAAACCTTTGCTTATTACTGTATTTATAGCTGTCATGTCCACCAGAATCCAATCAGGAGTTGAAGTCATTTGTAGAATCACCTTATAACTGCAATTAATGGATGATGGATTCCTTCCCAAATTAAACCTCCTTATCCTACCAAATAAGGAAACATAATCTTACTTTAATAAAGACTCTCACACTGTCAAAATAAATATATATGATGAGTCAACACCAAATATAGTACATTAAATAAATTAGGCTACACCTTGGCTAGACCCAAATAATCACACCCCAACATGGATTATTGAAAATATTGTATGGTTTGGACTTGATTCGTACTCGTTCGACTAAAAGTTATATTCGAACTCGATTCGAAATATAAACAATTTAAATATGAGTAAATTTTAAATTTCGAAAAATAATCAAGCCTTTTCAAATTACAATTTAATGTTGGTCGTACTCGGATCATATTCGCTCAAAAAGTTCAAACTGCTGGGGTTAGATTCAAAATCGTACTCGACTTGGTAGTTAAACTAATCTCAATCAAGTCTTATTTCAGACTCGATAAATTTTATAAATTACATAATTTGAACAACTCAATACTCGACTAGGTTCATTTACATCCCAAATTGTGGACAATTAATCTAGAAAATCTATTTTAACTCTTAATTTTGATATTTTTAAGATTTATGTAATCTAGTTTTATTTCAATTAAATCCTAACGAAAAAGAAATTTGTATTGTTAATTAATGTTTTTTACTTGCCGATAATAAGTCTACTTCAAAAATTTATATCAATTTTTTTTGATATTATGCATGGATCAAATATATAATGGTAAATTTTTCAAAAAAAGATATTGTGTCTTCCGCAATAGAAATGAAAACAATGGAGCAATTAAATAAATTATGTTTGAATACATGCATTTCATTTCGTCCACTGGCGAACCCACATAGGACTTTGTGGGGTCATTCGACCCCATTGAAAAAAAATTATTTTATAATATAAAGTATATTTTAAAAATTTTAAGTATTATATATAAATTGATCCCATAAAAATTTATAAATTTTCTATTTTACGGGGTCAAATTAAATATTTATAATTTTTTCAATCAAATTTTAACCACATATGACTCATATCCTCTCAATATATATATCTCTCTCTATAATATCTGTAATATTTTAAACTAAATAATAATCTAATTTATATTATTTTTAAAAATAAATAATAAATTACTTACTTATGAACAGTTATGATTAAAAAAGTCATTATATAGTGTGTATATATATAATATATACACATATATGTAATATAGTGTGTATTACTCATTATATTTTCATTGTATATATATATATATATATATATATATATATATATATATATATATATATATATATATATACCCGAAAGTATAAAATATAAAAAAAAATTGACTCGGAAGGCCCCATCAAATTATTTATAACTCAATAATAATTTTAACCCTGTTGACGAGGGTTTCTGGATTCGTCACTGATTTCGTCCTGGCCCCCAAAAGAGATAATGTTTGCTTCGTCCCTACTGATGCATACCATTATTATCAGCCACATATATAATTGAGCACTTAACTACCACAATATCTTGAGAATTGATTAATAGATCATGTCTCTGCTCCTGCTGCATGCATGTATTTAATATCTTGAGAATATATAGATTAATAGATCAGTCTGTCTATCAGACCATGCCATGTGGCAGTAATTAGAGATTGATGCATGCATACACCAAAATAATTGGGACGCAGGAAATGAGACCCGGCTATATCTATCTATATATATATATATATATATATATATATATATATATATATATATATATAGGTGAAATGACCAAACGTTTCCTCATCGGAAAGCAGATATTATTTTACAATACTAACTAGCTACATAGCTAAGAATGGGTTTAACTGGTAAGTTGATATGCCAAACCGGAATTAAGTCAGATGGGGAAGTGTTTCATGATCTTTTCGGTACCAGACCACACCATGTGCCAAACATTACCCCTGCTAATATACAGGGTTGTGATTTGCATGAAGGAGAATTCGGAAAAGTTGGCTCCGTCGTCATCTGGAACTATTCCATCGGTAAGAAAAAGAAAAAAAAAATGTAGTACAATATTTACTTTTAATTTCCTTGCTACTAATATCTAAGAAGATCAAATATTGTAAGCTTTAAGAGGAAAAAAAAAAGTTACTCCAATAAAAAGTAGATTTTCATTTTCAGATGGGAACGCACTGGTTGCAAAGGAGAAAATAGTAGCCATAGACGAGGAAGATAAATCGGTGACTTTCAAGGTGGTTGAAGGACATTTGCTTGAGGAATTCAAGAGCGTTGTTATCAGAGTTCATGTTGACACCAAGGGTGAAGACAATATGGTGACATGGACCTTCGACTATGAGAAGCTCAACGAGAGAGTCAAAGATCCGACGTCGTATCTAGATCTTGTACTTAGCATCACGAGAGATATTGAGGCTCATCATCTCCCAAAGTAATTAATTAATGGTTCACCCAAGTACCTACGTAAGGATTGATGCATGCATGCAGCAAAATAATTAACACTTGTCACTTATGGTGCAAGTGGGTTGGTTTGATTTGGTTTGGTTATGAATATTGTGGGAGTGTGTTTAAGTTATAACTCTATATATGTATGTGCCTATATCCTTTAAATAAAAGTATTGTGTGTTGGTTGCTTCCTATTATGGTTATTGATTCTAATATACGTACACTAAGCATATCCCTAAAATTAATTTAAATAAAAACACCAAAAAAGTTGTTTCTTAAGTTATGATCCTGTTTTGACCCTTTTATACCAGTAATTCCTAAATAATTCTAAATGACTTCTCTTTATAATTTGGTTTGAAATATATGGATTTTTGCATGATTTCCTCTTTATTTATATTGTAATAGCATCCGTTTGCAATGGGCTTACACATGCTTATTGTTCGGGATGAAGGTTAATTTGTTTGGCTGATAAAACAGAAAGCTAAAGTATGCCTATATAAGCTATGATTCAATTATATTCGACTCTGATGTATCAAATGTTTAGGTTTATGTAAAATGGCGCTATTCCTGTTTTATAACAATAAATAGACAAAAATATATTTTATGAAATTGACAATTACAGATAGAATATTAAAAACGAGTGCATATAAGTTAAGGACAAAAAAAATCATTAAACCTTGTTTTCCAACTCTTTTAAAAATTTTGTGAATATTATATATATATATATATATATATATATATATATATATATATATATATATATATATATATAGGGAAGTGATCCATAATTTGAGTTAGCTATGATCACTGTTCTAGTTGATCCTTATCCGACCGTCCAAGAGAAGATTTAAGGGCTTAGATTTAAAAAGGCTTGGGTCTGGCCGCTACTCACTCCTGCAGCCAACCAAACTTTTCATTTTGATTGGTCGTTACTCTCTCATGTGGCCAGCATGAAAGGTCGTAGAAATTAATCATGGGACTTAAAGTAATAGTAATTATAATTTAAATTAAAAAATATATGTAACACCCCAGTTCTACATCGAAAGATATGAGAAAAAATTATCTTTGTATAACAAATTAAGTTGCTACCAAAAGTACATTCAAGTCATGACCTTTTGGGTGAGCTTGTGGTGGGCTAAGATGACCTAAGAAGATACTATTGGGCTAGTGGTTTAAGGCTTTATTTTGATGAATTTGATTCGGTTCGGACTTGGAATTTGACCCGAGGTTTGTTCCGAACTCAGGATTTAACCCGAGTTGTTACAAATGCTATCAAAGCCGACTCTCGAAAACTAGGGTCGGGTCATCCGATCGGGTTGCCGAAGGTGGGGACACGAAGGTTGGTGGTATTATCCCATAATGAAGAGATGGAGGTCCGGAGGTGGGGACACGAAACCTGTTGGCATTTTCCCACAATGTCTAGAGAGACAAAGATCTGTGAACCGTATGTGTGATCGATTCTGATGGGGACGTCAGAAATTTAAGTGAGAGAGTTTGTAACACCCTAGTCCCACATCGAAAGATATGAGAAAAATTTGTCTGTGTATAAAAAATTAAGTTGCAACCAATAATACCTTCAAGTCATGACCTTTTAGGTGAGCCTATGGCGGGCTAATCAAAGATACTGTGCAATACCGTGTGCTACTGTGCAACAACGCGTATTACTGTACTTTTATCACCTGGTATTTTAACAGTTTAATAGTAAAAGTCTTGCCGTTATTTTATGAAAAGGTTATTTTTTTCGTTTTCTATATCCGACAGTTATTTTGTTGTGGCGTCCACCAATTATTATACCGTCGTACGAATATTCCCCGACAAAAAGAATATATTTCCCGACCAAACGAATATTTTATGAAAACTTGCTTACTTTATAAAATTTGCACATATCACTCATAACTATAGCATTATATCAAATTAACATCTTACTATTGAAAATAATACTTAGAGAAAATTAAATCTTTATTCATAAATTAAAAAGTTGGAGTCTTACAACCTCCCCTCCTTATAAAATTTGATTTTTGAAATTGATGTATGTACCTAGTATTTCAAAAAGGTGAGGATACCTTATTTTCATTTCAGATTCTAACTCACATTTCATTTCCTTAATTTCATGGTTTCTCCATAAAACTTTAACTTGAGGTATAACCTTTGAGCATAGAATATGTTCCTTCTTATATAAGATCTTGACATGTACCTCCTCATACGTCAAATCTTCTACTATCTCGTCTGGTTCTAATTCAATAATGTGGTTTGGGTCTTCCACATATCTACGTAACATAGATATGTGAAAAAAAGTTATGAACACGAGACATACTTAACGGTAAGGCGAGTCTATAGGCCACAGTTCCTACTCGATCGAGGATTTCAAATGGACCAATAAATTGAGGGTTGAGCTTTCAACTCTTTCCGAATATCGTAACTCCTTTCCATGTAGCAACACGTAACAATACATTGTCTTCAACATTAAATTTCACATCTCTTCGATCACTACAGGAAAAATTGCTATCTGCGACCAAAGCTTTTAGCGACCGCCCTATGCGGTCGCTGATAGTAGTAATGTCGACTGCCATCTGCGACCGGTACTAGTTCTAGTCGCTAGTTTATATCAGCAACCGCATGCGGTCGCTAAGTGGTCACTGGTATAAAATTCCCTCCTAAAAATTGGTGTGAAACCTTGGCGCAGATTTTTTTGTGACTAATCTTTATCAGCAGCCGCCAGGCAGTCGCTGATACGTCCATGTCATTAAAAGTCAGCGACCGCAAGCGGTCGCTGATTCTCTTAAACATATTCAGACTCAGGCGTTCGCTCGATCAGCAGAAGAAAAAAAAGAGGGAGATAGAAGAGGGAGAAGGGGGAGAAAAGAAGAGAAGAGGGAGGCGTTCATTCGTATGTTTTTTCTTCTCCAAATCAGGGACCAATTTTAGATGTTAGAAATACTTTTCAACTTCTTCTTCTTTTTTTGGTTGTTTGTTGCTTGTTGTTTGTTGTTTTGTTGTTTGTTCTTTTTTTGGTTGTTTGTTGTTTGTTATGTAGGCTACAAATTTTTGTTTTAAGGGTTAATTTATTGCAAAGAGTTGAATGAATGAAAATGATTTTGGGATTACTAAAATTTATAGCTTGTTACTGAAATTGGGATCATACTGAAATTGTTGCAAAAAGATTTTTGTGATTACTGAAATTTTTAGGTTAAATTATTTTTAGGGTTAATATGTGTTTTAATATGAGATTATCTGAATAACAGTTGCTGAAATTTGGATAATTTTTTAATATAACATTACTACTGAATATATTATTGCTGAAAGTTAGATAAATTGTTGTTGATATTGCTGAAATTGGGACAATTTTTGGGCTTCTTATTGTTGTTACTAATATTGGATTCTCCTAAATTATGCCCTGAATAATAGTTGTGCACATTCTGTTTTGTTGTTGGGATTAAATTTTGCTGAAATTGGAATTCACATCCTTTGATTTGGGACTTCATATTACTCGGGTACTATTTATATTATACTATTCACGACAAAATTGGTTTCTTTTCTGTCCAAATTATTTTAGATACATGAATATCATTCTTGAATTTTACTCCATAATTAGTTATCATGTTGACAATTTGGACATTTTTGAACTCTTGATAAATTGAATTATAAATCTCTAATATTTATCTTTGATCTCACTTAATTGATTCCTTATATCATTATCATCATCCTCATGTTTATATTGTTGTGAAAGTCATCTTTAACCCGTAGTGCATATATGGACTGTTGATTGGTATGATTATGACCAAAAATTTTGTATTGGTATAATCATGACCTGTATTGTTACAGATCAATGATGTGGTGAAAGTCTTCATAATTTGGCTTGTAGTGCATAGATGGATAGTTGTTTGGCGTGATAATAACCACTGGTGATACTAACGAATATCCTTGACCCGTAGTGCATGGATAATTCGTGGATGTGAAATATTTATTGATTGTTGTTACAGGGATAAAATATTGACGATGAACTTTTAAATCATAGAAGATAGTAGACTTTACGCTCTACTTGACTCTTTTAATGGATTGCTTATTCCACTGCAGTTGTTGATCTAAAACTTGTTGTCTATTGTATTCTATCAGATTTTTTCTGTTGAGGACTAAGGATAATTTATCCTACATTATCTTAGTCATAATATTCTTTACTGGGCTAGTTGAGCTCACCATTTTCTTTCATTGTTCTCTTCAGGAAATGAGAATATAGCCGGGACTAGTCGGGAAATGGAGTGATGGTCCAAGATGGTTGTTATAATAGTCCTCACTATTCTATAAAATAGTGTGATAATAATTGTAATGAGGACTTTATTTGAGTTTGGATATTGTCTATGAGACATATTTGTATTAAAACTCACAGCTTATGTTTTGTCGTATTTTACCCGACAGTTAATAATTGTATAAATGAAGTTGTATTTGAATTCTGTACCATATATTTGGCTACTCAGAATGGGTTGTGGGGACATATTTTGGGGGCGTCACAGTAGTTGCTGCATAATATCTCATATTATTGATTCAATAATTGTTACAGTAACATCTGCATAATACTTTATATTATTAAATTAATAATTGACACGACACAGTTATTCATAGTATTATTTGCATTATTAACAATGTCTAGAAAGTTCTGTCGAGGAAAGAGGTTAGGTTATTTAATTACGCGCTAATAAGGAGAAATTCTTATCGAAAAATCCCCTCTTTCTTGGGAGCGATCTAGTTTTCAATATTGTGAGTTATAATATTAATAATGAATAATTATTGAAAGATTGTGTTGATTAAAGATAAGAATAATAATTTATGAGTGGGAGATGTTTGTTCAATTATCTTTTTAAATTGGTATTTGTTCTATTTGATTTTGGAAGATGCGAATTGATTTACGGAGGGGTGGCCCCCCAATTACCTTCTAATTGGTGTTTGTTCATTTAGTTTTTTTGACGATATATAATTCTTTCCTATGGCCCTCAATTACCTTCAAATGAGGTTATTTGTTTTTATTTTGATTTGGCAGGTTATAAAATTATTTATCAAAGAATGGACCTTATTGGCCAAACTTTCCAATGATGCAATTCCTATTTAGTAACTTATGAATTAGGGTGCCACCTCATTGGACAAGGTCTCCAAATTGGTATACTGATAGTCTTTCCTCATTGGCCAAAGCTTTCAAAAGAGAATATTGATAAGTTGAAACCCATGAACTTCGTCCGAAAATTTTTACTGTTCGTCCATGATTATTTTTAAATAGTGTCTTGTCATTCTCCTATAAATAGCTTGTTTAGTTAAGAAATGAAAATCACCCCAGAATCAAAAAATTTTTCTTCTATAATATTGTGCGCCTTTCTTTCTAGTACAAGAATACTTTGAGTGTAGCTAATAGTGCAAGATTTTCTCAAGAATATCTCCAATATACCAGTCAGATATAGTCTCCTACTAAGGTAAGAGATATTATTTTCGTTCAATATTCGTAAAGAATATTACTTTTTTTCATACTCTATAGTATGTAAGTGATTATATTTCGTTTCATATTCTTAAATCTACACTTACTTTGATAAGTATTGCTTCTATATATAATCCTTGAAATGATTAGAAATTCCTTGAGGTTTGCACTTCATCTAATATCATTTCACTTGTATATTTGTCTAAACTTCCTTATTAAATTTTCATATTTTCATGTTGGGTACTATTCATTCCAGAGTACTATTTATCCGGGGTACTATTCAGGCCGGAGTACTATTCATCCGAGGTACTATTCATGTCAGAGTACTATTCACGAGGAAATTTAGTTTTTTTTTCTTTGTCCAAATTATCTTTGAAATATTAATCTTAAATATCATTCTTGAATTTTACTCCACAATTGGTTATATATCATGTTGACAATTTGAACATTCTTGAACTTGGATAAATTAAATTATAATTCTCTAATATTTATCCTTGATTTATTCTTTATATCATTGCCATCATCCTCATGCTTATATTGTGCTGAAAGTCATCTTTGGCCCGTAGTGCAAAGATGGACTGTTGATGGATATGATTATGACCAGGAATTGTGTATTGATATAATCATGACCTTTAATGTTACGGATAAAAGTTTGTGGTGAAAGTCCTCTTTGACTCGTAGTGCATAGATGGACACGTGTTTGGTATGATCATGACCATTGGTGATACAAATGATTATCTTTGGCCCGTAGTGCATAGATAATTCGTTGATTGGAAATAATTATTGATTGGTATTATAAGGATAAAATATTGATGATGGACTTTTAAATCATAAAAGATAGTAGACATCATGCTCTACTTGACTCTTCTAAAGGATTGTTATTTTCACTACAGTTCTTGATCTAAAACTTGTTGTCCATTATATTTTATCTAATTTATTATTGTTGAAAGCTAAAGATAATTTATTCTTCATTATCTTTGCCATAATATTATTTACTTGGTTAGTTGAGCTCACCCTTTTTCTTTTTGTTTCATTGTTCTTCTCAGGTAATGAGAGCGTCACTTAGACTATTCGGGGAGCAGAGTAATTGTCTGAGATAGTTCTATAGAAGTTTTCACTATATTGTAAAATAATGTGACAATAATTGTAATGAAGACTTAATTTGAGTATGGATATTGTCATATTATGTAAGACCCCAATTTTTTATGAATAAAAATTTAATTTTCTCTAAGTATTATTTTGAATAGTAAGGTGTTGATTTGATATAATACTATAGTTATGGGTGATATGTTCAAATTTTACAAAGTAAGCAAGTTATCATAAAATATTCGTTTGGTCGGAAAATATTCTTTTTATTGGGAAATATTCGTACAACGACGCAATTATTGGTAGACCCCACAACGGAATAATTGTCGGATATAAAAAACGACAAAATAATCTTTTTATAAAAAATAACGACAAAATTTTTATCGTTAAACTGTTGAAATACACTGTGAGAAAAGTACAGTGGTACGCGTTGTTCCACAATGGTACGCGGTATTACACAGTAGCACACGGTATTTCACATTATCTCTGATTATTGATGTTTACGTAAGAAGTCACTCAGTTTCATTCAATAATTGTCACAGTAGTTGCTGCATAGTATCTCATATTATTGATTCAATTTTTGTCACAGTATTATCTGCACAATACTTTATATTATTAAATTAATAATTGACACGACATAATTATTCATATTATTATTTGTATTATTGACCATGTTTAGAAAGTTCTATCGAGGAAAGGGATTAGGTTATTTAATTGCGCTCCAATAAGGAGAAATCCTTATCGGAAAGCCCCTTCTTTCTTAGGAACGATCTGGTTTTCAATATTGTGAGTTTTAATATTAATGATGAATAATTTTTGAAAGATTGTGTTGATTAAAGATAAGTATAATAATTAATGAGCGGAAGATGTTTGTTCAATTATATTTTTAAATTGGTATTTGTTCTATTTGATTTTGGAAGATACGAATTGATTTACAGAGGGGTGACCCTCAGTTACCTTCTAATTGGTGTTTGTTCATTTAGTTTTTTGAGGATACATAATTCTTTCGTATGGCCCTCAATTACCTTTAAATGAGGTTATCTGTTTTTATTTTGATTTGGCAGGTTATGAAATTATTTTGCAAAGAATGGACCCTATTGGCCAAACTTTCCAATAATGCAATTCCTATTTAGTAACATGTGAATTGGGGTGCCCCCTCATTGGGCAATTTCTCCAAATTGGTATACTAATAGTCTTTCCTCATTGGCCAAAGCTTTCAAAAGAGAATACTGATAAGTTGAAACCCGTGAACTTTGTCCGAAATTTTTTACTATGCGTCCGTGATTATTTTTATATAGTGTCTGCCATTCTCTTATAAATAGGCTGCTTAGTTAAGAAAATAAAAATCACACTAGAATAAAAGAATTATTCTTCTATAATATTGTGCATATTTCTTTTGTGTATAAATATACTTTGAGTGTAGTTTATAGTGTAAGATTTCCTCACGATAATCTCCTACATATTAGACAACATCTAGTTCTCTACTCAGGTAAAGGGTGTTATTTTCTAAGGCATATATAAAAGTATACGATAATTTAAAAATACTAAATAGTTCGGAAAGCCACTTACCTCGATATTGCGAAATACAAAAATATTAGCTGAACAAATCCTAAATATAAAATTAGAACAAATAAAATTATCAGTATACAATATTATAACTTATTCATACTCTTTACTCAAATCTGATGCACATAAATCTTAATTTTAAATTCGAAGTTGTAGTTAATTATTATATTTAATATATTTTAAAATTAAAAAAATAAGTTTTTGTGTTCTTTCCTGTTTTGCAGTAGTCCTAAAGCCAAATAACTTTTTTACGCTTTTCTATCTCTCTCTTTCTCATCTAATATTTCTTTCTCAAACTCTCATTAATATTATCTCAATCTCAGCGTTTTAAAAGATGAGAACAAATAGATGTTAATTCAAATTTAAAAACTATATTATCCCTTCATTTTTAAAATAAACACACAATCCTTAAATTTAAGATTTAGTTAATAGATGTATCAATTATTATCTTACTATTTAATTATTATTATTATTATTTTAGAAAACACGATTGTTATAGTCTTCTTCGCTATGTAATTTATAGATTGGAGGAAAATAATTGGGCATGTTGTTATCTCCAAGTATATATAAAATGACATGATAGTTTCTAATTTGTCATTACTTTTTCACTATCATTTTCAATATCACAATACCACAATCAAATTCCTAATTAATATTAAGCTTATATTTGAGAACATAAAATTATTCCAAATTAATACTAAGATGTATTATATTTGAGAACATAAAATTATTCTGAATTAATACAAAGATTATATTTAAGAACATAAAATTATTTTTAAAGTTGTTGTTTTATAAATATATTTTTAATTTTGAAATGGATGAATTACTAACTAATAAGAAATTAATTAACTATATCATCATGAATTAATTAACTTTTTATGTCGCAGTAACTTAAGGTGCCCTCGCTTATATGATAAATTGTAGAATGGGGATTTTTATATGCACTAACAGTTATTGATGAGTGCATAATATTCTATGATTTTGATTATTTTATATTTGATTTTATTACATGTTGTATGTGTATGAGGATTTATTAAGGTATTTATTGATTTCAGGAGGATTTAGAGCTAAATATAGAGAAAGATGGAAAATAGAGCTAAAAAGAGGACGCAATTTTCCATGAGTTTTTCCATATTTTAGAATTCTATTGTAATTATGATTTCATTTTTACTAACATTTTCTTTCCAAATTGATTTTGTTTCCTTATGGAAACTAGGGTTATGGTTTGTAATTCTTATTAGGATTTGGATTTCTATTTCTTTTAGGTTTAGGACTTTGTCTAGCACTATAAATACTTTGTAAATCAAGATTATTTATTTTATCTTCTACATTGGAATTCAACACTTGTTTTGGAAAGATTGAACACATGAGCTATGTTCTTTATTTTTCAGTTCTAAGGTATGTGGAACCATATTTACAGTTGTGGGCAAGGAAGTCGTGCCTTGCTAGATAAGATTTCGTGTTGGCTGAGGAGGAGAGAAATCCACGAAGAGCACGAAATTGGTTGATTGATTGAAAAGGGGAGAAGAACAGGTGGACGGTTACTCCAACGACATGTGACAGAACTCCTAGAATCCGGGAACCGTGTTAGGGTAGCAGGGATTCCAAGAGCCTTCTTGAGTGCTTCGAGTTGAGAGAATGTCCAAACCTTTTTAGTGCTTTTAGGTGGAATATCCAAGCCTTAAGTCACCAAAAGAGTTCTCCCCCTTCCTAGAATGGAAGGGGTATTTATAGAGTTTTCTGGAATTAAGTAATCACATGGTAGGCACATGTTTTCAGGAAAATTCCAAAAATACCCTTTAGTCATTAGAATAATGCCCATATTGCCCTGTCCTTCTAGCCACCAATCCAATCCCTCAATCAATTCCCAAAATGAGCCTCCTCCACGAGTCTTCTGCCTCGGGACACGTGGAGGCTTCTCATGGGTCTAGCATATTTATTTCTAACTTTTCCGTCTTCATTCGATTAGGTTATGCAAACCCTAATTTACATATTTAATGAGATCGTAGAACCCTAATTGTTCATTTAATTCAATTAGGTCATGTGAACCCTAATTTTGCACTTGAATCCACATTTGCCCCTGCGCGAGAGTCACATTCCCAAATAGACAATCATGCAAAAATATTTCAAGCCTTTGAACGATTTTGCAGGAGTACTTCACTTTACATGTCTTAAAGACAATGGCCCTAGTAGAGGGAATCCCTAGGGAGCCAAACCCTTAGGGTTAAACCCTAGGGAGGCAAATCCTAGCAGGGCTCTTCATTGGACATATTGGGAAATCCTCCAAAAGATCTTTCCATAATTTGCCCAAGATTTGTTTCCTTATTTTTTTGAGAGGTAAGGATTCGATATTCATAATCTATGAGCACGTCTTGCATCCAAATTGAAGTAGGAAGTTCTGTTGCCACATTACTTAATTAGGTGCAGCTTTTATTTGCCATAAGAAAGGACCCATTGAAGCTATACATGCCACTCCCTTATTAGCCAACAAAATTTTAATTTCTTCATATGTGCATATGATTATATAGTCTAGGTGTTGCTGCTTGCGTGCATGTATCCAAGATTTTACACTTTTTATTATATATATGCAGCTTATATAAATTGCCACATGATAAGCCTCCACTCCCGAACCTTTCTGACTCATGCCGCAGGCCACAGATCAAGGATAAAGACCAATAATTGCCTTCTTTTAAGGCAGGAACCCAAGAATCCTTTTATAATCACCCACATTGACCATCAACAATCAAATCTCTTGGGGTAGAAATCACCTCGTTTGCACTGACAAACCAGAGACCTGGTATATATATATATATATATATATATATATATATATATATATATATATATATATATATATATATATATATATATATATTACAATAGGACCGATCGAGGGAATTTGATTATAATCATCCTCTGATTCATAATTTGTTTCAATCGTTGAAGGTGACTTGCTTCCAAGAAAAACCCTTGTTCACTTCGACACTAAAGGTTAGTTATTGTAATAATCTTTGGAACAAGACGGGAAACAGAGGGCTGCCAATACTCCCATACCCAGAATCAGGTTATTTGAAGTGACACATCTGAAATAAGGTCTTCCTCTTACACACATATATATAACATTGGTACATAGCTCCACGCTCAAACCAATACGATACATAATATATGATGAAAAGATGGCATCTTTTGTTTGTGCTCTTTCTCTTGCTTCTTTTTTTTTCAGGTAACTCTAGTCTTTCTTTTGTCTTCCGAGCCCCATTACCTTGATCATATCATGGATTTTTCCCTCGGATCATAAAGAAAGATTGGTGTTTTTTGACGAACCACGAAAGAAAAAAATACTTTTTCTTTCTTTTGTTTTTCGAGCCCCATTACCTTGATTACATCTCGGTTTTTTTCCTCAGAAAATAAAGAAAGATTTGTCGCACGAAGGAAGAAAAAATGCTCTTCATGCAGCAAAAACACCCTATAGGGCCGAACCCCTAGGGGGCAAACCCTAGGTGGCCGAACCCTAGGGGAAATCAACATTTAGACGAAAAGATGAAGTTCTGGAGGAGCTGTTACTATTTTGATCATAACTTTTGACTCGTTTGGAGTTTCGGGGCCCATAATATATCGAAACGAAGCTAGCGACGAGACCTACAAAATCATCACCTTTGGCTATGACATATACCATTATAAGTCCAAAAAAGGCTCTGAATAATGCTTTTGGGCTGCCCGAAGTTTTTTTAGAAATTTTGAGAAATTTTTCTTGCATGATTGTGATTCCTAACTCCTTCTGACATTGTTTCTTCTTCTTTTTAGGTGTTTTTAAGCTTAAATCTCAAACTTTCTTCTTTGTCGTGGTAAACACTTCGAGTTAAAATAGTTTCATTATCATCCTTTCTTTGCTCTTTTGACCTCTTATGTTGAATTCTTCTTGCTTGCAGGCCCTCTCGATTGAATAACCTGCCGAGCCGGGAACCACCAAGGAGGCCCCGTTTCTCAGTGATTGGGGAAGGACTCCCCTCTTTTGGTCTTTTCGACGTCTTTTAGGAGCAAATCCAGACTTATGACCGTATAATTCTTCCTCCACCAGAGAAGGAAGACTTGTTTCTATATGTAATGGCTTATAGAGGTTGAGATGACTTTTCCCATTCTGATCGCATTCCTCATCTATTCATAGAGAAACAAGAGTACCCTTTCAGTTCCCTTCACTTCTTATTTGATTCATCTAGCCTCCTTCAGGAATGGCATCATTGGTTCGACGAAATATTTGGGAATGTTAATTATGTGGATATACTAAAGAAAGGGCTGACATTCTTCATTACATCAAGCTATGCAGGGACATTCGTATCCAACAGGACCATGGTGTTCCTCTACATGCACATTCATCACTGCTTAGGGGGAATGCACCTTTACTCTGGAGGATGTCTATGCCATCTACCAATCTACCAGTAAGCATTTGCCCCCTACGCGTGAGCCTTTGGTGAGATGATCGCATAAAATATTTTAAGTGTTGAAGTCTTGATTCTAGTGTCTGAACACTTCGCGGGACTTGATGTTTTGCAAACCTCAAAAACAAAAGTCCTAGGAGAGGGAACCTCTAGCAGAGAAAACCTTAGGAGAGCAAGCCTTAAAAGAGTTCTCCTAGGATATCTTGAAAAATCTTTGATGTAATCCTTCTTACCCTCTCTTGAAATTTCTCTTTTCTTTAGAAACAAGAAATCGAAGACCAATGCTAAGAAGAGGATGATGATGTTCCCATTGGGCTCTTTATGAGTATCGTAAATGGGGCAGCGGGTATCGAGTCTTCTTCGCCACATGACGCATTTCTATAACTTTTCCACATGACAGTTTTGAGGGTGCCGATGAGACTCCTGCTTCTTTGAGGCAGAATCCTTATGAGACTATTGCTGATGTTCATCCTCCCAAAGAGGATTCCGCCGAGTTGGTGATTGCTCTGGAGGGTATTGTGGATAGTACTTTGGGTGGGTTGAATGACCTTCCATCTCCCGTGGCATCTCCTAACTCTCCTTGGACATGACTCCCTTCCATGCTAGGTTGGATATCTTTATTTTCAATCATTATGTTGTTGCACTTCGTTTGGAAGTCACTTCACGTCACCATAAAAATGACTTACTTTATGTAGAGCTTTAGGAGCTTCAAGATGCCATGGATAAAT
Organism: Panax notoginseng; assembly: GCA_016801055.1. NCBI lineage: Eukaryota > Viridiplantae > Streptophyta > Magnoliopsida > Apiales > Araliaceae > Panax > Panax notoginseng. Next base: position 200,532,625 of record CM029018.1, read on the forward strand.
TGAAGACCAAGCTTTTCGGAAATTGAGTTAGCTGCCCAAGACCTTGAAGGCCTGACAGCCTTGAAGGCCTGATAGGCTCGAAGGCCTGATAGCATTGAAGGCTTGATAGCCTTAAAGACCTGATAACCCCGAAGGCCTGATAGCATTGAAGGCCTGATATCCTCGAAGGCCTGATAGCATTGAAGGCCTGATAGCCTTGAAGACCTGATAACCTCGAAGGCATGATAACCTTGAAGTCTTAATATCCTCGAAGGCCTGATAGCATTGAAGGACTGCTAGACTTAAAGGCCTGATAGCCTTGAAGACCAAGCTTTAGTTATTCCCCTCTCTTCTGTTCGACAGGTCATGACCTTTAAATCATGAACTTTCGTAGTTTTTTCCATTTCTTGTATCAAAAAGTTCATGTACATATATTTCATTCATCAAATTGTAGTTTCTTTTATCCTTATTGATTGCCTTTAATTTGAACGATTCCTTAAAACTCAATATTCAACATTGCATTTTAAGTTGTCCAAGTTAATACTCCAAGACAATAATAGGCCTCATAAATTTTGTTAAAGATAAAACATGCTTTTTTTTCTTCTTTTTTTTTCATTTCATGCAAACCAACACTTGAATCTATACTTTTCTTTTTTAATAAATTAGAAAAAATATTCAAGTATAAGATAAGATTTGACAAATTTATTGATAATCAAATTGCTTTTAATGAAAAGCATAACATTTTATATAATAAATCTTGCTTTTTATCGGAGAAAGCATAACGTTTACCACTTTTAGAGATAAAGTGTAACTTTTTCAGGGTTGAGGGCTTCTACTCAGGTGCCTCAATTACTTTTGAAGTTGAAAGTATAACTTACGAGGACTTATAGTCAGATGCCTCGATTACTTTTAAATTTAAAAGTATAACTTTTCGGGTCTAAGGACTTATAGTCATGTGCCTCATTCACCATTCACTTTTGATGATAAAGTGTAACACTCGGGTGCCTCGTCACTTGGGCCGTCTAATTTCTTGTCAAGTGCGGTCTACGAGGACTTAAAATCAGGTGCCTCGTCACTTGAGTCATCCAATTTCTAGGCAAGTATAGTCTACGAGGACTTGAAATTTGGTGCCTCGTCACTTGGGTCGTCCAATTTCTTGGCAAGTGCCGTCTACGAGGACTTGACCACCATTTAGAGTGGACAACCTTCTCGGGTGGATTTTTTTTTAATTCATCAATTCTTATGCCTCCTCCCTTAGTCATCCAATTACTTGGCAAGGGATACTCCTGAGGACTTAAACCATCATTTTGGTGGACAACCATCTTGGGTGGATTTTTTAATTCATATGTAGTTCAGAGTTCTTTCGATGGTAGAGCCAGTATTTGGGTTCTTGACTTCTGGGACTGCACCATGGGTGATAGTGTTGCATGTTTCTTCTCCTAGTTCAATCTCCCTAACCGTCAGCTTCTCATGGTATATCCTTCGCAGACTATAACTGTCCATAGTGGAGTGCCCTGCATATTGGTGGTATACACAGAAGTCCGACCTTCTTTTTATCTCTTTCGTTACGACCAACCGGGGCCTTGGAGGCTTCACCACTTCGTGCTCAACCCATTGTTCATACAGGCCCCTGAATGCCTTCTCGTTGCATGTGATAGCCTCCGAAATTGGCATTCTAGTATACTTGTCTCCATGCTTTTCTCTGCTTCGCTCAAATTTCTCATTCTTCTGCCTCTTGCCCCCTTGTGGTTTTGACTGAGAATCCGCCAAAGCCACAGTTGATGTCCTCTTGCTCTTACATGTAACCATCGCATGGCTGGTGGGAATTGTCATGATTCCTCTCAAGTCTTGTGCAAAAGATGAGAGGGTCGCGAAGGAATCACAATCCTTGGTAATGAGGAGGGGCTTGAAGGCATCTAAGGCACCATTGTTGCAAATGCTGACCAAATTCTTTTCTTCCATTGGCTCTGCGCACTTCTGGGCCCTGAATCTGTCAACATAATCCGACAGCTCCTCATTCGGCTTTTGCTTGAACTGCATGAGCTCTATAATGGTTACCTGTTCTGCACATAGAAAAATTTCTTTAAAAAATTGTAATTTTAGGTCATCCCAATCATGGACTGACTACATCTCTAAATTATAGTACCAACTGAAGGCACTATCCTTCAAAATTTTGTTGAATTCCCGCATCAATAAGTTGTGGTTCTTCACTTCAACATATTCTAGCCACAGAGACATCGACTCTATAAACCTAGCAATATGTTCCTTGGCATTTCCTTTCTCCCCGTTATATTTTGGAAACTGCGGGGGATGCTCAATATACTCTGTCAGGTAAGGTTGCCTCCGAATGTGTGTCGGGTAAGGTGGAGTAAAGTTTAACTCCAAGGGTCGAGATGTCTACCTGCGAAGTTGATTGATCACATCGATCATATCATCCTTCGTCACGTACTAGCTCGTGGCGTGAACTCTCTGGGGTGTTGTGATATACTGCTGTATCGACGATGTGTATGGTAAAGAAATTGGATGATGTACACTTGCATCGTGCAAAACTGGCACTGGTGGCAGTTGCTGGCTCACTCGCTGGACATGGCTTAGGATGGTTGGCATCTGCACCTGTGAAAATGCTGGGAGAGTAGTTGGGATGATGTTTGTCTGAGGTTGGCTTGCTTCTAACCTAGGTTATAGCGCATCACCACTGTTCTGGGGCTCCAAGTTGATGTTTGGAACCGACTGATTCTCCGTCGATGGAGGTACAATTTGGTTCTCTTTTTTGTTGCAACCATTGTTGTTGTCCTCCACTCCTGCTTGTTCCCCCTGCAAACTGCCTGGGAATATGGCCTTGAAGGTGGGAATCTACATCAACTGCTAGCAAAAATTCCATATTTCCTCTTGCTTCCTCTGCATCTCCAGCATCATGGCCATCATCATCCCTTGTGTAAGACCCCAAATTTTATGAAATAAAAGTATTCAATTTTTTTTATAATTACTATTCAGTAAATGGTTAAATTGATAAATGTTAAAGTTAAGGGTGATATATGAATTTTTTTTCAAAATACACAAGTGGTTATAAAATATTCATTGTTGTCGGGGAATATTCGTTTGGTCGTGGAATATTATTTCTGTCGGGGAATATTCGTACGACGACGCAGCCATTTGTGGGCCCCATAACAGAATAACTGTCGGGTGAAGAAAACGACAAATTTGAGTTTTTACAAATAACAGCGTAGTTGTTATCGTTAACACTGTTAGAATACCCGGTGGTTAAAATACAGTAATACGCGTTATTGCACAGTAGCACACGGTATTGCATAGTATTTTTAAAATTATTGATTCTTACGTAAGAATGCACTACTCAATAATTGTTACAGTAATTACTGTTCAATATTTTATTTTATTGATTCAATAATTGTTGCGTTGATATTTTATATTATTGTTGTTTCAATAATTGTTGCTGCACAGTATTTTCCATTATCAGATCAATAATTCATATTATTTGAATAATATTATTAGATAACATTATTGGCAATGTCTAGAAAGTTCTGTCTAAGGAGAGGTTTGGTCATCTAATTACGCGCCAGTTAGGAGAAATCCTTATTGGAAAGCCCCCTCTTTCCTGGAAACGGCCTGGTTGTCATAAATGTGATTCTGTAATATTATTTGTGAATAATTAATTATTGATTTATATGATAAGAAAATATTTATTTTATGTGGATATAAATGAGGGATATATTTTTGTGGTTAAAAATGAAGGAGTTAATGTTGAGGTTTTTATCAGTATTTTTGTCGGAATGGAGGTATTAAAAATCAGAGTTTTTGAGATATTTTGCGGGGGTTATAATTTTTAATCCGACCGTTGGATCGTGGTAATTTTTGGATATGTTATACATATATAAGTTGAGTATATGTCCACAAATTTTGAACCGTTAAAAAAGAACGTTTGATTTATTATGAATTTTACGAGATGACTGGTTCAGAAATTGTTGAATTTTCGGAGTTTATCATTTTGATGGAAAATTCTAGAATTGGTGGGCCCCACTCTTGGTTGGTGAAGAAATGTACAGAGATTTTTATTCAAATGTGGTGGGTGGGAATAGTAGCAGGTAAAGCCATCAGGTTGCAGGTTAAGTCTGCTTCGGCGTGCTAACATTTTCCTATAAATAGAGGGCTAAGTTAGAATTGAAAATCACACCAGAAACAAGTTTTTTCTCTTTCTCTCTCTAGATTATTGAGTGTATTTTGTGAGTATTTAGATACTTTGAGAGTTTCTATTCATCAGAGCAAGTTTCTTTCAGCCTTATACCGGTATTCCGACCAAAAGTACTGATATTTTGAGGTAAGGGATATTATTTTCTTCTTAAATGATATTATTTTCTTCAATATCATTATGCTGAAATATCAACATGAGTTTTTATCAAATTTGGAACTTTTTGTGTCGGGGTTATTATTCACGTTTACGTTACTATTCACGTATACGGCACTATTCACGAATACGGCACTATTCACCGAAAAATAAAATTTTTTTTTTTGTCCAAGATGTCTATTATGGTTACTATCTTTGATTGTATCCATGTTTTAATCTTTATATTTGAATGTTGCTTCACAATTGATTATTATGAAGTATTATTGATCTTGGATAAACTGTTATACGAATCCCTACTAGTTGTCCTTCTGTCTCACTGGATTCGTTTTCTTTAAGATATTTTTCATCATCCTCAGTCCTAAATGATGATATTACTGAATATCTTTGGCATGTAGTGCAAAGATGTATGATTACTTGATGAATATCTTTGGCCTGTAGTGCAAAGATGAACATGTGTTGAGATGAACATGACTGACAGGTGATACAAATGAATATCTTTGGCCTGTAGTGCAAAGATGAATATTTGGATAAAGATGATTATTAATTGATGTTACAGGGATAAAATATTGATGATGGACTTTTAAATCTTAGAAGATAGTAGAATTCATTCTCTACTTGACTCTTCTAATGGTTTGTTGTTTCCGCTGCAGTTGTTGATCTAAAACTTGTTGTCGATTATATTCTATCAAACTTTTCCCTGTTGAATACTAATGATAATTTGTTGTATATTATCTTAGTCATAATATTCTTTACTGGGCTAGTTGAGCTCACCTTTTTCCTTTTTGTTCTATTTTTCTTCTCAGGAGGTGAGAACATAGCAGGATCTAGTCGGGGTATGGAGTGATGGTTCTAGAAAGATGTTTTAGCAGTCCTCACTATTTCTGTAAAATAGTGTTTGAATAATTGTATTGAGGACTTATTTGAGTGTGAATATTGTCTAGAAGACAATATTTGTATTTAAACACACAGTATGTGTTGTCGTATTTTGCACGACAATTGTATTATTGAAGTTGTAGTTTGCTTTCTGTATCATGTATTTGACGACTCAGAATGGGTGTTGTATACCTATTTTTGGGGCGTCACACCTTGTCCTTCCCGTGCTTCCTTCAATGCCTTGAGCATCTCCAGTTGCACAGCATTCGTCTGCTCTCCGCTTGCATCCTCGCCTTGCCTTCCTGCGTTGGTTTCTTGTTGATTGGCCATGTATGGTGATGTTGAACTCCCTTCCGAAGCGCGCGTCTTCAATAATTGGTTGGTCAAAATCCAGATTTGCTCCTTGGAAAGCTTGAGTTACTTGCCTTGGAACTGGATCCGGTGAGGTAATGTTATTTGTTGGTGAAGCAACTCTTCCTGTAGTTTTTCCCACTTCGAGTTGTGGGCATACCCTTCACAAATTCTACACCTCCCCAACAAAGTCGCCAAAGAAATGTGGACAAGAAAATCGTACCTTGCTAGTTAGGGTTTCGTGTTGGCTGAGGAGGAGAGAAATCCACGAAGAGCACGAAATTGGTTGATTGATTGAAAAGGGGAGAAGAACAGGTGGACGGTTACTCCAACGACATGTGACAGAACTCCTAGAATCCGGGAACCGTGTTAGGGTAGCAGGGATTCCAAGAGCCTTCTTGAGTGCTTCGAGTTGAGAGAATGTCCAAACCTTTTTAGTGCTTTTTGGTGGAATATCCAAGCCTTAAGTCACCAAAAGAGTTCTCCCCCTTCCTAGAATGGAAGGGGTATTTTTAGAGTTTCCTGGAATTAAGTAATCACATGTTAGGCACATGTTTTCAGGAAATGTCCAGAAATAACCTTTAGTCATTAGAATAATGTCCATATTGCCCTATCCTTCTAGCCACCAATCCAATCCCTCAATCAATTCTCAAAACGAGCCACCTCCACGAGTCTTCTGCCTCGGGACACGTGGAGGCTTCTCCCGGGTCAAGCACATTTATTTCTGACTTTTCTGTCTTCATTCGATTAGGTTATGCGAACCCTAATTTGCACATTTAATGAGGTTGTGGAACCCTAATTGTGCATTTAATTCAATTAGGTCATGTGAATCCTAATTTTGCACTTGGGCCCACAAAAGTTAATGTTTAATTGAGTATTCATTATTTCTTCCTTCGTGCATGAAATTTATTTTGATAATCAGTTTCAACTTCGTATATATGTTATTCAATTTACTAATTTGATTACTGCAGGATTAAATTAGTTAATTGATATCATCTGCTAGATTAAGGTATGTTATTAAGCAAACGATGTTATACCTGCTCACAAGTAGTATTTAGTAATACTTAATTATGGACAAGCTTTTGGATATTATTAAGATTATTAAAAGACAAGTTAAATAATCCCCGATTGTGTGATTGTCACTTGAAATAACCTAATTCTCTAATTCTTCATGATACTGCTATATTAAATCTAGACTAGTAATTATAGGTTGTATAATAGGTCTATTGAGGCGATCGTCACATTCGATTTACAACATAAGGAGAATTACAAGCATTTAGGAGTTGTAGGGCGCATTTGATTATTTCTTCTTCTTTTTTGGTTGTTTTAGGTATCCACATTCCGAATTTCTACCTTTATTGTTCTTCACCGAAATCAGTGTGCTACATTTAGCATCATCTAATTTCTTCTAGACTTAATTGTTTCTTCCAAGACTGATGATAGTTAATGAGGCAATGAGATACATTTAGCCGCAGTTGCAGGAAGAGTTGGTAGCAGTAGTAAAAAAAAATAGTAGCATCAGTTGTAGAAAGCAATAGCAGCAGTAGAGTGATAAATGAAGAAAAAATGATTTTCTTTATATGCAGCAGACAGATTATCTAATTCTTATAGATTTTGGGATATGTTTTTTCAATAATATATCATACGTAGGCCTTTGCGTAAAAAATTCTCCAATTCTGATTACATTAGTTACATATTAATTGTTTGAGATCTGTCGCCATTATATTATATTATATATAGTGGTTGAATATATTTTTTGGATTTAAATATATTATAAAATATTGTAATTTGTCTTCTTCGATATATAATTTATAGATTAGAGGGCAAACAATTGCAGGGCATGTTGTTTGTCTTCTTCGATATATAATTTATATATAATTTGGCGATGACTAAACAAAGACGTACCAAGCAAAATGTTAGACAAATTAAGTCTAAATATAACCCAATACTTTTTCAATTTCAAAATTAAAAATGTGTTTTTTTTAGTTCATTCTAAAATTAGATATATATTTTTATTTTAAAACTATAAAATGACATGATATTTTTAATTTATCATTATATTTTCACTATTATTTTCAAAATATCACACCACCGCAATAAAATTATTCTTAAAAATTGTTATTTTATAAATGTATTTTTAATTTTGAAACGGAAGAAGTACTTAATAAATTTTATTTTTTTTTAAATATTGGTCTCATGATTGATACATATTATACTCCATCATTATACCTTCATTACTTAATTAACTTTTTATGTCCTAGTAACTTTAGAGTCTCTAGCTCGCTCTATATGATAAGAAGAAGATTATAGAATCTCATTAATTAATTAACTTTTTGTCTCAGCAACAGAGCAACTTAAGGAGATAAGACGAAGACTGTAGAATCTCATTAATTAATTAACTTTTTATGTCTCAGCAACTTAAGGGGATAAGAAGAAGATTGTAGAATGAGTATTTTTATATGCAAAAACTCTTTGTGAATATGAAAGTTGGAAATGAGTGTTTGAATTTTTTTTTATTTGCATTTTGACCCCAATAGGAGTAAAAATGCAAATATATAAAATTCAAATACAATCGTATTTAATTTTCATGTCTACTTTTCATGTTAGTAGCTCTTTTATATGTACTAACCATTATATAGAATACATAATACTATATGTATAATAATTTGTACTAAATGTGTATTACACAGAAATTGTTTATGGGTCTTATTTTTTGAATTGGAATAGTGTATTATTTGAATTCAGTTAGTAAGTTTTATAACTTCTTATTGTATGGATTATTGAAAATATTGCATGGTTTGGATTTGATTCGTACTTATTCGACTAAAAATTCTATTCGAACTCGATTCGAAACATAAACGATTCAAATATGTAGCGCCCCCAAAATATGTATACATCACTCATCTTGAATCGTCTAGTACAAAATTCAAATACAACTTAATTATACAACAGTCGTGTAAAATATGACAAAATATAAACTGAGAGTTTTAATACGAATATTGTCTTCTAGACAGTATTCAAACTCAAATAGAGTCCTCATTACATTTATTATCACACTATTTCACAGAATAGTGAGGACTACTAATGCAAACATCTGGACCGTCACTCCATTCTCCGACTAGTCTCAGCTATATTTTTATTTTCTGAAGAGAACAATAAAATCAAAGGGTGAGCTCAACTAGCCCAGTAAGAAATATTATGACTAAGATAATGCAGAATAAATTATCGTTAGCCTTCAACAGTGTTAAACTGATAAAATATAATAAACATCAAGTATAACTGCAGTGGAACAAGCAATCCGGAGCATAATATTTATTATCTTCTATGATTTAAAAAGTTTATCATCAATTTTATCGCTGAGACTCAGCTTAATAAAAAATTCAACTCAATGAATTATCCATGCACTACGGGCCAATGATATTCATGTTTTCACCAATGGTCCTGATCATGCCAACAACTGTCCATCAATGCACTACGGGCCAATGAGGACTTTTATCACATCGTTTGTAACATTACGGTCATGATTATACCGAATAATTCCTGGTCATAATCATAACAATCAACAGTCCATCTATGCACGTAAGCCAAAGAAAATTTTCATCACAATATAAGTATGAGGATGATGACAATGATATAAGAATTCAATTAAAAGAAAGCAAAGGGTAATTTTTTAAAGATTTATAATTTAATTTATCCAGAATTCAATAATGTCCAAATTGTCAACATGATACTGCTTTGTGGAGTAAAATTCAAGAATAATATTGTATCAAAAATAATTTGGACCGAAAAAAAAATTAATTATTGTCATGAATAGTGCTTCGGGTGAATAGTACCCTAGTGAATAGTATCTCATGAATAGTAATTTGGGAATAGTACCCCGTGAATAGTACTCCGACATGAAAAAGTTCAAACTTATCAAGAATATTCATAATAATATTTTCATGAAAAGATACTGGATGAAACACAAATTTTAAGGATATTCTACTAATTTCATGGAGTATAGAAGCTAAAACTTTAACAAAATGAGTATAGAATTCAGAATCTGAAACGAAATAATATTACTCACATACTACAGAGTAGGGAAGAAAATATTATTTCTTACGAATACTGACCAAATATGTGACGCCCCCAAAATTAGGTATACATCACCCATCTTGGGTTGTCAGATACATAGTACAGAATATAAATACAACTTACTAATACAACTGTCGTGTACAATATGACAAAACATAAACTGTGAGTTTTAATACAAATATTATCTTCTAGAGAGTATTCACACTCAAAAAGAGTCCTCATTACATTTATTAACACACCATTACATAGAATAGTGAGGACTACTAACTAATACTATCATTCAGACCATCACTCCGTTCTCTGACTTGTCCCAGCTACGTTCTCATTTCCTGAAGAGAACAGTGAATGAAAGGGTGAGCTCAACTAGCCCAGTAAGAAATATTATGACTAAGATAATGCAGAATAAATTATCATTAGCCTTTAACAATGTTAAACTGATAAAATATAATAGACATCAAGTTTAACTGTAGCGGAACAAGCAATCCAGTAAGAGTGTCAAGTAGAAAATAAACTCTACTATCTTTTATGATTTAAAAGATTTTCCAACACTGTGATCGCTGGGACTCAGCTTAATAAAATAATCCACATCATCGAATCACCCCTACACTACGGCGAAGGATATTCGTATATTCATTAATGGTCATGATCATGCCAACAACTGTCCATCAACGCACTACGGGCCAATGAGGACTTTTACCACATCATTTGTAACATTACGGTCATGATTACACCGAATAATCCCTGGTCATAATCATACCAAGTCCATCTATGCACTACAGGCCACAGATGACTTTCAACAGAATATAAACATGAGGATGATGACAATGATATAAGAATTCAATAAAACAAGTTCAAGAATTAATTTATCCAAGAATTAACAACGTCCAAATTGTCAACATGATACTACTTTGTGGAGTAAAATTCAAGAATGATCGGGAGAATATTTTCATGAATAGATACTAGATGAAGCGCAAATGTCAAGGATATTCCACAAATTTCATGGAGTATAGAAGTCAAAACTTAACCAACTAAGTATAATAAAGAATGGAATAACAAAAGAAGTCACCATGCATGCGATAGACCGCACAGACAGGTTATTCCAACAGAATAATAAATAATAGAACCAGGTCCGGCGTAAACGCACAGACAGGATATTCCGACAGAATAATAAATAATAGAACCAGGTTCGGTGTAAAACACACAGACAGGATGTTCCAACAGAATAATAACAAGACAGAACCAGGTCCGGTGTAAAACACACAGACAGGATGTTCCAACAGAATAATAATAAAAACGGAACCAGGTCCAGTGTAAAACACACAGACAGGATGTTCCAACAGAATAATAGAAGAATGTCACCAAGTATAGGGTAGACCACGTATACAGGTTATTCCAACAGAATAATAAGAAATGAAATAACAACAGTTCTCTTCATGAATAAGAAATAATATTCCCTACCTTAAAAGAACTGGATATTGGAAAAGTGAAGTAGCAGAATACTTTTATTCTCTTTCTCTTATTCTCTCTATACTTTCTCTCTCTATAGCTTGAATGAATTCGTGAAAAATAATGAAGCCATAGGCATCTATTTATAGAAAAACTGAAGGTGGCTCTTGGTCTTAACGAAGGGTCAAATGACTCTTGGTCTTAACGAAGGGTCAAATGACTCTTGGTAATATTGAAGGGACAACTACTATTGACGAAAGTAATTACTATTGACCAAGGTAAATACTATTGACGAAGGTAATTACTATTGACCAAGGTAAATACTATTGACCAAGGTAAATACTATTGACGAAGGTAATTACTATTGACCAAAGTAAATACTATTGACGATGGTAATTACTATTGACCAAGGTAAATACTATTGACGACGGTTTTTACTATTGACGAAGAGACTCTTAGATGATAACATATGGGCCCCCCATAAAAAAAAACCAAACTTACCACAACGTCTCAATTATTGATTTAATAATATAACATATTATACAGATGATACTATGACAATAATTTAAGAGATATGATGCAGCAATTACTGTAGCAATAATTGAGTATAGCTGAGTGACTTCTTACGTAAGCATCAATAATCAATACCGTGTGCTACTATGCAACCACGCGTATTACTGTACTTTTACTACCGGGTAGTTCAACAGTTTTAACGGTAATACCTCAGCCGTTATTTTTATAGAAAGATAATTTTGTCGTTTTCTAACTACGACTATACTTCTGTTGTGGGGTCCACCAATGATTGTGCCGTCGTACGAATATTCCCCGACAAAAAGAATATTCCCCGACCAAACGAATATTTTAAAACAACTTGCTTACTTTGCAAATTTTATAACTATTACCCATAACTATAACATTATATCAAATTAACTCCATAATATTTATAGAAAATTCATCTTTATTTATAAAAGTTGGGGTCTTACAACCTCCCCTTCTTATGAAATTTCGCCCTCGAAATTAGGGTACATACCTGGTATGTCGAAGAGGTAAGGATACCTTGATTTCATTTCAGATTCTAACTCCCAGGTCATTTTCTCAACATCGTGGTTTCTCCACAAAACTTTGACTTGAGGTATAACTTTGGAGCGTAGAATATGTTCCTTCTTATCCAAGATTTGAACAGGAACTTCTTCATACGTCAAATCCTCTGCTATTTTGTCCGGTTCTAACTCAATAATGTGGTTCGGATCTTCCACATATTTGCGTAACATGGATATGTGAAAAACGTTATGAACACGAGACATACATGGCGGTAAAGCGAGTCTATAAGCCACAGTTCCTACTCGATCGAGGATTAAAAATGGACCGATGAATCGAGGATTGAGCTTTCCTCTTTTTCCAAATCTCGTAACTCCTTTCCATGGAGCAACACGTAAGAACACATGATCTCCTACATCAAATTCCACGTCCTTTCGATGAAGATCAGCATAACTCTTTTGTCGATCTTGTGAGGTTTTTATACGTTGTCGGATCGTTTGAATCTTTTCTGTAGTCATACGTACCAACTCCGGTCCCAACAACGTTGCTTCACCCACCTCATCCCAGCATACTGGAGAACGACATTTTCTTCCATACAATGCTTCGAATGGAGCCATGCCAATACTTGCTTGATAACTGTTGTTGTAGGAAAACTCCACCAATGGTAAGAACTTGTCCCAACTTCCCTTGAAGTCAAAGACACAGAGTCTTAATAAATCTTCTAGAGTTTGAATAGTCCTCTCTGATTGTCCGTCCGTCTGAGGATGATATGCCGAACTAAATCGTAAATCTGTGCCCATAGCTTTTTGTAAACTAACCTAAAATCGTGAAGTGAATCTTGGGTCTCGATCAGAAACTATGGATACTGGCATACCATGCAGTCTTACAATCTCGTTTATGTACATACGAGCAAGACGTTCAAGTGTATAAGTTTCTCGTATCGGTAAGAAATGAGTAGACTTGGTCAATCTATCAACAATGACCCAAACCGCATCTATACCTTGAGAAACCTTAGGAAGACCGGTAACGAAATCCATGGTAATGTGCTCCCACTTCCATTCTGGAATTTCAAGTGGTTGCAATGGACCTTTTGGTACTTGATGCTCCGCTTTGACTCGTTGACAAGTTAGACACCTTGAGATAAACAACGCTATCTCTCTCTTCATATTGCTCCACCAAAATGTATGACGAAGATCATGATACATTTTAGTACTTCCAGGATGGATTGCAAACGGTGTGTTGTGCGCCTCCATCATGATTTCATACTTTAAATCAGGGTTGTTAGGAACACAAAGTCTGGAGTTGACTTGAAGTATTTCTTCTTCATCGATTCTTGCTTCCGGCATAGCACCTTCTTGCACTTTCTTCCTCATATGCATCAACTCCAGGTCTGTAGCTTGAGCAGCTTTAACCTTATTGATTAATGTTGGTTCTACTCGTATATTCGACATCATCACATGGGTCCCTGGAGTCTTTAACTCTATCTCCTTTGCAAGTCACACAAAATGGGCCTTTGCGTTGTTAATATTATACTTGTACCCGCATATGATCTTCTACTCAATGCGTCAGCTACCACGTTCACTTTTTCAGGATGGTATTGAATGGTATGATCATAATCTTTCAACAGTTCAAGCTAACGTCGTTGTCGCATGTTGAGTTCCTTTTGAGTGAAGAAATATTTGAGGCTTTTATGATCCGTAAAGATCTCCACCTTCTCCCCATACAAGTAATGCCTCCAAATTTTAAGTGCAAAGACAACAGCTGCCAACTCGAGATCATGAGTAGGATAATTTCTCTCATATTCCTTGAGTTGTCTTGATGCATAGGCTATAACTTTTCCATGTTGCATGAGAACGCATCCCAACCCTTTGCTCGAAGCATCACTGTAGATGACAAATCCCTCCGAGCCAGATGGTATTGTTAGAACAGGTGCTGAAATGAGTCTCCTCTTGAGTTCTTGAAAACTCTGCTCACATTCTTCGCTCCAACCGAACTTTGTATCTTTCCGAGTCAGCTGAGTTAATGGAGTAGCGATTCGAGAAAATCCTTCCACGAATCTTCGATAATAACCAGCTAGACCGAGAAAGCTACGTACTTCGGTTACTGATTTAGGTTGCTCCCAGCTTTGAATTGCTTCAATCTTTGCCGGGTCAACAGATATTCCACGACTTGATACTACGTGCCCAAGGAATGCTACCTCTTCTAGTCAGAACTCGCATTTCTTCAACTTGGCATAAAGTTTGTATTCACGAAGCTTTTGGAGTACCAGCCTCAAGTGTTGCTCATGATCTTCACGGCTTTTGGAATAAACAAGGATGTCATCGATAAAGACGACCACAAAGTGATCCAAATATTCCTTGAATACCCTGTTCATCATATCCATGAAGGCAGCAGGAGCATTAGTCAATCCAAAAGACATAACTAAGAATTCATAATGCCCATACCGAGTTCTGAAGGCAGTCTTTGGAATATCCTCAGTTCTAACCTTCAGCTGATGATATCCAGAACGAAGATCGATCTTTGAAAAGAATTGTGCTCCTTGAAACTGGTCAAACAGGTCATCAATACGTGGCAATGGGTACCTATTTTTGATGGTGACATGATTCAACTCCCGATAATCAATACAAAGTCGCATACTCCCATCTTTCTTCTTCACGAACAGAACAGGAGCACCCCAAGGAGAAGTACTAGGACGAATAAAACCAATGTCTAACAATGCCTGCAGTTGGGTCTTTAACTCCTGAAGTTCAATAGGAGCCATTCGATATGGGGCTTTGGAAATGGGTTTTGTACCGGGTTCAAGGTCGATACAAAATTCAATTTCACGCTCTGGGGGTAGGCCAGGAAGTTCTTCGGGAAATACGTCAGGAAATTTATTAACAACAGAAATATCATTCAAGGCTGACGTATTTTTGTTTAGATCTGTGACATGAGCTAAGAAAGCTTGACATCCGTTTTTCAATAAACGAATAGCTTTATGGCTTGAGATGACAGTAATTGATTTTAATGGTTTGGTTGCTTGAATTCGCATAATAGGTCGATTAGGAATATGAAAGCTAACAACCTTACGAAAACAATCAATTTTTGCATGATAAGTAGTTAACCAATCAATCCCTAGAATCACGTCAAATGCAAGTATTTTTAATGAAATCAGATCGACAGGTAATGTGTGGGTACCAACTTGAACCAAACAAGACTTATAAATCGTGGATGTAATGAAGGTTTCTCCCAATGGAGTTTCAACAGCTAAGTCAAAGTCTAATTTCCCCGGAATCAAATTTAATCGATGAGCGCAAGTAGGAGAAATAAAAGAATGGGTAGAACTGGTATCAAATAAAGTATAGACTTCGTTAGAGTTTATGATAAGCTTACCCGTGATGACCTCATTCGGG
The DNA here is from genome assembly GCA_016801055.1 of Panax notoginseng. Taxonomy (NCBI): domain Eukaryota; kingdom Viridiplantae; phylum Streptophyta; class Magnoliopsida; order Apiales; family Araliaceae; genus Panax; species Panax notoginseng. Next base: position 200,548,138 of record CM029018.1, read on the forward strand.
TTCCTTGCTTTCTGGGAGTTCACAACAAACGCTCTCCCTTGCACAACCGGTTTTGACTTTTCTGGGACGGCCTTTGGTGTCTCCATCCTAGCTGAATTTGTCTTCGGTAAACGACAAAGTCGGGCTAAATGACCTTCTCTTCCACAATTATATCATGCTTTGGACGGCATCGCGCAGTTTGGACTGATGTGCCCCTCCCCTCCGCATTTGAAACATATGATAGGTGGTCGTTCTCCTTCCTTAACGACAGGTGCTGGTGCTGACGTCTTTCCATCATTGTTGAATCTCCTCTTCTTGAAATGCCCATTCTTATTATTTTGGCCCTGATTACCACCGAAGTGGTTACCATTTCTGTCCTGTTGATTCCCTCCACGCTTGTTGTCACCGCTTCGATGACTACTCTCACTAGTATTATCATTTTGCCGGCTGCTCTCTTTTGGTTGCGTTGTCTCGTTATCGCGCTCCACCAACTGCGCCCTATTTACAACATCTGAATACAAACACAGTTTATGAGAAACAAGATGTTGATGTATCTCCGGCTTCAAACCTCTTAAAAATATCCACGTCATTCTTTCTTCATTATCCACCAGGTGGGACGCAAACCGGGATAACTCCGCAAATTTTGCCTCGTACTGCGACACGGTCATATTATTCTGCTCCAATTAGATGAACTCCACCTCCTTCATGTGACGAATACTCTCAGGAAAGTATTTGTCGTTAAACAGCTCTTGAAACTTCTCCCAGGATATCTTCAGTGCGGCAGGTTGAGTACGCTTTATCGATTTCCACCAGTAATCTGCCTCTCCTCGCAACATAAAGGCGGCAAAGGGAACCTTTTGCTCCTCAGAGCAACCCAAGACATCAAATATCTTGGTGATCTGCTTTATCCATGTTTCAGCTACAAGTGATTTGGGTTCTCCCTTAAACTCCGGTGGTCCCAGCTCCTTAAACTGTTTAGCGGTGACCGCCAGAGAGTTTCCAGTATTTCCACCTACGTTGTGGACCGGAGCCGCTTTCACCTGTTGTTGCATAAATTGCATAAAGCCTCTGAACATTTGATCATTCATCATTTGGTCAGTGTTGTTGTTTGCATGAGGATTGTCACCTTCCTGATGCACATTATCTTGATTATTGATATGTGGTGAATCAACAGTCGCCTGTGCTCCATTGCTATTCTTAACATTCTCAGATGCCATTTTCAGATACTGCCACAAAATAAAAATTAATTGATATGTCATATTTTATCCTTATATTATGACCGACCAATTAAATACCATGCAAATAAACTTAGGTAGGTCATACTAGCGAAGGAATTCCCCGTCTCTCCCCTCCTAGTTCTATTCTCACATCTTAGCCAGGGATCATATCCCTAAGCTCTGATACCAACTGTGACGCCCCCAAAATTAGGTATACATCACCCATCCTGGGTTGTCAGATACATAGTACAGAATACAAATACAACTTACTAATACAACTGTCGTGTACAATACGACAAAACATAAACTGTGAGTTTGAATACAAATATTATCTTCTAGAGAGCATTCATACTCAAAAGGAGTCCTCATTATATTTATTAACACACCATTACATAGAATAGTGAGGACTACTAACTAATACTATCATTCAGACCATCACTCCGTTCCCCGACTTGCCCCAGCTACGTTCTCATTTCCTGAAGAGAACAGTGAATGAAAGGGTGAGCTCAACTAGCCCAGTAAGAAATATTATGACTAAGATAATGCAGAATAAATTATCATTAGCCTTCAACAATGTTAAACTGATAAAATATAATAGACATCAAGTTTAACTGTAGCGGAACAAGCAATCCAGTAAGAGTGTCAAGTAGAAAATAAACTCTACTATCTTTTATGATTTAAAAGATTTTCCAACACTGTGATCGCTGGGACTCAGCTTAATAAAATAATCCACATCATCGAATCACCCCTACACTACGGCGAAGGATATTCGTATATTCATTAATGGTTATGATCATGCCAACAACTGTCCATCAACGCACTACGGGCCAATGAGGACTTTTACCACATCATTTGTAACATTACGGTCATGATTACACCGAATAATCCCTGGTCATAATCATACCAAGTCCATCTATGCACTACAGGCCATAGATGACTTTCAACAGAATATAAACATGAGGATGATGACAATGATATAAGAATTCAATAAAACAAGTTCAAGAATTAATTTATCCAAGAATTAACAACGTCCAAATTGTCAACATGATACTACTTTGTGGAGTAAAATTCAAGAATGATCAGGAGAATATTTTCTTGAATAGATACTAGATGAAGCGCAAATGTCAAGGATATTCCACAAATTTCATAGAGTATAGAAGTCAAAACTTAACCAACTGAGTATAATAAAGAATGGAATAACAAAAGAAGTCACCACGCATGCGATAGACCGCACAGACAGGTTATTCTAACAGAATAATAAATAATAGAACCAGGTCCAGCGTAAACGCACAGACAGGATATTCCGACAGAATAATAAATAATGGAACCAGGTCCGGTGTAAAACACACAGACAGGATGTTCCAACAGAATAATAACAAGACGGAACCAGGTCCGGTGTAAAACACACAGACAGGATGTTCCAACAGAATAATAATAAAAACGGAACCAGGTCCGGTGTAAAACACACAGACAGGATGTTTTAACAGAAGAATAATAAAAACGGAACCAGGTCCGGTTTAAAACACACAGACAGGATGTTCCAACAGAATAATAGAAGAATGTCACCAAGTATAGGGTAGACCACGTATACAGGTTATTCCAACAGAATAATAAGAAATGAAATAACAACAGTTCTCTTCATGAATAAGAAATAATATTCCCTACCTTAAAAGAACTGGATATTGGAAAAGTGAAGTAGCAGAATACTTTTATTCTCTCTCTCTTATTCTCTCTATACTTTCTCTCTCTATAGCTTGAATGAATTTGTGAAAAATAATGAAGCCCTAGGCCTCTATTTATAGAAAAACTGAGGGTGGCTCTTGGTCTTAACGAAGGGTCAAATGACTCTTGGTCTTAACGAAGGGTCAAATGACTCTTGGTAATATTGAAGGAACAACTTCTATTGACGAAAGTAATTACTATTGACCAAGGTAAATACTATTGACGAAGGTAATTACTATTGACCAAGGTAAATACTATTGACGAAGGTAATTACTATTGACCAAGGTAAATACTATTGACGATGGTAATTACTATTGACCAAGGTAAATACTATTGACGACGGTAATTACTATTGACGAAGAGACTCTTAGATGATGACATATGGGCCCCCCATAAAAAAAATAACCAAACTTACCACAACGTCTCAATTATTGATTTAATAATATAACATATTATACAGATGATACTATAACAATAATTTAAGAGATATGATGCAGCAATTACTGTAGCAATAATTGAGTATAGCTGAGTGACTTCTTACGTAAGCATCAACAATCAATACCGTGTGCTACTATGCAACCACGCGTATTACTGTACTTTTACTACCGGGTAGTTCAACAGTTTTAACGGTAATACCTCAGCCGTTATTTTTATAGAAAGATAATTTTGTCATTTTCTAACTACGACTATACTTCTGTTGTGGGGTCCACCAATGATTGTGCCGTCGTACGAATATTCCCCGATAAAAAGAATATTCTCCGACCAAACGAATATTTTAAAACAACTTGCTTACTTTGCAAAATTTATAACTATTACCAACAACTATAACATTATATCAAATTAACTCCATAATATTCAAAAATGATATTTATAAAAAATTCATCTTTATTTATAAAAGTTGGGGTCTTACAAAATATAATATCCCTTACCTTAAAAAGGAGAGTATTCCAACTAGTATAGCGGGGATATTTTTGAAGAAAACTTACACTGTTTTCTACGCTCAAAGCTTCCTAAAACTCGAAAGAAATACGCTCAATATTATAGAAGAAGAATTCTCTGATTCTGGTGTAATTTTCAATTCTAAACTAAGCATCCTATTTATAGGATAATGGAAAGGATACTATTTGAATAAAATCACGGACGCACAGTGTCAAGGGTTCAGTACGGGCGCAACGAATACGTCTTAAAATTTTTATGATTTACTATGCAAATACTATACATAATAAAATATAATATATTCTATTTTTCATTCAAAAAACAAAATTTATATATATATATATATATATATATATATATATATATATATATATATATATATATATATATATATATCACACTTATTACACACTATTTTGAAAAATAAGTATGTGGGGGTTTATATAATAAGCAAAATTTATAACAAATACTTCATAAAAATTTCCTCAATATTTTTAACAACATTTATTCATCATTATTATAACTCGCAATATTAACAACCAGATCGTTCCCAGGAAAGAGGGGGCTTTCCGATAAGAATTTCTCCTTATTGGCGCGCAATTAGGTGACCAAACCCCTTTCCTCTACAGAACTTTCTAGACATTGTTAATTATGCAAATAATAATATGAATAACTTGTCATCTCAATTATTGATTTAATAATATATAAAATATTAACAATAATTGAATCAAATAACGTGAGATACTATGCAGCAATTACTGTAACAATAATTGTAACAATAATTGGGTATAACTGAGTGACTTCTCACGTAAGCATCAATAATCAATATCGTGTGCTACTATGCAACCACGCGTATTACTGTACTTTTACCACTGGGTATTTCAACAGTTTAAAGGTAAAACTTTCGCAGTTATTTTTATTAAAAGATATTTATGTCGTTTTCTCATTCCGACAATAATTCCGTTGTGAGATCCACCAATGATTGTGCCGTCATACGAATATTTCCTGTTAAAGCTCGGTAGTTAAACTAGTTTCAATCAAACCTTATTTCAGACTCGATAAATTTTATGAATTACTAAATCTGAGCAACTCAATACTCGACTCGGTTCATTTACTTACCTAATTATGGACAATTAATCTAGAAAATATATTTTAACTCTTAAATTTTGATATTTTTAAGATTTATGTAATCTAGCTTTATTTCAATTAAATCCTAACGAAAAAGAAATTTGTATTGTTAATTAATGATTTTTTATTTTCCGATACTAATTCTAAGTAATAGTCAAGAATTTGAATCCATTTGTCATGATATCAGAGCCGGCCTTGGGCAAGGGCCACTAGGGCAACCGCCCAGGGCCCATAGTTGAGAGGGACCCAAATTTTTTTATAAGCTTATGTATTTATGTGTATAAAAAAATAAAAAAAATAAAAAGATTAGCGATATTATGCATTAAAAATGATATGTTAAAAAATATTAAATATGATAATATAATTGATGATTTTGCATCTAAAAATGCAACAAGAAAACATTTTAAATGATATTTTGTGATTTAGATTTCATTGGGCAAAACTAAAGAAATACCCACTGTAGATGGTAGGTTTTATTGATTACACCATTGAACTTTTAATTTTTTAAATTACACCACTAAACTAATTATTATTTTGAAATTGGGTCATTCCGTTAAAAAAATAAACGAACATTAATTTTTTATCTACAAAACTAATGAATTACCCATTGTAGTTGGCACATTTTACTGATTACACTATTGAATTTTTAATTTTTCAAATTACCCCATCAAACTAATTAAAAATAATTATTTTAAATATTTTTTAAAATAATTATTATTTGAAGTAAAAATTATTAGAAACTTTTTTTCCTTCATAAAATGAGTAGAATTTCATAAAATATAAATTCAAAAAAATTAAAATGATTTTAAATTAAATTAATGTTTACTTACTTTTTAACAGAATGACCCATTCTTAATATTAATTTTTTAAAAAAATAAACTAGAAATAGAAATTAAAATAAAAACACAGTAAAAGATAAATAAAAAAACTGATTCAATTTTTTCAAAAAAGAAATTAATAATTTTTATAAATAAATATTATTTTCAAGAAAAAAATTGTAAAATTCTTCATATTTTAAAAAAAATGAGTAAAATTTTATAAAACATAGATTCAAAAAAATAAACTTTATTTTCAAAAGGAAAAAAAAGATTTTTTTTAAATCAGTAAGGTTTCATAAAACTTTAATTTTTTTTAAATCTATATTTTATGAAACTTTCTCATTTTATGGAAAAAAAAATAAAGTTTCTAATATTTTTTTACTGAAAATAATAATTATTTTTAAAAATATTTAAAATAATCATTTTTAATTAGTTTAATGGGGTAATTTAAAAAATTAAAAGTTCAATGGTGTAATCAGTAAAACTTGCCAACTACTATGGGTATTTAATTAGTTTTACCGATTTTATTGATAATTTTATTTTGTAGGTACATGTGATGATTATTTGCTTCGATGACATTTTAAAGTGTTCTTCCTTATCTTTTGTAAATTCTTATAATTTTAATAAAAATAATTAGTTAATAATTTATTTATTTATTTATTTAATTTTTATAAAGGAGCACACTTGAAATTTTTTGCCCTGGGCCTTAGAAAACCCAGGACCGGCTCTGCATGATATTATACATTGATCAAATATATCAGGGTAAATTCTTCAAAAAATATTGTGTCTTCCAGAAATGAAAACAATGGAGCAATTAAATACATTATGTTTGAATACATGTAAGAGTGTAAACGAACCGAGTCGATCCGAGTATTGAGTTGCTCAAATTTGGTTCACAAAATTTATCGAGTATAAAATAAGATTTGATTAAGGCTCATTTAGCTATCGAGTCGAGCACGATTCCGAATCGAGCCCGAGCAGTTTGGACTTTTTTAACGAATATGATCCGAGTATCAATAGTAAATTATAATTTGAGGAGATTCGAGTAATTTATCGAACTTTAAAATGTGCTCATATTTGACTCATTTATATTTCGAGTCGAGCTCGAATCGAACTTTTAGTCGAGCGAATACGAATTGAGTCCGAACTGTTTGCTCATTTTACAGTCTTAAATACATGCATTACAATATTACGTCCTTGCCCCCAAAAGATAATGTTGGCTTCGTTCCTACTGATGCATACCATTATCATCAGCCACATATATAATTGAGCACTTAACTACCACAATATCTTGAGAATAGATTAATAGATCATGTCGCTGCCAGACAGGCTCGTGCTGCATGCATGTATTTAATATCTTGATGAGAATAGATTAATAGATCATGTCGCTGCCTCGTGCTGCATGCATGTATTTAATATCTTGAGGATAGATCAGTAATTAATTAGAGATTGACGCATGCATGCACCAAAAAATTGGGACGCACGAAATGAGACCCGGCTATATATACCAAACGTATTCTCATCGGAAAGCAGACATTGTTTTATAATACTAGCTAGCTATTTACATAACTAATATTAATGGGTTTAACTGGTAAGCTGATATGCTAAATAGGAATCAAGTCAGATGGGAATGTGTTTCATGAGCTTTTCAGTACCAGACCACACCATCTGTCAAACATTACCCCTGTGTCAAACATTACCCCTGCTAATGTACAAGGGTTGTGATTTGCATGAAGGAGAATTCGGAAAAGTTGGCTCCGTCGTCATCTGGAACTATTACATCGGTAAGAAAAATAAAAAATGTAGTACAATATTTACTCTTAATTTCCTTGCTACTAGTATCTATGAATGTCAAATATTGTAAAATTTAAATAATATTTTAGGGAGAAAAAAAAATAATAAAAAGTAGGATTCTCATCTTCAGATGGGAAGGCGCTGGTTTCAAAGGACGAAATAGTAGCCATAGACAAGGAGGATAAGTCGGTGACTTACAAGGTGATTGAAGGACACGTGCTTGAGGAATTCAAGAGCGTTGTTGCCAGTGTTCATGTTGACACGAAGGGTGAAGACAACTTGGTGACATGGACCATCAACTATGAGAAGCTCAACGAGACTGTCAAGGACGTCGTATCTTGATTTTTTTCTTAGCATCACCAGAGATATTGAGGCTCATCATCTCCCAAAGTAATTTAAAAATGGTTCACCCACGTACGTACGTAAGGATAGATGCATGCATGCAGTAAAATAATTAACACTTGTCACTCATGGTGCAAGTGGGTTGGTTTGATTTGATTTGGTTATGAATATTGTATGTGCGAGTGTGTTTAAGTTTTAACTCGATATACGTATGTGTCCTTTCCTTTAAATAAAAGTATTGTGTGTTGGTTGCTTCCTATTATGGTTATTTATTTTGATACACATTCGGCAGACCCTAAAATTAATAACACCAAAAAAGTTATTCCTGTTATTCAGGTTTATGTAATGTTATTCATGTTTTATACTATCTCCGTCTCTTAATATAAATCGTTTTAGAATTGAACAAAAAATAATGAAAGAACTAAAGTTATAATATTAGAAACTAAGTAAGGCCGTAAAATGAACAAACAGTTTGGGCTCGATTCGTACCCGTTTGACTAAAAGTTCGATTCAAGCTCGACTCGAAATATAAATTAGTCATATATGAGCAAATTTTAAAGTTAGATAATTTACTTGAACCTACTCAAATTGCAATTTTCTATTGATACTCAGATCATATTCGTTCAAAAAGTTCAAACTGCTCAGGCTCGATCAGAGATCGTTCTCGACTCTGTAGCTAAACGAGCTTTAATACAACCTTATTTTATACTCGATAAATTTTATGAACCAAATCTGAGCTTGACTCGGTTTATTTAAACCCTTAAAACTGTAAGCAATTAAGGCTTACTTGAAAAGAGACAAAAACCTTTCTCTAAAATGACTTATATTTCTCTAAAATGACTTATATTAAGCGAAGGAAAGAGTAACAATAAAGAGACAAGTGAATATATTTTATGAAATTGACAATTACGAATAGAATATTAAAAACGAGTGTATATAAGTTAACATAGGCACGTAGGACAAAAAAAATCATCAAACCTTGGTTTCCCTACAAGGAGAAACTTAAATCATGAAATATATAGGCATTTTTCAGTCTATCATATTGATCAACTTAATTTAACTTAAAAATTAAAACTAATCATAAGAAATAAAACTATTTTACTAATTACATTAATATTTAACTATTTACTACTTTAATCAAATATTGTTTTATACTCCCTCGGTTCCATTTTATTAGTCGTTACTCCCTCCGTCCATAATTATTTGACGTTTCAGAGATGGACACAAGAATTAAGATAATGATTGGAACGCATTAAATATAGTACTCAATTGTCTATAATACCCTTAAATCTTTTGTTGGCATAAGAAGTTTTGTTGGGATAAGGAGAGAGAAAGAGTTTAAAGTATCAAAAAATAGGCAGAGTAATGAGGGGTAATTTTAGAAAAATTATCATTAATTCTCCTAGATTTTAACAAACATCAAATAATTAGAGACAAATGAAAAATTCTAAAACGTCAAATAATTAGGGACAGAGGGAGTATTACATAAAACACACATATTAAGGATATCATTACTTTGTAATTAATGTAAGTCCCAATTTTCATATTTACCCCTTATGTGTTGGTAGTTTCTCTCCTCCAATTATGCTGCAAACTAGTAACGTGTATCTCTCTTTAAATAAGAGAGTGAAAACAGAATGATGTGTTTTTATGGGAATAAATTTCCACGGAAAGTGAAGAGGAATTAGGTAGTACTCCCTCGGTTCCATAATAATTATCTTTTTAGAAGAAAAAAATTGTTCTAATTTATTTGTCGATTACAACTTTGTAGGAGAATAAATTATTTATTTTTCCTATATTACCGTTAACTTCTATCATTCTCCCAAAAAAATTTCTCTTGCATTAATAGTTTCCAACTTTCCATAAAGGGGTAGTGATGAAATTTCATACAAATTTTAATTAAATGATAGTATTAAATGACTTTCTTAATTCATGTGCATGAAGCTAAAAAGACGGTTATTATGGAACCGAGTAACTAGTATTTTAATGGAAATAAATTTCCTTGGAAAGTAAAGAGGAATTAGGAGTATTATAGGAAACTAGACAATTTTTTATTCTACATATTAGAGAACGACTATTAAATTGGAATGAAAAAAATTTCCTTAAACGACTAATAAAATGGAACCGAGAGAGTAATACATATATATTTCGAGTGGCATGATATTTTAGCTGGTGCAATAAATCATAATAATTGTTTTATGTTGGGTTAGAATTGCATGATAGTTAATTAATTTAAAAAAATATTCAATTTAACCACAAAAGTTAACATAAAACTTTTATTTTGGAACGAAGAGAGTATTATTTTTACTTATATTAACTTATATAATTATATATATTTATAAATATTATAATTACTATTTGCTAATATGTTCTTATAAATATTTTTCATACTTATACTTGTATATATTTAGATCATAATTGTCACGCACTTGGATCGTAGAATTAATGAAATTAGGGTTAACTGTTGTTGGGTAAAATCTAGTTATGCACAGCACGCAAGTATACATGATCAAAAAGAAATAAAGTGAAAGTAGAGTATCGTTCTCACGAGGAATTATTAATACAAATTACCAAATACTAACTCTTAACCAAACTAATTTTATTTAAACAATCAATTTAAGATTATGAATTAAATTATTTAATTAAACTAATTCTAATTACCTCTAGTTAAAAATTAGATTATGAAGATTTAAGATCACAACTTCACTTATTGTTTCACTGAAATTAATACACTTCTTATCAATTATGCTCATTATTCTGAATTGTTAATCTAGAACACGTAAGTAAATATGATCATCTCTCAATGCATCATACTCAAATCAACTTAAATACATAGATGATAAAATTAAGAAAAACACCCTAGCTAACTAGGGGTGCTCAAAATTTTTGATATTTTAGCGGTACCGACGGTACCGATTTTTTCAGTACCGGTTTTTTTCGATACCGATTTTTTCGGTACCGGTTTTTCAGTATTTTAACACTTTTCAGTACCGGTAGCGGTAATGACTTTTTTGAATCCGATAAAAACTGAAATACCGAAAATACCGAAATTTAATAATTAATAGTTAATGTTTTGTAATTTTATATATTAAATAATTTTTTTTATATATTAATAATTTCTATATAATAGTAGTTTTATTAATTTTTTTATATATATTAATAATGTTTTGTAGTTTTATTTTATACATTAATTATTATTAATAGTTAATGATTTCTTAGTTTTTTAAAAAATTATTAATATATAAAAAAATTTATTTAACTATTTTTAATAATTATATATATTACCATGCAGTATAACCGAAAATCGAACCAAAAAATCGATACCAATTTTGTACCGAACCGGTACCGAAACCGATAATTCGGTACCGGTTTCGATTCTTATTTTTTCGATAATTTTGAATCGGTACCGGTTCGGTATTTTCGGTACCGGTTCGATTTTTTACCGATGAGCACCCTTAACCCTAACTAACTAATTCACTATATCTCTAAAGAGGATTTAAAGCATAAGTTCTCTATCAGATTACATGCGATGTATAGGTATATCTATATCCTAGACATAAATTATGAATTCCAACTCCATGCAGAAAACACAATCACATGCTATTATGATCAGATCTAAATCTATAATCCATTTCTCGATCTAGTTCATATAGATTATCACGATAATTGTTAGCTAGTCAATTAAACATTAAGCACAAACCATAATAGACAATCCAAGAATAATCATAATAATTAATAAAGAAGCGTATTAAAATAAACTACGCAACAAACTTCATTGTAATCTTAAACAAGAATTTAGTTCATGATTAATGAATTAAAATCAAGAATCCACAATTGAATAAACATTAAAAGACAAAAATAAGAGTAGAGAAGAAGATAAAATATGTTGTCTGCAGATTTGATGCTCCCTTCTTGCTCCTGCTTTGAATCTTCAATGGTTCCAAGTTGATTCAATCTCTAAATCTAATAAAAATTGGGGTTTTGTCCTAATCTAATCTAATAGAATCATCCCCTTCAATCCTTGTGATTCTCCTCCTTTTATATGCCGCTTCATGTGTCTTTTAGAGTCCTTAAAACAAACAGCTCAAATAATTGAATTCAACTTCTAAAAACTCCTTTTTCTTCTCGACAAGCTTGTCCCGACGGGCTTTTTACACTAGGAAGCCCCCGCCTCGGTAGGGTTACTTTTTCAAAAATTACAAAAATGCCACTAAACTCCCTTTTCATGTTTTAACCTTCCGAAGTTGTTTCCTACAACACAAACACAAAAACAGGTAAAATGACACTAAAAATACTTAAAGTTAACAAAGAATTAAGCCCTAAAGATGTCCAAATCATAGGTATAAAACTCACTCATCAACTGTATGTAAAAATAATGACCATAAGCTAAGTTGATGATTATGTATGGGTTGATTTACAAAATAAATCTTTACATGGGTGGTGTGTGAAGTTTGATAACTAAACTATAAATCAAATTTATTAATTTATATTCAACTTATAACTGAATCATTGTTCTCCCCACCACCTATCCCGTCTCCTTGTCTCTTCTCCGTTTCATTGTTTCCTCTTCTGTAATATGATATGCCCAATTAATTACACTACAAGAAAATAATTCAACGACGACTAAAAGTATCTGCGATCGGAGTTTTCAGTCGTTAATTATGATACTAGCGACCGCTAGTAACGACCAAGAGGTAATCTAGTAGCTAGTTGTGGTCGCTGATTTAATTTTACCGCCATGAATTTGGCGCAAATATTGGCAGGGAGGTTACTTGCGACCGCATAAATTATTGTGACCGGACAACGGTCGCTAATGTATCCACGTCATTAAAAGTTAGCGATCGTATGCGGTCGCAAAAAATGGTCGTTGATTCTTTTAAATATCAAAACCAGATAGTCGACTGAACAGACCAGGAGACAAAAAGAAAAAGAAGAGGGAGAGGGAAGAGAGGGAGCCGCTGTTGCCGCCGCCGAAGTCGTCGTCGACCAAGTCCAGTCCGCCATAATAATCAGGTAATCTGTTTATTATCAGTCTAGTGGAACAAGGTCCTTCTTCGCATTACCATATTATCTAATAAACATATGATAGTTAAATTAGAAAGTAGAATCTCAATCAGTTGGGGAATTTTTGATACTCTTTTAGATGGATGCTACTTAAGTGTAATTGAACCCTCAACTATTTTTCATTGGTATGATGTCTATGTTTCCATAAATTTTGTGCTCCTTGTTCAAGCATTTGAAATATATGATATATCTTTTTTATCATCAATTTCTGCATTCAAATGTCGAAAAGAAAATTATTCCTTGTGCCTAACCCCAATTAGATCATGGTATAAAAGAAGCACTATGAAATTGATATTAAGAATGTATATGTATTGATATTGGTTATATAATTTTATGTTGTAAATGTAGCTGTTCTTTTGTAAATTGATCAAGTAAAATTGGTATTAATATTGGTAATTTAATTATATTTTTTAAAATTGAACATAAATTAATTAAAATAATATAATGTCCATTATTATATAATATAATAAAAAAATACAATAAACTAAACTAAAATACATAAATTAAATATTAAACTAAATTAATTAAATATAATAACATATAAATAAAATAAAATATATAATTAATATAACGAAACATAATACAAAATAAAGTAAAGAAAATGAAATAAATTATAAAATGAAATAAATTAATTAAATTAATTACATTCCTTAAATTTATTAATTTAAATAATATCATATCATATAATATAATACAAAATAGATAAATAAATAATGGGATGAATTACATATTCTATTATATTTTTAAAAATAATTACAACAAAAGTGTACTCATAAAATATTTAGACAATTAATACAATTTCATATTTATTTACAATATTAGTGCAATTAGGATTCCTTAATTTAGGAAATTAATATGCAATTAGGATTCCTTAATTTAGGGATTAATTATCCCCATGACTTATTCTCTCTCCACATTTAGAACAACTGCATTAGTTAGTTATCACCATTCTTCTTCATTCAACGAATTCTTTCTCTCTCTCTCTCTCTCTCTCTCTCTCTCTCTCTCTCTATATATATATATATATATATATATATATATATATATATATATATATATATATATATATATATCTTTGCTTTTCTGTAAGGCCATGGCGATCGAACCCAAAGACGTCGAAACCCTCATCCTCAAAGACCTTGCATTGGATCTTATGGGACATAATCCTCTACCCTCAAATGCCTCGATATGGCGGTGATGTTGAGTTCAGATAATATGGTAGAGGGTTCTGGCTTTGCAGATCCCAATTGCTGCAATAAATGAGTAGTACTATTGGTGTTTGATGAGGGCCTAATGGGACATAATAGAACTTGCTTGGTTTGCTCTCGTTGTAGATAGTCAGCTTTGAGGTTTTCCACACTTTCATATACTTTACCCAAAGTCCAAAATGAAGCCATTTCTTCCTCAGCCAGAAGCCTGATGAGAGTACCTAGTGGAAGTTCCAAGAGCCCAAGCAGAAAGTCTACGAACTCCTTACCTGCCTCTGCAAAGATGACTATTCAAATACTGGATGATGATAACCAAGCCTTCGTACCAAGGTAACCAAACTGTCATATCAAAGTAACTAATTAATTTTAAAAAATCTATTTGTAGATTTTTTTTTTATAATGCAGTTGGTAGCCAAACATTAATCCAAAGGTAACCAATTCAGTTTTATTGGGTTACAAATTAATTATAAAAAATCTATTATAGATTTTTTTTTCATAGTGCAGTTGGTAGCCAAACCTTAATACAAATGTAACCAACAAAAACTAAAATTGTTACCTTTGAAAGTTTTGGTTACCAACTGCACTGAAATTTCTCTTGGTTATCTACAAAAACTAAAATGGTTACCTTTGTATAAATATTTCGATACCAACTGCACTAAAATTTATCTTTTTCTCCTTTTAATTTCTGGACTAAATCAACCTTCGTCACAATGTCAGATGTAGCCGTAATGGATGAGGAGATCGGCGTCCATGGTGTTGAAACGGTGGCGAAAGGGAGGAGAAAGATGACCGGCGAAGGGGAGAAGGAAGATGACATTGCCAAACTTTGAATATTTGAATTTTAATTATTATTTTTGAATTTGAATTTGTTGTTAGATCCAAGATATTTGAATTTAAATTATTAATTATGGTAGTTATTTCTCCTTGATTTTAGATTTTCTTATTATTATGAATTGTACTATTTTTTGTAATATGAGTCCTAATTATACCTTTTTTGAAATTATTTGATTGATGCACTTTTCTTGTAATTACTTTTTATTTATTGTATACTTATGTAAAGGACCCTAAATAATGTAATGGTGAGTTTTAGATATTCCCACGTTAAATGGATATCTTGCATTCTTAGCAAAGATATTCCCAAATAGATAGATTTTTGTAAAAATGACTCCAAACATGGATATGATAGGCATGGAAATGAGATGCCCATTCTCAAGTCCAAATTCTAATGCGCCAAACACGGCTTTAGTTTGTCACCACTCATATCATTTGAATAAAAATATATCCTCCGGGACTGGCAACTATAAACATATTACTCCCTCCGTCCCAAATTATCTGCTGTTTTAGCAAAAAAAAATTGTCCAACAATATCTGCTTTTTCAAGATTTCAATATATTTTTTTCCTTTATTTTCCAAGTTTGCCCCTTTACCCTAATTAATGATAGTCATTACTCTCATTCATGCCTCTTCTCTTTTTAAGCATCTTTTCATATTCCCACCAATAAGGATTCATGCGCAGAAAACAAAAAAGTCAATACATAAGGGTATTTTAGTATATTTATCACATATATGTGTGTGGAACTCTAGAAAAGCAGATAATTTGGGACGGAGGGAGTAGTGTTTTTTCCCTGCTTTGTTGGAGTGAAGGACTAAAACGTGATAAACTTGGTATACCATAAAATAAAAATGCCCATTGATGATAATCTACGATATTAACTGTGATAGCAGTTAGTATATTGCAATGAAAACTCCCATGGATGATATTCTGTAATAAAAGCTCGGGTAAAATCATACTATATTATTATGAACCTTCTGTACAAATTAATCTCTTACCGTTGAAGGAACGAAATGTTAAGAAACTTACGTATGAGGTGCTACAGCAATTTTGGACAATGAGTGCTGCTATTCAAGGTCTTGTTGGGAGGGAACCAAGGTTCTTAAATAGTCCCCAAAGACTTGTCATTATATTGACTAAAATTGTTCCAAGCTCCTCCTTAGTAAGAGGATTGCTTAAAATGTTTATCCTGCGCAGTGGCGAAGTTAGAAAATAATTTTAGTGGGGTCAAATTATTAAATTATACTCAGGAAAAATCTATTCCATCATATATATATATATATATATATATATATATATATATATATATATATAATTTAGTGGGGTCAAATTACTAAATTACACCCACAAAAATCTATTACATCATATATATATATATATATATATATATATATATATATATATATATAATAAATCAATGGGGTCAATTGACCACATATTCGTTGTAACGCCCCCAAATCTGGTCTATCTGCAAACCCAACTTTGGTGCATGACGAGTACTTACCATTCATTTCATACATCATTATATCATTAAATATAACAACATATCTATTCAAATCCCAGATTCTATTACCTTAAAATCTTCGTTCATTACAAATAATGATAATTACATTGTTCTTTACTTCTTTACACGTGACTATTATCCTCCACAACAGATATATAATAGTTTATTAAACTACTCTATAGTTTAATTAAACTATTCTACATTACAAGTGTTGGCTTGATCTTCACGCTCATTCATATAATGAATGACACTTCATCAGGATACCGGTCAGCTTGATCTTCACAGGATCTTTTAGTTCATTCTAACATCGTTCGCTTAAAATATTTTTATTATAAGCAAGTTTGAGCATTCAATTACTCAGCAAGTTCTAGCAGTTGAATAACAACAAAATCAAGAATCACATATTCTTTTAAAACTTAAATAACCGAACAAATATTATGAAGTAGCTCGAATAATAGGAATAAATTATGATTCCTATCATTTTAAAACATTAGTCACATTCATTTTGATATAACATTAATTCTTATAAACTTTTCTTTACATACTGTCTAGCTAAATTCATTAGAATAGACTTAACATTAACAGTTCATGAATAAACAAAACTCTTTCATATTGAATAATTCATCTCACAGAAACACATAAGTGTTGAAAATTTGGCACATGGCCTCATACATACTTATAACACATTGCACAAACATCACACATTTTCACATAGGTAAAACTTAATCAAGATCAACATCTGAGTAAGTTTAAGAAATTAGCATCAATTTAAATATGAATGAAGTTAGGAAACTTGTCTTAAGCGCTGCATATTATTACGGTTTACGTTGTACGGCTCTTCGAAATCCTTATATATCACATAAGAAATAGCATTCACCAATTAGTCATTTATTTGACTTACGCATTGGTTTAAACTTAACTTTACTTCTTATGGTTTGTGTTCTATAACTTAAGTCCACGCAACAACCTTTCTTGACCGTCTTTCGGCGTTACGTCATACAGAGATGTCTTAATTCTTACAATCATCATTTACGATGGTTTTACATTACCTTTCCTTCTTCTTACCTCAACTTATCCGAAGCATTACAACTGTAATGTTCGTTAAGTCAATTATCATTCCTTATGCCTTTCTGATAAATAAATGTCATACCTCAAGATTATTCTTTATCGTCTAAGTCATACAATCTTTAGTATACTAAAAGCGATTATTCAATGCCAATGTTATATGTTTATAACGTTCAAACATTTTACATTACCTCATTTCATATCTTACAATGTCTGATTCAATTACTTGGAACATTCTTCAAGTTATTATCATTAACTCGTCTTTCAACATTTACATGTTATTTATTAATCTTCATTACTTCACGTTCAAATTACCATACACGGTTGTGTACGTTTATCTTTACGTGTACACGAGCTGCCTTCGTTGGTTTACGTGTTTTACGTTTATTTTGCTTTCTAACATTCCTTATCCGATTCCAATTCGGACCATTCGTTAATCCCATTACCATTCGTTACTGTTTATTGACAATTACATATCATACTTTACTAACATTCATTATCGTCTAAGTTATACAAATCAATGTATGCTTAGAACGTTTGTTCGACGTGAATACTGTTTCTTGTATATTCGAATACAGTGTCCGACTCTGCGTTTACATTGTTCGTCTTTAAAATTCTATTCAACCTTTACTTAAGGTTTTTAATCACTCATTCTAGTGATTCATTACGTGAACATTATGTTCATTCTCATTTCTTAATGTCTAAGTCATATGGTTCTTTGTATGACAAGACTGATAGTCCGTTGCAAACTCTTTGTGTTTACAACGTTTATTATTTTACTTTCATTACGGCATTATAACATTGAAATGTCATAATTTACCCCTTCATTCAACGTTCAAGGAATTACAATCATTGTAATTGGCCTAAACGTTCTCTTAACTAGAATACGGCTCCTGGATATCGGTTACGTATTTTGCGTCTACTTTATTCATTCTTTAAAATCCCGTTCAACCTTTACTTAAGGTTTAAATCACTTCTTTAATTGTTACTTTAAATGAAATTTATGTTCATTATCGTTCCGTACACGTTCCCCACGAATTGAGCTGTTAAAAACTCATTTTTGGGTGTACCAGTGTTACGGCACCGGTTCCCCTTGCATTTGTTGGCGCTGCATAGCCATTCTCCAGCAACTATTGCCCAGGACTGACGTTACAACGCCTCTTTCCCTTTGTTGGGCTGCGCTGCGGCCCATCTGCTAAAACTTAGAAATTTCTAAGTTTTCTTACACGTACGAATCGTCTACTTTGGAAATTCATAACTTCTTCGTTCTAACTCGGAACGAGATCATTCCAAAGCCATTTTTTTCTTTTATTTACATACTCAAATTTTCCCCAGACGGAATAATTTTTTGAATCGGTTAACGAGGCTTTCTGTTAGCTCAAATTTCATCATTCGTTCGTTTTACGTTATTAATGTTCTTTGTTTGTTCGTCCGTAATTCGGTCATTCGAACTCGAAATTCGTTCGTCCTTGAGTCTATGACTCACGTTTTCAATGTTTTCTAACATTCTTATGAAAACTCATTAATTCGAGTTCATTAACTTACTTTCTACATTTCAATCGTCTTTTACGAAATTTTGTCATAACTTCGTTATAGGCTAATATCAATCTGTTCTTCATGAACGTTTCTTTCAATACAACTTTTCCTAACAAAACATAAGTTAACAAGCATATATATGATAGTTTTAAACTTGTCTATTAACAACAAGCTCTAATTAGGATGGTTTTCAATTTTTCCATCAACAATGTTCTTTGCATTCTTTGCGTTAATCTTCGTTCGTTCTTTATTTTTAATCGATATTCTAATTACGATTTCACTTTTTCTTGGATCTTAGTGTTATAACTCACCAATCCTAACTTATTTCACCGAATCGTTCATATGATTCATTCGAATCATTCAAAAACATCAAGCAATTCATACTTCATATGAAAAGTTTTAAAAGAAATTTATAACTTATCTTCAAATTCTTCCAACTTCATTTTCTTATGATTAAATCATATGAAAATCATTCCTTAACATATTTTACTTCCATTTTCATTAAGCTATGTAGTTATACATATGAAACTTAAAGAAAATTAGATTAAACTAGGTTAAAATATCTTTCTTCTTGGTTTTCCTTCCATTCTCTTCTTCCTCTTGATAAATCTTACGATTTGCTAACTTTTCTTCTTCTGAGACTTGATAATCCAAGTCTCTCACGTCCTCTCTTCATTTGTCTAGAGTTTCCTCTCTCGGATATTTTAAAAATGAAGAGAATGAGCTTTGATATATATAGAAAACCAAGGCTAGGGGTATTTTGGTCATTTAGCAAACCGCCTTACTATTCACACCTCCTAACTATTCACGAAGCTTCTCCTGGAAGTTTCGTTGTTTCGTCTTTCGAAATTCATTCGACAGTTTGAAAAACTGCATTCTCTGGAATCTAAAAATTTTTAGATATTCCGTTTTTCCTCTACAGATTAACTTTTACGCGTTCTTTGAAAAGTCAAAAAATTAAAAAACACTTTTTAATGAATAGTATTTTTTGTCACGTTTTCCCAAAACGTAGTTAAACGATCGAAAAGTATATAATAATACTTTTCGTCATTTTTATTTCGTCTGATTTCTGCACGTTTTTCGAGAAAAACTTTTATCGGCTAATATGACTTTACATGACATATTACTATCAAGTCTTGAAATGAAATGTCATTCCGACATACCAAACTCTCAAAACGACTTAGGTTATTCTTCGGATGAATAGTGCATATTTCGTCTTTTTCTCGAAAAAATTTCTTTCCTCAGAAAAATTTTATTTCCGTCTTCAAAATTCTTACGCATTTATTCTAGCTCCTAGCCAAAATCCTCCCATTTTATAGTCATCCTAGGTTATAGAACGACTAATAAACACATAACATAGAATATAATTAATAAAAATTCATTTTATTAATTAATAATTGGGTTAAATGCAAAGTCAACCACTGAACTTTTCTGCTATTTGGGTATTGAGCCCCTTTCTTCCGGTCAACGCAAACTGAGCCCCTTTCTATTCAAATATTTGGACTTTGAACCCCCAAGCGCCACATGTGCGTTGACCTGCTGACGTGGTACACGTGGCGCCTATGTGGCACACGTGGCAGGTCTGACATGGTATTTAATATTATAATTTGACAAGTGTCCACTTCTTTTGAACTTTTCCCAAAAAATGCATTTGCATAGATTCGAACCTGTGACAATCTGATTTTTTGAGTTGTCACACTCGTACATTTAGCTTCGCCCCTGATCTTACGTGCATATAAGATTGCAAACCAAAATGGATGTAGTTATTACAAGTCTACATTTTGGAATCCTCAACTTCTGACTTCAGCACAAAACTTAGAAAATTCAAGGTAATATCCCTTAAAATAATACAACACTAAAGTAAAGCAGATTGTTTTCAGTATGGTGAACCACTTATTAGGAACTTTTGAATTTCCTATAACTCTCACTTTGTCTCTCATATTTCTCAATAAGTCTAATTTTACAGGAAATTCAAAAGTTTTTTGTTGATTAATTATTTGATCAATGATACCTAGGGTACAATCTCTACTGCACATTTAGTACATGCAGATTTTGAGTCAAATACGACTATAAGTAAAAAATGTCTCAGTTGGCAACCCTTCACTCTATGGCAATTGATTTTGCAAAAACAGGAGTAATAACTGAAATGCCTAGGACTATAAAATCGAGGATGTTTCCCGATTTCCTGGAGAGGTGGGCCACAACTAGCTTACATTTCTCAATGAGTATTGGGGACAAACTTTATCGACGACAACCGACTATCATGATCGTAATCTTCTTCTTAAACTTGGCGGACATTTGCAGTCTATGAGTCAGGAGTACTTAGCTTATGCATTAGCGAGAGCAGCACAACAGCAGGATGATGATGATGAGGTAATCTTGTCATTGTTTAGCTTTATGTTTAGTTTTGCATGTTTAGTTTAGTTTTACATTAATTCAATAATACATGTTTAGATTTATGTTTATGTTTAGCTTTTTGTTATTGTAATACATCAGAAAATGGTCGTTTATATTCATTATTTGGACGATTGTACGTATATGTTACTCAAAGATGACATGTGTATATATTTCTTCAATTTATATTGATTTATTAATGTTTATATAGTGGTAATATTGTGTTGGTTTATGTGTTTGCATATGGATGAATGGATATTGTGTTGGTAATATTGTGTTGATTTATGTGTCCACATATGAATGGATATTATATTGGTATATGTGTTTATATGGATGCATATTGTGTTTATACAGTGGTAATGCTTATATAACGGTAATATTGTGTTGGTTTCTTAAATTCATATGGTTTATGTGTTGGTTCATTATGTTGGTTTATGTGTATTGGTTTATATATATTAGTTGTGCATGTGTTGAGATATAAAGAATGAACTGAATGTTTATATATACTGCTATATATTGGAATATAAATCAGATATAATTTTTTTGGAAAATTCAAAAAATAGGTTAAAAATTTTTGAATTAAACATCAGTGACCGCAAGCGATTGATAATACATATTAGCGACCGATGATGGTGTTAGGGATTTAGTGATCGTCCTAGTTGCTAATTGTGGTCGCCACCACGTGGGCCAGGTCGGCCTTCAAACCTGACCCATGGTGACTCAGCTTAATAACGGACTCGGTCGCTATTGACGGTCACAGATATGTTAGTCGCTAAAAATGGTTGTTAGTGTCCCCTGCCCCAACCCCCAGAGACCAGATTATATGGACCCAAATTCACGGCTGCAGTCGGTCGCAGATGTGACGCCCCCAAAATAGGTATACATCACCCATTCTGAGTCACCAAATACATGGTACAGAAACAAATACAAATTCATTATAATAATTATCGTGCAAAATACGACAACACAAATACTGTGAGTTTAAATACAAATATTGTCTTCTAGACAATATCCACACTCAAATAAGTCCTCATTACAATTATTGAAACACTATTTTACAAAATAGTGAGGACAGCTAACATAACTGACCGGAAACATCACTCCACACCCCAACTAGTTCCCGCTATATTCTCGCCTCCTGAGAAAAATGGAACAAAAAAGAAAAGGGTGAGCTCAACTAGCCTAGTAAAGAATATTATGACTAAGATAATAAATAACAACTTATCATTAGTCTTCAAAAGAGAAAAATCTGATAAAATATAATAGACAACAAGTTTTAGATCAACAACTGCAGCGGAAACAACAAACCATTAGAAGAGTTAAGTAGAGAATGAATTCTACTATCTTCTAAGATTTAAAAGTCCATCAACGATATTTTATCCCTGTAACATCAATCAATAACCATCTTTAATCAAATATTCATCTTTGCACTACAGGCCAAAGGTATTCATTTGTAACACCAGTCGGTCATGTTCATCTCAACACCTGTTCATCTCAACACCTGTTCATCTTTGCACTACGGGCCAAAGATATTCATCAGTTAATCATTCATCTTTGCACTGCAGGCCAAAGATATTCAGTAATATCATCATTTAGGACTGAGGATGATGAAAAATTATCTTAAAGAAAACGAATCCAATGAGACAGAAGGACAAATATTAGGGATTCGTATTATAGTTTATTCAAGTGCAATAATACTCCATAATAACCAATTGTGAAGGAGAATTCAAAAATAAAGATCAAAACATGGATACAATCAAAGATAGTAACCATAATAGACATCTTGGACACAATTTTTATTTTTATTTTTCGGTGAATAGTGTCGTATTCGTGAATAGTGCCGTATACGTGAATAGTAACCCCGACACAAAAAGTTCTAAATTTGATAAAAAATTCAAACCAATATTTAGGCATAATGATATTGAAGAAAATAATATCATTTAAGAAGAAAATAACATCCCTTACCTCAAGATAACAGTACTTCTATTCGGAATATCGGTATAAGGCTGAAGGAAACTTGCACTGATAAATAAAAACTCACAAAGTATCTAAATACTCACAAAATATGCTAGATAATATAGAGAGAGAAAGAGAGAAAACTTATGAATTCTGGTGTGATTTTCAATTCTAACTTAGCCCTCTATTTATAGGAAAATGTTAGCACGCCGAAGCAGACTTGACCTGCAACCTGATGGCTTTACCTACTACTATTCCCACCCACCACATTTGAATAAAAATTTCAGCATATTTCTCACCAACTAAATATGGGCCCACTCAATTCTAGAATTTTCCACCAAAATCATTTATAAACCTAATTTCCGAATCATTCACCTCTTAAAATTTATAACAAATTATACGTTCATTTTTAACGGTTCAAAATTTGTAGACATATACTCAACTTATATATGTATAACATATCCAAAAATCACAACGATTCAACGGTCAGATTAAAAATTATAACTCACGCAATATATCTCAAGAACAGTGATTTAATTTTTAATACCTCCATTCCGACAAAAATACCTCAACATTAATTCCTTCACATAAAATAAATATATCCATCAATTATATCCACATAAAATAAATATTTCCTTATCATATAAATTAATAATTAATTATTAACAAATAATATTACAGAATCACAATTATGACAACCAGACCGTTCCTAGGAAAGAGGAGGCTTTCCAATAAGGATTTCTCCTTAATTACTGGCGCGCAATTAGATGACCAAACATCTCCTTAGACAGAACTTTTTAGACATTGCCAATAATGTTATCTAATAATATATTCAAATAATATGAATTATTGATCTGATAATAGAAAATACTGTGCAGCGACAATTATTGAAACAACAATAATATAAAATATAAACGTAACAATTATTGAATCAATAAAATAAAATATTGAACAGTAATTACTGTTAGAGTTTATGCCCTAGAGGCCAATTATTTGATATAATTACTTAACATTTTGATATTATATTTGATTGAATAAATAAATGATTTTATTATGATTTTATTTACTGCATAATATAATTGTTAACACAATAAAATTCCTTAGAATAGTGATACAAATTATATAGTTTCAAGTATGTGACTTGAACATGAGATTATATAATTACAATTAGTATCATTGTTCTTAAATGTCCCTAGTCGAGTATCATTGTTGATGGGACAACAATGATGCATTGAGACTAGTATGTGGATTGACTGATGACCAAATCTCATTGGTCATAAATATATGAGAT
The DNA here is from genome assembly GCA_016801055.1 of Panax notoginseng. NCBI lineage: Eukaryota > Viridiplantae > Streptophyta > Magnoliopsida > Apiales > Araliaceae > Panax > Panax notoginseng. Next base: position 200,572,924 of record CM029018.1, read on the forward strand.
ATTAAGTCAATGCATAGGTACATGTTAGAGAACAATGTACTGGACAGACCCACCATGAGAATTCTATATGGAGCATTATGCGAAGTGTCATTAGCAATTCTCATAGTGACAATGATGTAATGGTCCTCCGACCTGAAACCGCTATATTACTACACGAGAATTTATGTACTTTGATATCATCAAATGCCACCTTTAATAGGGTGGACTATAAAGGTGATTATTGGGTTCATTATGAATCGTGTGAGTAATATGAGTGATCTAGATGGAATTTAACCATCCTATATTTTATAGGTGATATCCATAGGCCTCTTGATTGAGTAGGACTATGAAATGTATGGCCATGCTCAAATAGTGATTTGTTTCATATAGTCTACTCATTGATCAAGAAAACTCAGATTAAATTATGAAGAGTATGACACATTCCATGACTCGAGTTTAATCTAGGATATTAAGGTTAAAAGGATTAAATTACATTGAAACATTGGTCACGAAAAGGTTGCATCGAATCATCGATCTTATTATTACTTGGGTAGCAGTGATGCATTACTAGATGCCGCTCACTATTTATAACTTTATAATATGATTTTAAGGTTATTGCCAACGTAATAATAACCTATAGGGCCACACACAAAGAACGTAATTAAAAGAAAATTAATTTAAATTGTAAAGATTTAAATATGTCAATATGATTGATATAATTTTAAATTACGAATTTAAATTAATAGGATAATTTATATATAGGTATATTAATTAAGTAAGACTTAATTAAGATATATATATAAATTCGAATTTTAATAATATTAAGTTTTGATTAATTCCTCCTAACTGCTATATATATGATATATATCAGTCACTTTAGGTTTTACGCCAAAACAAAAAAAAAACCGTAGCCGCTCTTAGAGAGAGACTAGAGAAAACAGTTCAAAAAATCCTCATCCTTGGTGGCTAGTACCGCGTTTCCTTCTTCTGCAGATCGTAGGACGATTCGTGTGGAGCATTCGTGTGGATACCGTAGAGACGCAGTCCGTTTGAATTGCGTTGGAGATTCGACCGCATCGATTCTAGCTTTTACAATCGGTATAATTTCTTACCACTGAATTAATTATTTTTCACATGGATCCTGTTTTAGGGTTTCGAAATTGCTTTAAATTTTAATTTTCGCTGTGCGTTTCTGTATCGAAACCCCAACAATTACTGTAACAATTATTGAGTAGTGTCTTCTTACGTAAGGATCAATAATTGGTGCAATACCGTGTGCTACTGTATTTTAACCACCGTGTATTCCAATAGTATTAACGGTAACAACTACACCGTTATTTATAAACAACTTATACTTGTCATTTTCTTCATCCAATCGCTTTCCGTTATAGGGTCCACACAAGGCTACGCCGTCGTACGAATATTCCCCGACAGCAAGAATATTCCACGACCAAACAAATATTCCCCGACAAAATGAATATTTTATAACCACTTGCTTATTTTGTAAAATTTGCACATTTCACCCATAACCAAAGTATTATATCAAATTAACACCTTATTATTCACAATAATATTTAGAGAAAATTTGATTTTATTCATTAATAAGTTGGGGTCTTACAACCTCCCCTCTTTATAAAATTTCGTCCTCGAAATTGACGTACGTACCTGGTGTTTCGAAAAGGTAAGGATACCTCGCTTTTATTTCTGATTCCAACTCCCAGGTCATTTCTTCAATAGCATGGTTTCTCCACAAAATCTTAACTTGTGGTATAACCTTCGTGCGTAGACTCTTTTCTATCCAAGATCTTAACAGGTACCTCCTCGTACGTTAAATCTTCGGCTATCTCGTCTGGTTCTAACTCAATTATGTGGTTCGGGTCTTTCACATATTTACGAAGCACAGATACATAAAAAATATTATGAACACGAGACATGCTTGGAGGTAATGCGAGTCGATATGCCACATTTCCTATTCGGTCAAGAATTTCAAATGGACCAACAAATCGTGGATTGAGCTTTCCTCTCTTCCCAAATCTTGTAACTCATTTCCATGGTGCAACACGTAACAATACATGATCCCCAATACTAAATTCTATATCCTTTCGATGAAGATCCGCATAACTCTTTTGTCGATCCTGTGCCGTTTGTATACGTTGTCGAATCATTTGGATCTTCTCTGTAGTTATGCGTACCAATTCTGGTCCCAACAACGGTGCTTCTCCCACCTCGTCTCAGCATACTGGAGAACGACACTTTCGTCCATACAAGGCTTCAAATGGAGCTATACCTATACTTGCCTGATAACTGTTGTTGTAGGAGAATTCCACCAGTGGCAAGTACTTATTCCAACTTCCTTTGAAATCTAGAACACAGAGTCTTAATAGATCTTCAAGGGTTTGAATAGTCCTCTCTGATTGCCCATCCGTTTGAGGATGGTATGCTAAACTGAATCGTAAATCCGTGCCCATAGCTTTCTGTAAGCTAACCCAAAATCGTGAAGTGAATCTTGGGTTACGATCCGAAACTATGGATATTGGCATGCCATGCAATCTCACAATCTCATTCACGTACATACTAGCAAGACGTTTAAGGGAATAAGTCTCACGTATAAGCAAGAAATGGGCAGACTTGGTTAATCTATCAACAATGACCCAAATCGCATCTAAGCCTTGAGAAACCTTGGGAAGACCCGTAACAAAATCCATAGTAATGTGTTTCCACTTCCATTTCAAAATCTCAAGTGGTTGCAATGGACCCTTTGGTACTTGATGCTCCGCTTTTACACGTTGACAAGTTAAACACCTCGAGATAAACTCCGCGATCTCTCTTTTCATATTGCTTCACCAAAATGTATGTCAAAGATCGTGATACATTTTGGTACTCCCAGGATGAATTGAAAACGGTGTGTTGTGTGCCTCCATCATGATTTTATGCTTCAAGTCAAAATCGTTAGGAACACAAAGTCTGGAGTTGACTCGAAATATTCCTTCTTCATCGATTCTTGCTTCTGGAATAGCACCTTCTTGCACTTTCTTCTTCATACGCATCAGCTCCATGTCCGTAGCTTGAGTAGCTTTAACTTTATCGATTAAAGTCGCTTCTACTCGTATATTTGATATCATCATGTGGTTACTTGGAGCCTTCATCTCTATCTCCATCCTTTGCAAATCATACAAAATGGGCCTTTGCATTAACAACATTGCACTCGTACCCACATATGATCTTCTACTCAATGCATCAGCTACTACGTTCGCTTTTCCAGGATGATATTGGATGGTATGATCGTAATCTTTCAACAGCTCGAGCCAACGTCGTTGCCGCATGTTGAGTTCCTTTTGGGTGAAGAAATATTTGAGGCTTTTATGATCTGTATAGATCTCCACTTTCTCCCTATACAGGTAGTGTCTCCAGATCTTCAACGCGAAAACGACTGCTGCCAACTCCAAATTATGAGTAGGATAATTCCTCTCATATTCTTTGAGTTGTCGCGAGACATAGGCTATGAATTTCCCATGTTGCATGAGAACACATCCTAACCCTTTGCCTGAAGCATCGATGTTGTGAGACCCCGAATTTTATGAAATAAAAGTATTCAATTTTTCTATTTTGGTAAATGGTTAAATTGATAAAAGGTTAAAGTTAAGGGTGATATGTAAATTTTTTTTTTAAAGTAAACAAGTTGTCATAAAATACATGGTCACTATTCACGAGTTACTATTTACGGGTTACTATTCACCCAAATTACTATTTACTCTAGTATCGTTCACTCGAGTATTTGGAAAACTTTTTGTGTCGGAGTACTATTCATGAGTTACTATTTACGAATTACTATTCACAGGTTACTATTCACCCAAATTACTATTCACTCTAGTATTGTTCACTCGAGTATTTAGGACACTTTTTGTGTCGGAGTTACTATTCATGAGTTACTATTCACGAGTCACTATTCACGGGTTACTATTCATCTAAATTACTATTCACTCTAGTATTATTCACTCGAGTATTTGAGACACTTTTTGTGTCGGAGTTACTATTCACGAGTTACTATTCACGGGTTACTATTCACCCAAATTATTATTCACTCTAGTATCGTTCACTCGAGTATTTGGGACACTTTTTGTGTCGGAGTACTATTCATAAGTTACTATTTACGAATTACTATTCACAGGTTACTATTCACCTAAATTACTATTCACTCTAGTATTGTTCACTCGAGTATTTAGGATACTTTTTGTGTCGGAGTTACTATTCACGAGTTACTATTCACGAGTTACTATTCATCTAAATTACTATTCACTCTAGTATTATTCATTCGAGTATTTGAGACACTTTTTGTGTCGGAGTTACTATTCACGAGTTAATATTCAGGAGTTACTATTCACAAGTTACTATTCACCCGGATAATATATTTATTTTCGGTCCAAATCATTTTTGGGTACAATATTATTCCATGAGGAAATGTACTAATTTTTCAGACCGTTGGTTGAAATTATATTAGTAAATCAATAATTCATTTAAATATATTATTATAATATTATATTATAGTAGTATAATGTGATTATATGATAGTATGTTTTTTTTTATAATTCGAATGGTAACATTATTATAGTAAATTCATGGTTTACAAGTAAAATGAGGTGAAAGAGAACAATTTGAATTTGAATTCTGATGATGTAAGCGATGATGTCATCAGAAGGATGAGGTAAGCAATGATGTCATCAGAAGGATGATGTAAGCAATGATGTCATTTGATCGATGATGTATGCAATGATGTCATCTGATCGATGATGTAAGCGATGATGTCATAAATTATGGCGAAAAGACTATTTTACCCTTACTCTACCAAGCTTATAAATAGAAGCTCATTCCTTCATTATTTCTTAGGAATTCACTGAACTCTAGAGAGAGAAACTATAGAGAGAAAGAAGAAGAGTATTTTGTCACTTAACTACTTCTTTATTTCAGTTCTTCTTTAAAATGGTAAGGGGTGTTATTCTTTCTTATTCATGAAGAGAACTTATGTTATTCCATTCTTTATTATTCTGTTGGAATAACCTGTATACGTGGTTTACCCTATACTTGGTGGAATGACCTGTATATGCGGTTTACCCAATACTTGGTGATCTTCTTCTGTTATTTCATTCTTTATTATTATGTTGGAATAACCTGTTTATGCGAAGTACCGCATACTTGGTGAAATTCTTTTATTATTCCGTTCTTTACGATTCTGTCGGAATATCCTGTCGGTGTGAATTTCACCTGACCTGGTTCCATCATTTATTATTCCGCATTTATTATTCTGTCGGAATATCCTGTCGGTGTGAATTTCACCTGACCTGGTTCCATATTTATTATTCCGCATTTATTATTCTGTCGGAATATCCTGTCGGTGTGAATTTCACCTGACCTGGTTCCATATTTATTATTCCGCATTTATTATTCTGTTGGGAATAACCTGTCTGTGCGGTCTCTATCGCATGCATGGTGAATCTTTCTGTTATTCCATTCTTTATTATTCTATTGGAATAACCTGTCTATGTGGATTGCCACATGCATGGTGAATGATCCTTTATATTCATTCCTTATTAAATTGTGAAAATGATCTGTATACGTGGATTACCGCATGGCTGGTGAAAATCCATTTGCAGTTTCATATATTCTTTATTATACTCATTTGGTTAAAGTTTTGATTTCTATACTCCATGAAATTAGTAGAATATCCTTGATATTCGCGCTTCATCCAGTATCTTTTCATGAAAATATTCTTCTGAGCATTCTTGACTGTTACTTTACAAAGAAGTATCATGTTGACAATTTAGATATTATTAGTTCCTGGATAAACTAATTCTTGAACTTGTTTAATTGAATTCCTATAACATTGTCATCATCCTCATGTTTATTTTATGTTAAAAGTCATCTTTGGCTTACGTGCATAGATGGACTTAGTATGATTATGACCAAGGATCATTCGGTATAATCATGAACTGTGATGTTATAAGTGGTGTGGTAAAAGTCCTCAGTGGCTTGTAATGCATTGATAGACAGTTTATGGTATGATTATGACCAGGGATTTTTCGGTATAGTCATGATCATTGATGATTTAATGAATATCCTTGGCCCGTAATACAAGGATGATTAGAAGATGTGGTTTATTTATTAAGCTGAGTCTCAATGATAAAAGTTGATGAAAATATTTTTAAATCATAGAAGATAGTAGGTTTTATTCTCTACTTGACTCTTCTAATGGATTGCTTATTCCGCTGCAGTTAAACTTGATGTCTATTGTATTTTATCAGTTTAACATTGTTGAAGACTATTGATAATTTATTCTTCATTATCTTAGTCATAATATTTCTTACTGGGCTAGTTGAGCTCACCCTTTCTTTCAATGTTCTCTTCAGGAAATGAGAATATAGCTGGGACGAGTCAGGGAAAGGAGTGATGGTCCAGAAGATAGCATTAGTAGTCCTCACCATTCTGTTAAATAGTGTGACAATAAATATAATGAGGACTCCTTGAGTATGGATATTGTCTAGATGACAATATTCCTATTAGAACTCTCAGTTTATGTATTGTCGTATGTTACACGACATTTGTATAATTAAGTTTGTATTTGTATTTTGTACCATGTATCTGATGACCCAAGATGGGTGATGTATACCTAATTTTGGGGGCGTCACAGTTGGTATCAAAGCTTAGGGATATGATCCCTGGCTGAGATGTAAGATAAGAACTAGGAGGGGAGAGACGGGGAATTCCTTTGCTAGTATGACCTACCTAAGTTTATTTGGTATTTAATTGGTCGGTCAGAGTATAGGAATAATATGTGATATGTTAATTAACCCTTGTTTTGTGGCAGTGTTTGAAAATGGCATCTAACAATGTTGAGATAAGCATTGGAGCAAAATAATATGACCATATCGCAGTACGAGGTTAAGTTTGCAGAGTTATCCTGGTTTGCATCTCATTTGGTCGATAATGAGGAGCGAATGACGCGAAAGTTTCTAAGAGGTTTGAAACCCTATATACGTCAATACCTCATTCTCATGCTTATATTTTGTTGAAAGTCATCTGTGGCCTGTAGTGCACAGATGGACTTGGTATGATTATGACCAGGGATTATTCGGTATAATCATGACCGTAATGTTACAAATGATGTGAAAAAAAGTCCTCATTGGCCCGTAATGCATTGATGGACAGTTTTTGGTATGATTATGGCTATGGATTCTCTTTGGCCGTAGTGCAAAGACTAATTGTTTTATGGCATGATCAAGACCGTTGATGAAAACACGATTATCTTTAGCCGTAGTGCATGCATAATTCGTGGTCGTGATACTAAAGAATATCCTTAGCCGGAGTGCAAGGGTGATTCGATGATGTGGATTAATTATTGAGCTGAGTCTCAGCAGTGAAATATTAATTCATAGATGTGGTAAAAGTCATCTATGGCTTACGTGCATAGATGGACTTGGTATGATTATGACCAGGGATTGTTCGGTATAATCATTACCGTAATTGAAAACACGATTATCTTTGGCACGTAGTGCATGGATAATTCGTGGTCGTGATACTAAAGAATATCCTTGGCCTGTAGTGCAGGGATGATTCGATGATGTGGATTAATTATTGAGCTGAGTCTCAGCAATGAAATATTAATTCATAGATGTGGTAAAAGTCATCTGTGGCTTACGTGCATAGATGGACTTGGTATGATTATGACCAGGGATTGTTTGGTATAATCATGACCGTAATTGAAAACACGATTATCTTTGGCACGTAGTGCATGGATAATTCGTGGTCGTGATACTATTAAGCTGAGTCTCAGCATTATTGATTTTACAGTTGTATATCCTTGGCCTGTAGTGCGAAGATTAACTGTTGATTATTGGTTATACAGTTGTAAATCTTTAGCCGTAGTGCAAAGATGAATTTATTAGTATGATTATGAGCAGGAATTGTGATTTGGTATAACCATGATTTTTGATATTTCAGGTGAAGATAGGTTATGTAAATTTTCTTCTTCCTGGGTGCAAAAAGTAATTCAGAATCACAATTATGATTATGAGTTATTCATATGATTGTGGACAGAAATTGTTGATTGATGTTACAGGGATATGGTCACTGACGGAGATATTAGTCTAGAAGACGAGTAATATACTTCGCTAGGGTGTGACTTACCTAAGCTGAAATTGTTTACTTAATAAGTGGATAAATTGTGGTATGTCGATTAACCTTTGTTTTGAAGGTATATTCTAGAATGATATTCGAAATACAGGAGATGAGAAATGGAAAAATCATGATAGAGCGGAATTATCCGGAAAGGTACAATCCGAAAAGAAAGTAAGGTATTCTCATCTATTCGAATATCAGGTACGTACGTTAATTTCGAGGGCGAAATTTCATAAGGAGGGGAGATTGTGAGACCCCGAATTTTATGAAATAAAAGTATTCAATTTTTCTATTTTGGTAAATGGTTAAATTGATAAAAGGTTAAAGTTAAGGGTGATATGTAAATTTTTTTTTTAAAGTAAACAAGTTGTCATAAAATACATGGTCACTATTCACGAGTTACTATTCACGGGTTACTATTCACCCAAATTACTATTCACTCTAGTATCGTTCACTCGAGTATTTGGGAAACTTTTTATGTCGGAGTACTATTCATGACTTACTATTTACGAATTACTATTCACAGGTTACTATTCACCCAAATTACTATTCACTCTAGTATTGCTCACTCGAGTATTTAGGACACTTTTTGTGTCGGAGTTACTATTCATGAGTTACTATTCACGAGTTACTATTCACGGGTTACTATTCATCTAAATTACTATTCACTCTAGTATTATTCACTCGAGTATTTGAGACACTTTTTGTGTCGGAGTTACTATTCACGAGTTACTATTCACGGGTTACTATTCACCCAAATTATTATTCACTCTAGTATCGTTCACTCGAGTATTTGGGACACTTTTTGTGTCGGAGTACTATTCATAAGTTACTATTTACGAATTACTATTCACAGGTTACTATTCACCCAAATTACTATTCACTCTAGTATTGTTCACTCGAGTATTTAGGATACTTTTTGTGTCGGAGTTACTATTCACGAGTTACTATTCACGAGTTACTATTCATCTAAATTACTATTCACTCTAGTATTATTCATTCGAGTATTTGAGACACTTTTTGTGTCGGAGTTACTATTCACGAGTTAATATTCAGGAGTTACTATTCACAAGTTACTATTCACCCGGATAATATATTTATTTTCGGTCCAAATCATTTTTGGGTACAATATTATTCCATGAGGAAATGTACTAATTTTTCAGACCGTTGGTTGAAATTATATTAGTAAATCAATAATTCATTTAAATATATTATTATAATATTATATTATAGTAGTATAATGTGATTATATGATAGTATGTTTTTTTTTATAATTCGAATGGTAACATTATTATAGTAAATTCATGGTTTACAAGTAAAATGAGGTGAAAGAGAACAATTTGAATTTGAATTCTGATGATGTAAGCGATGATGTCATCAGAAGGATGAGGTAAGCAATGATGTCATCAGAAGGATGATGTAAGCAATGATGTCATTTGATCGATGATGTATGCAATGATGTCATCTGATCGATGATGTAAGCGATGATGTCATAAATTATGGCGAAAAGACTATTTTACCCTTACTCTACCAAGCTTATAAATAGAAGCTCATTCCTTCATTATTTCTTAGGAATTCACTGAACTCTAGAGAGAGAAACTATAGAGAGAAAGAAGAAGAGTATTCTGCCACTTAACTACTTCTTTATTTCAGTTCTTCTTTAAAATGGTAAGGGGTGTTATTCTTTCTTATTCATGAAGAGAACTTATGTTATTCCATTCTTTATTATTCTGTTGGAATAACCTGTATACGTGGTTTACCCTATACTTGGTGGAATGACCTGTATATGCGGTTTGCCCAATACTTGGTGATCTTCTTCTGTTATTCCATTCTTTATTATTATGTTGGAATAACCTGTTTATGCGAAGTACCGCATACTTGGTGAAATTCTTTTATTATTCCGTTCTTTACGATTCTGTCGGAATATCCTGTCGGTGTGAATTTCACCTGACCTGGTTCCATCATTTATTATTCCGCATTTATTATTCTGTCGGAATATCCTGTCGGTATGAATTTCACCTGACCTGGTTCCATATTTATTATTCCGCATTTATTATTCTGTTGGGAATAACCTGTCTATGCGGTCTCTATCGCATGCATGGTGAATCCTTCTGTTATTCCATTCTTTATTATTCTGTTGGAATAACCTGTCTATGTGGATTGCCACATGCATGGTGAATGATCCTTTATATTCATTCCTTATTAAATTGTGAAAATGATCTGTATACGTGGATTACCGCATGGCTGGTGAAAATCCATTTGCAGTTTCATATATTCTTTATTATACTCATTTGGTTAAAGTTTTGATTTCTATACTCCATGAAATTAGTAGAATATCCTTGATATTCGTGCTTCATCCAGTATATTTTCATGCAAAATATTCTTCTGAGCATTCTTGACTGTTACTTTACAAAGAAGTATCATGTTGACAATTTGGATATTATTAGTTCCTGGATAAACTAATTCTTGAACTTGTTTAATTGAATTCCTATAACATTGTCATCATCCTAATGTTTATTTTATGTTAAAAGTCATCTTTGGCTTACGTGCATAGATGGACTTAGTATGATTATGACCAAGGATCATTCGGTATAATCATGAACTGTGATGTTATAAGTGGTGTGGTAAAAGTCCTCAGTGGCTTGTAATGCATTGATAGACAGTTTGTGGTATGATTATGACCAGGGATTTTTCGGTATAGTCATGATCATTGATGATTTAATGAATATCCTTGGCCCGTAATACAAGGATGATTAGAAGATGTGGTTTATTTATTAAGCTGAGTCACAATGATAAAAGTTGATGAAAATATTTTTAAATCATAGAAGATAGTAGGTTTTATTCTCTACTTAACTCTTCTAATGGATTGCTTATTCCGCTGCAGTTAAACTTGATGTCTATTGTATTTTATCAGTTTAACATTGTTGAAGACTATTGATAATTTATTCTTCATTATCTTAGTCATAATATTTCTTACTGGGCTAGTTGAGCTCACCCTTTCTTTAAATGTTCTCTTCAGGAAATGAGAATATAGCTGGGACGAGTCAGGGAAAGGAGTGATGGTCCAGAAGATAGCATTAGTAGTCCTCACCATTCTGTTAAATAGTGTGACAATAAATATAATGAGGACTCCTTGAGTATGGATATTGTCTAGATGACAATATTCCTATTAGAACTCTCAGTTTATGTATTGTCGTATGTTACACGACATTTGTATAATTAAGTTTGTATTTGTATTTTGTACCATGTATCTGATGACCCAAGATGGGTGATGTATACCTAATTTTGGGGGCGTCACAGATGTAGATAACAAATCCATCCGAACCAGATGGTATTGTCAGAACAGGTGCCGAAATGAGTCTCCTCTTAAGTTCTTGGAAACTCTTCTCGCATTCCTCACTCCATACGAATTTTGTATCTTTTCGAGTCAGCTGAGTTAACAGAGTAGCGATTCGAGAAAATCCTTCCACAAATCTCCGATAATAACCAGCTAAGCCCAGAAAGCTACGTACTTCGGTTACCGACTTCGATTGCTCCCAACTTTGTATGGCTTCAATCTTCGCCGGGTCGACAGATACTCCATGTTTTGACACCACGTGCCCAAGGAATGCTACTTCCTCAAGCCAAAACTCCCATTTCTTTAGTTTGGCATATAGCTTATTTTCACGAAGCCTTTGCAGTACCAGCTTCAAATGGTGCTCATGATCTTCACGGCTTTTAGAATAGATGAGGATGTCATCAATAAAGACAACAACGTACTGATCTAAATATTCTTTGAACACACGGTTCATCATATCCATGAAGGCAGCAAGAGCATTAGTCAATCCAAAAGACATGACTAAGAATTCATAATCCCCGTACCGAGTTCTGAAGGCAGTCTTTGGAATATCCTCAGATTTAATCTTCAGCTAATGATATCCAGAACAAAGATCGATCTTTGAAAAGAATTGTGCTCCTTGTAATTGGTCGAACAGGTCATCAATACGAGGTAGCGGATATCTATTCTTGATGGTGACATGGTTCAATTCTCGATAGTCAATACAAAATCGTATACTCCCGTATTTCTTCTTTACGAATAAAACAGGAGCACCCCATGGAGACTTACTAGGACGAATGAAACCGATGTCTAACAATTCTTGTAATTGGGCTTTTAACTCCTGAAGTTCAATAGGAGCCATTCGATATGGGGTTTTAGAAATGGGCTTTGTACCGGGTTCAAGGTCAATAAAGAATTTAACTTCACGTTCTGGGGGTAGACCATGAAGTTCTTCAGGAAATACGTCAGAAAATTCACTAACAACAGAAATATTATTCAAATCTGACGTGTTTTTGTTCAAGTCCATAACATGGGCTAAGAACGCTTGACATCTATTTTTTAATAAACGAATGGCTTTATGGTTTGATATAACAGTGATTGATTTTAATGGTTTGGTTGCTTGAATTCGCATAACAGGTTGGTTAGGAATATGAAAACTAACAACCTTACGAAAATAATCAATTTTGGCATGATGAGTAGTTAACCAATCAATTCCTAAAATCACATCAAAAGAAAGTATCTTTAAAGAGATAAGGTCAACAGGTAATGTGATTGTGCCAACTTGGATTAAGCAAGATTTATAAATTGTTGATGTAATAAAAGTTTCTCCTAACGGAGTCTCCACAGATAGGTCAAAGTCTAATTTCTCCGGAGTCAAGTTTAAACGTTGAGCACAAGCAGGAGAGATAAAAGAATGGGTAGAACCGGTATCTAGTAAAGTATAAACTTCGCAAGAATTCAAGATTAGCTTACCCGTGATCACCTCGTTTGGGTTTCTCGCGATTTGGCCAGTCACGACAAACGCCCTTCCAGGAACCGCTGATTTCGACTTATCCGGGACAACTTTTGGAGTCACCATCCCCGCTGAACTTGGTTTTGCTACAGAACACTCTCGAGCTATATGACCATCCTTTTCACAGTTATAACATACCTTGGATTGTTGTGGGCAGTTTGGGCTGATATGTCCCTCTTTCCCGCATTTGTAACAAACGACCGGTGCTCGTTCTCTTCCCCTAGAAACAATTGATGTTTGTGCTGATGTTTTCACGTTATCATTGTTGTACCTTCTCTTCTAGAAATCTCCTCCCGACCAAATGAGGTGTAAACTTGGATAACTCTGCAAACTTCGCCTCGTACTGGGACACCGTCATGTTATTTTGTTCCAGTCTAATAAACTCTACCTCCTTCATATGACGAATACTTTCAAGAAAGTACTTGTCATTAAACAGTTTCTGAAATATTTCCCAGGACATGTTGAGTGCGTCAGGCTGGGTACGCTTCACAGACTCCCACCAGTAGTCTGCCTCACCGCAGAACATAAAGGTGGCAAATGGATCCGTCTGTTCCTCTGTGCATCCCAAGACATCGAATATCTTGGTAATTTGCTTGACCCTCGTTTCCGCCTTGATCGGATCTGGCTTTCCCTAAAAGTCTGGTGGTCCCAACTCTTTGAACTGCTTGACCGTGACAAAGCGCGCATTGTTATCATTTCCACCCGTATTCTGCACACGAGTCTCACTCGTCTGATTTTACATGAACTGCAAAAAGCTCCTAAACATTCCATTATTCATCGTTTGCTCGGTAACGTTGTTTACAGGAGGAATATTGCCTTCCTGTTGCACGTTCTCCTGATTTGTGACTAAAGATTATTCCACAGTCTCATATACTCTATTGTTAACGTTCTCGGCTGCCATTCTCAAATACTGCCATAAAATAAGGGTTAATTAAATAAATTAACATATCACATAATATCCCTATATTATGACCAACAAATAAGCTTAGGTAGGACACACTAGCGAAGGATTTACTCGTCTCTCCCTTCCTAGTTCTATTCCCCGATATCCGCCAGAGACCATATCCCTAAGCTCTGATACCAACTATGACGCCCCCAAAATAAGTATACATCACCCATTCTAAGTCGGAAAATACGTGGTACAGAAACAAATACAACTTCATTATAATAATTGTAGTGCAAAATACGACAACACAAATACTGTGAGTTTAAATACAAATATTATCTTCTAGACAATATCCACACTCAAATAAGTCCTCATTACAATTATTGAAACACTATTTTACAAAATAGTGAGGACAGCTAACATAACTGACCGGAAACATCACTCCACACCCCGACTAATTCCCGCTATATTCTCGCCTCCTGAGAAAAATGGAACAAAAAAGAAAAGGGTGAGCTCAACTAGCCTAGTAAAGAATATTATGACTAAGATAATAAATAACAACTTATCATTAGTCTTCAACAGAGAAAAATCTGATAAAATATAATAGACAACAAGTTTTAGATCAACAACTGCAGCGGAAACAGTAAACCATTAGAAGAGTTAAGTAGAGAATGAATTCTACTATCTTCTAAGATTTAAAAGTCCATCAACGATATTTTATCCCTATAAAATCAATCAATAACCATCTTTAATCAAATATTCATCTTTGCACTACAGGCCAAAGATATTCATTTGTAACACCAGTCGGTCATGTTCATCTCAACACCTGTTCATCTTTGCACTACGGGCCAAAGATATTCATCAGTTAATCATTCATCTTTGCTCAACAGGCCAAAGATATTCAGTAATATCATCATTTAGGACTGAGGATGATGAAAAATTATCTTAAAGAAAACTAATCCAATGAGACAGAAGGACAAATATTAGGAATTCGTATTATAGTTTATTCAAGTGCAATAATACTCCATAATAACCAATTGTGAAGGAGAATTCAAAAATAAAAATCAAAATATGGATACAATCAAAGATAGTAACCATAATAGACATCTTGGACAAAAAGAAAAATTTTTATTTTTCGGTGAATAGTGTCGTGTTCGTGAATAGTAACCCCGACACAAAAAGTTCTAAATTTGATAAAAAATTTAAACCAATATTTCGGCATAATGATATTGAAGAAAATAATATCATTTAAGAAGAAAATAACATCCCTTACCTCAAGATAACAGTACTTCTGTTCGGAATATCGGTATAAGGCTAAAAGAAACTTGCACTGATAAATAAAAACTCACAAAGTATCTAAATACTCACAAAATATGCTCGATAATATAGAGAGAGAAAGAGAGAAAACTTATGAATTCTGGTGTGATTTTCAATTCTAACTTAGCCCTCTACTTATAGGAAAATGTTAGCACGCCGAAGCAGACTTGACCTGCAACCTGATGGCTTTACCTGCTATTATTCCCACCCACCACATTTGAATAAAAATTCCAGTACATTTCTCACCAACTAAAAGTGGGGCCCACTTAATTCTAGAATTTTAACCAAAATCATTTATAAACCTAATTTTTGAATCATTCACCTCTTAAAATTCATAACAAATTATACGTTCATTTTTAACGGTTCAAAATTTGTGGACATATACTCAACTTATATATGTATAACATATCCAAAAATCACAACGATTCAACGGTCAGATTAAAAATTATAACTCACGCAATATATCTCAAGAACAATGATTTAATTTTTAATACCTCCATTCCGACAAAAACACCTCAACATTAATTCCTTCACATAAAATAAATATATCCATCAATTATATCCACATAAAATAAATATTTCCTTATCATATAAATTAATAATTAATTATTAACAAATAATATTACAGAATCACAATTATGACAACCAGGTCGTTCCCAGGAAAGAGGGGGCTTTCCAATAAGAATTTCTCCTTACTGGCACGTAATTAAATGACCAAACCTCTCTTTAGACAAAACTTTCTAGACATTGTCAATAATGTTATCTAATACTATTATTCAAATAATATGAATTATTGATCTGATAATAGAAAATACTGTGCAGCGACAATTATTGAAACAACAATAATATAAAATATCAACGTAGTAATTATTGAATCAATAAAATAAAATATTGAACAGTAATTACTATAACAATTATTGAGTAGTGCCTTCTTACGTAAAGATCAATAATTGGTGCAATACCGTGTGCAACTGTATTTTAACTACCGGGTATTCCAACAGTATTAACGGTAACAACTACGCCGTTATTTATAAACAACTTATACTTGTCGTTTTCTTCATCCAATCGCTTTTCGTTATGGGGCACACGCAAGGCTGCACTGTCGTACGAATATTCCACGACAGCAAAAATATTTCACGACCAAACGAATATTCCCCGACAAAATGAATATTTTATAACCACTTGCTTATTTTGCAAAATTTACACATTTCACCCATAACCAAAGTATTATATCAAATTAATACCTTATTATTCACAATAATATTTGGAGAAAATTTGATTTTATTCATTAATAAGTTAGGGTCTTACAGCAGATATCTATTAGCGACCGAATACGATCGCTAATAGGCGGTCACACGTAAGCCTGTTTCTTGTAGTGTTAGAAGTAAAATTTATGAAATAATGAGAGAATATAATTTCACATATAATAATGAGGAGGTAACTAAAAATTTAATTTATGAAATTGACAATTATAAGTACAATATTAAAAATGAGTAGGGTTCACATAAGAGAGAAAAACTTATTAGAGGAAGTGTTTGAGATCGTTTATAAGCAGTACTTGTTTATAATTGATTCTACTAAGCAAAAAGTGTTTGATAATTTAATTGTTACTTATGATTATTTGTCAAATCGAATAATCAGATTTGGTCAAATATATTACTAATTTATTCTTGTTTATTTTAATAATTTCATCAATTATTTTTAATTACTTCTCAAAAGATTCTTTTTTATTAATTTATACTTGAAATAAGTGATTAGCAATTTTTTTATATCAAACATTTTTCATTTTCAAATAGTATAAGTGTTTTTTATTTTTTGAACACAAACTATTTTTTAAAAATGGATTATAATCAAAAGCATGATCAAAAGCAGTAATTACATTTTTTTTAAACAATCTCAAATTTAACTCTAAAGCTATGCCTCGATAAAAATTGTTGTTTGCAATAATTATATTTGGGATAAGACTATTAATCCCAAGTGTCTTGTTTGTTTTCAAATTTAGACTTGAGACTATTAGTTTAAGAATTACAAAATGACTTAATAGATTTGAGGTTATAATTATAATCCTAGGATTATAATCATAAGATTAAAAATCTTAAAATCCGAATATTATAATTCTTGCGAACAAAAGGTCTAATATGTGTTTGCCATTTTTGTACGTATAGTTCTAAACATTCTTGAATATTAATTTTCTAATTATTTAGTGCAAAACTAAAGTATCATTTCATTTAAATTGTCAAAAAAAAGGAACAACTTGAATCAAAAAGTATATAAACAAAACTTTATTATATTTGTAAGACCCCAACTTTTTTATGAATAAATATTTAATTTTCTCTAAATATTATTCTAAATAGTAAGGTGATAATTTAATAAATGATATAGTTATGGGTAATATGTACAAATTTTTTAAAGTAAGCAAGTTGTCATGAAATATTCATTTTGTCGGGGAATATTCGTTTGGTCGGGGAATATTCTTTTTGTCAGGGAATATTCGTACGATGGCGCAATCATTGGTGGTTTGGTCGGGGAATATTCTTTTTGTCATGCAATATTCGTACGACAGTGCAATCATTGGTGGACCCCACAACGAAATAACTTTTGGATATAGAAAGCAACAAAAATAACCTTTTTATAAAAATAAAGTTAAAACTTTTACCGTAAAACTGTTGAAATATCTGGTGATAAAAGTACAGTAATACGCGTTGCTGCACAGTAACACACGGTATTGCATCGTATCTCTGATTATTGATGCTTACGTAAGAAGTCACTCAGTTTCATTCAATAATTATCACAATAGTTGTTGGATAGTATCTCATATTTAATTATTGTCACTTTATCATCTACACAATATTTTATATTATTAAATCAATAATTGACACGACATAGTTATTCATATTATTATTTGCATTATTGATAATGTCTAGAAAGTTTTGTCTAGGAAAGGGGCTAGATTATTTAATTGTGCGCTAGTAAGAAGAAATTCTTATCGGAAGGCTCCCTCTTTCCTAGGAATGATCTGATTGTCAATATTGATGGTGAATAATTATTGAAAAGATTAAAGATTTTATTGATTAAAGATAAGTGAATTACAAAAGTTAAAAGGGAATAATGCAAACTTGGAAAACTTTAGGGGTACTAAAGTGTAATAAGTTGACAAATCCATGTGAACTTGAATCAACCAATCAGAGAAGAGATGATGCAAACATGATGTAAGCATGACATCATCCTTAAAGAAATACAAAGATGATGTCATCATGATGTCACCTAGTGGATGATGATTGAGGGACTAAGGTGCAATTAATGAGGTACTAAAGTATAATTAACCTAGGTACCAAATTGTAATAAGCCTAGCCCCTAACGTGCAATTATCGAAACTATGTTTTTTTATAAATAGAGAGCTTAGTTCATTAGTTCTTCACCAATTTACAAAACCAAGTTATAATCAAGAGTTAGAAAAAGAGAGTTCTTGTGACTATACTTTGAGTGTAGTGTAAGATTTCCTCAAGATAATCTCCACTATTCCCGTAATAACTACTCTCCTATTAAGGTAAACGATGTTATTTTCTTCATACTCGTAAGGGTTGTCCTTCGTATTTATTCTTTATTAATCTGTGGGTATAACCTGTCTACGCGGATTACCGCATGCCTGGTGAACAACCTTTTGTATTCATTCTTTATTAATCTGTGGGTATAACCTGTCTACACGGAATACCGCATTTCTGGTGAATAACCCTTCGTATTCATTCTTTATTAAGTTGTGGAAATGATCTGTCTACGCGGATTACCGCATGACAAGTGAAAATCTATTTGCAGTTTTGTATTTTCTTTCAATACTCGAAAGGAATATCATTTTCTTTCATACTTCATATTATGTAAGTGATATTATTTTATTTTATATTCCTAAATTTATACTTACTATGGTAAGTATTCTTCTATAATTTCTGAAATGATTAGAAATTCCTTGAGGTTTGCGCTTCATCTAATATCATTTCACTAAAATATTGGTCTAAACTTTCTTATTAAATTTTAATCTATTCATCTGGGGTACTATTCATTCAGGATACTATTCATCCGGGATACTTTTTATGACGGGATACTATTCATTCGAGGTACTATTCATGTCGAAGTACTATTCATGACAGAATTTAGTTTCTTTTCTTAGTCCAAATTATCTTTGAAATGTGAATCTTAAATATTATTTTTGAATTTTACTCCACAATTGGTGATCATGTTGACAATTTAGACATTCTTGAACTCGGGATAAATGAAATTATAAATCTCTAATATTTGTCATCGATCTCACTTGATTCATTCTTTTTATTATTGTCATTGTAAGACCCCAACTTTTATAAATAAAGAAGAATTTTCTATAAATATCATTTTTGAATATTATGGAGTTAATTTGATATAATGTTATAGTTGTGGGTAATATTTATAAATTTTACAAAGTACGCAAGTTGTTATATAATATTCGATTGGTCGGGGAATATTCGTTTTAACAGGGAATATTCGTACAACGACACAATCATTGGTGGACCCCACAACGGAATTATTGTCGGATTGAGAAAACGACAAAAATATTTTATTAAAAATAACGGCGGAAATTTTACCATTGTTACTGTTGAACTACTCGGTAGTAAAAGTACAGTAATACGTGTGGTTGCATAGTAGCACACAGTATTGATTATTAATGCTTATGTGAGAAGTCACTCAGTTTGATTCAATTATTGTCAGTTAATAATATGAATTATTTAGCGATAATGACGTTTTGTTTTATTCGTATTATTAACGTAATAAAACAGAAACATCTTTTTATATAAAACAGAATACTTTATTAAAGTTATTCTATAAATAGAATATATTATATTTTATTTAAAAGATTTATCTTTAAATATGGACCGTCAGATTAAAGTAATCAATCTGGACCGTTCATGGATTAGTTACTATGCATTCTATTTTTCTATAAATAGCAGCTCATTCCTTCATTATTTCTTACGAATTCACTGAACTCTAGAGAGAGAAACTATAGAGAGAAACTATAGAGAGAGAGAAGAAGAGTATTCTGCTACTTAACTACTTCCTTATTGCAGCTCGTCTTTAAAACGGTAAGGGGTGTTATTCTTTCTTATTCATGAAGAGAACTGTTGTTATTCCATTTCTTATTATTCTGTTGGAATAACCTGTATACGTGGTCTACCCTATACTTGGTGACATTCTTCTATTATTCTGTTGGAACATCCTGTCTGTGTGTTTTACACCGGACCTGGTTCCGTTTTTATTATTATTCTGTTGGAACATCCTGTCTGTGTGTTTTACACCGGACCTGGTTCCGTTTTTATTATTATTCTGTTGGAACATCCTGTCTGTGTGTTTTATACCGGACCTGGTTCCATTATTTATTATTCTGTCGAAATATCCTGTCTGTGTGTTTTACACCGGACCTGGTTCTATTATTTATTATTCTGTCGGAATATCCTGTCTGTGCGTTTACGCCGGACCTGGTTCCATTATTCATTATTCTGTTGGAATAACCTGTTTGTGCGGTCTATCGTATGCATGGTGATTTCTTTTGTTATTCCATTCTTTATTGTACTCAATTGGTTAAGTTTTGACTTCTATACTCCATGAAATTTGTGGAATATCCTTGATAATTGCGTTTCATCCAGTATCTTTTCATGAAAATATTCTTCTAAGCATTCTTGAATTTTACTCCACAAAGCAGTATCATGTTGACAATTTGGACGTTGTTAATTCTTGGATAAATTAATTCTTGAACTTGTTTTATTGAATTCTTATATCATTGTCATCATCCTCATGTTTATAAAATGTTAAAAGTCATCTGTGGCCTGTAGTGCATAGATGGACTTGGTATGATTATGACCAGGGATTATTCGGTATAATCATGACCGTAATGTTACAAATGATGTGGTAAAAGTCCTCATTGGCCCGTAGTGCGTTGATGGACAGTTGTTGGCATGATCATGACCATTAATGAATATACGAATATCCTTGGCCGTAGTGCAGGGGTGATTCGATGATGTGAATTATTTTATTAAGCTGAGTCTCAGCGATCACAGTGTTGGAAAATCTTTTAAATCATAAAAGATAGTAGAGTTTATTTTCTACTTGACTCTTTTAATGGATTGCTTGTTCCGCTGCAGTTAAACTTGATGTCTATTATATTTTATCAGTTTAACATTGTTGAAGGCTAATGATAATTTATTCTGCATTATCTTAGTCATGATATTTCTTACTGGGCTAGTTGAGCTCACCCTTTCTTTCACTGTTCTCTTCAGGAAATGAGAACGTAGCTGGGGCAAGTCGAGGAATGGAGTGATGGTCCGAATGATAGTATTAGTTAGTAGTCCTCACTATTCTATGTAATGGTGTGTTAATAAATGTAATGAGGACTCCTTTTGAGTATGAATACTCTCTAGAAGATAATATTTGTATTCAAACTCACAGTTTATGTTTTGTCGTATTGTACACGACAGTTGTATTAGTAAGTTGTATTTGTATTTTGTACTATGTATCTGACGACCCAAGATGGGTGATGTATACCTAATTTTGGGGGCGTCACAGTTGGTATCAGAGCTTAGGGATATGATCCCTGGCTAAGATGTGAGAATAGAACTAGGAGGGGAGAGACGGGGAATTCCTTCGCTAGTATGACCTACCTAAGTTATTTGCATGGTATTTAATTGGTCGGTCATAATATAAGGATAATATATGACATATCAATTAACTTTTATTTTGTGGCAGTATCTGAAAATGGCATCTGAGAATGTTGAGAATAGCAATGGAGAACAGACGATTATTGATTCACCACATATCAATAATCAGGATAATGTTCATCAGGAAGGTGACAATTCTCATGCAAACAACAACACTGACCAGATGATGAATGATGGAATGTTCAGAGGTTTTATGCAATTCATGCAACAACAGGTAAAAGCGGCTCCTGTCCACAACGTAGGTGGAAATACTGGAAACTCTCAGGCGGTCACCGCTAAACAGTTTAAGGAGCTGGGACCACCGGAGTTTAAGGGAGAACCCAAACCACTTGTAGCTGAAACATGGATAAAGCAGATCACCAAGATATTTGATGTCTTGGGTTGCTCCGAGGAGCAAAAGGTTCCCTTTGCCGCCTTTATGTTGCGAGGAGAGGCAGATTACTGGTGGGAATCGATAAAGCGTACTCAACCTGCCGCACTGAAGATGTCTTGGGAGAAGTTCCAAGAGCTGTTTAACGACAAATACTTTCCCGAGAGTATTCGTCACATGAAGGAGGTGGAGTTCATCAAATTGGAGCAGAATAATATGACCGTGTCGCAGTACGAGGCAAAATTTGCGGAGTTATCCCGGTTTGCGTCCCACCTGGTGGATAATGAAGAAAGAATGACGCGGATGTTTTTAAGAGATTTGAAGCCGGAGATACGTCAACATCTTGTTTCTCATAAATTGTGTTTGTATTCAGATATTGTAAATAGGGCTCAGTTGGTGGAGCGCGATAACGAGACAACGCAACCAAAAGAGAGCAGTCGGCAAAATGATAATACCAGTGAAAGCAGTCATCGAAGCGGTGACAACAAGCGTGGAGGGAATCAACAGGCCAGAAATGGTAACCACTTCGGTGGTAATCAGGGCCAAAATAAGAAGAATAGACATTTCAAGAAGAGGAGATTCAACAATGATGGAAAGACTTCAGCACCAGCACCTGTCGTTAAGGAAGGAGAACGACCACCTATCATATGTTTCAAATGCGAAGGGGAGGGGCACATCAGTCCAAACTGCGCGATGCCGTCTAAAGTATGTTATAATTTTGGAAGAGAAGATCATTTAGCCCGATTTTGTCGTTTACCGAAGACAAATTCAGCTAGGATGGAGGCACCAAAGGCCGTCCCAGAAAAGTCAAAACCGATTGTGCAAGGGAGAGCGTTTGTTGTGAACTCCCAGAGAGCAAGGAACCCGAATGAGGTCATCACGGGTAAGCTTATCATAAACTCTAACGAAGTCTATACTTTATTTGATACCGGTTCTACCTATTCTTTTATTTCTCCTACTTGCGCTCATCGATTAAATTTGATTCCGGAGAAATTAGACTTTGACTTAGCAGTTGAAACTCCATTGGGAGAAACCTTCATTACATCCACGGTTTATAAGTCTTGTTTGGTTCAAGTTGGTACCCACACATTACCTGTCGATCTTATTTCATTAAAAATACTTGCATTTGACGTGATTCTAGGGATTGATTGGTTAACTACTTATCATGCAAAAATTGATTGTTTTCGTAAGGTTGTTAGCTTTCATATTCCTAATCGACCTATTATGCGAATTCAAGCAACCAAACCATTAAAATCAATCGCTGTCATCTCAAGCCATAAAGCTATTCGTTTATTAAAAAATGGATGTCAAGCTTTCTTAGCTCATGTCACAGATCTAAACAAAAATACGTCAGCTTTGAATGATATTTCTGTTGTTAATAAATTTCCTGACGTATTTCCCGAAGAACTTCCTGGCCTACCCCCAGAGCGTGAAATTAAATTTTGTATCGACCTTGAACCCGGTACAAAACCCATTTCCAAAGCCCCATATCGAATGGCTCCTATTGAACTTCAGGAGTTAAAGACCCAACTGCAGGAATTGTTAGACATTGGTTTTATTCGTCCTAGTACTTCTCCTTGGGGTGCTCCTGTTCTGTTCGTGAAGAAGAAAGATGGGAGTATGCGACTTTGTATTGATTATCGGGAGTTGAATCATGTCACCATCAAAAATAGGTACCCATTGCCACGTATTGATGACCTGTTTGACCAGTTGCAAGGAGCACAATTCTTTTCAAAGATCGATCTTCGTTCTGGATATCATCAGCTGAAGGTTAGAACTGAGGATATTCCAAAGACTGCCTTCAGAACTCGGTATGGGCATTATGAATTCTTAGTTATGTCTTTTGGATTGACTAATGCCCTGCTGCCTTCATGGATATGATGAACAGGGTATTCAAGGAATATTTGGATCACTTTGTGGTCGTCTTTATCGATGACATCCTTGTTTATTCCAAAAGCCGTGAAGATCATGAGCAACACTTGAGGTTGGTACTCCAAAAGCTTCGTGAATACAAACTTTATGCCAAGTTGAAGAAATGCGAGTTCTGGCTGGAAGAGGTAGCATTCCTTGGGCACGTAGTATCAAGTCGTGGAATATCTGTTGACCCGGCAAAGATTGAAGCAATTCAAAGCTGGGAGCAACCTAAATCAGTAACCGAAGTACGTAGCTTTCTCGGTCTAGCTGGTTATTATCGGAGATTCGTGGAAGGATTTTCTCGAATCGCTACTCCATTAACTCAGCTGACTCGGAAAGATACAAAGTTCGGTTGGAGCGAAGAATGTGAGCAGAGTTTTCAAGAACTCAAGAGGAGACTCATTTCAGCACCTGTTCTAACAATACCATCTGGCTCGGAGGGATTTGTCATCTACAGTGATGCTTCGAGCAAAGGGTTGGGATGCGTTCTCATGCAACATGAAAAAGTCATAGCCTATGCATCAAGACAACTCAAGGAATATGAGAGGAATTATCCTACTCATGATCTAGAGTTGGCAGCTGTTGTCTTTGCACTTAAAATTTGGAGGCATTACTTGTATGGGGAGAAGGTGGAGATCTTTACGGATCATAAAAGCCTCAAATATTTCTTCACTCAAAAGGAACTCAACATGCGACAACGACGTTGGCTTGAACTGTTGAAAGATTATGATCATACCATTCAATATCATCCTGGAAAAGCGAACGTGGTAGCTGACGCATTGAGTAGAAGATCATATGCAAGTACGAGTGCGATATTGTCAACACAAAGACCCATTTTGTGTGATTTGCAAAGGATGGAGATAGAGTTAAAGACTCCAGGGACCCATGTGATGATGACGAATATACGAGTAGAACCGACTTTAATTAATAAAGTTAAAGCTGCTCAAGCTACAGACCTGGAGCTGATGCGTATGAGGAAGAAAGTGCAAGAAGGTGCTATGCCGGAAGTAAGAATCGATGAAGAAGGAATACTTCGAGTCAACTCCAGACTTTGTGTTCCTAACAACCCTGATTTAAAGTATGAAATCATGATGGAGGCGCACAACACACCGTTTGCAATCCATCCTGGAAGTACCAAAATGTATCATGATCTTCGTCATACATTTTGGTGGAGCAATATGAAGAGAGAGATAGCGTTGTTTATCTCAAGGTGTCTAACTTGTCAACGAGTCAAAGCGGAGCATCAAGTACCAAAAGGTCCATTGCAACCACTTGAAATTCCAGAATGGAAGTGGGAGCACATTACCATGGATTTCGTTACCGGTCTTCCTAGGGTTTCTCAAGGTATTGATGCGATTTGGGTCATTGTTGATAGATTGACCAAGTCTGCTCATTTCTTACCGATACGAGAAACTTATACACTTGAACGTCTTACTCGTATGTACATAAACGAGATTGTAAAACTGCATGGTATGCCAGTATCCATAGTTTCTGACTGAGACCCAAGATTCACTTCACGATTTTGGGTTAGTTTACAAAAAGCCATGGGCACGGATTTACGATTTAGTTCGGCATATCATCCTCAGACGGACGGACAATCAGAGAGGACTATTCAAACTCTTGAAGATCTATTAAGACTCTGTGTCTTTGACTTCAAGGGAAGTTGGGACAAGTTCTTACCATTGGTGGAGTTTTCCTACAACAACAGTTATCAAGCAAGTATTGGCATGGCTCCATTCGAAGCATTGTATGGAAGAAAATGTCGTTCTCCAGTATGCTGGGATGAGGTGGGTGAAGCAACGTTGTTGGGATCGGAGTTGGTACGTATGACTACAGAAAAGATTCAAACGATCCGACAACGTATAAAAACCTCACAAGATCGACAAAAGAGTTATGTTGATCTTCATCGAAAGGACGTGAAATTTGATGTAGGAGATCATGTGTTCTTACGTGTTGCTCCATGGAAAGGAGTTACGAGATTTGAAAAGAGAGGAAAGCTCAATCCTCGATTCATCGGTCCATTTTTAATCCTCGATCGAGTAGGAACTGTGGCTTATAGACTCGCTTTACCGCCAAGTATGTCTCGTGTTCATAATATTTTTCACATATCCATGTTACGCAAATATGTGGAAGACCCGAACCACATTATTGAGTTAGAACCGGACGAAATAGCGGAAGATTTGGCGTATGAAGAAGTTCCTGTTCAAATCTTGGATAAGAAGGAACATATTCTACGCTCCAAGGTTATACCTCAAGTCAAAGTTTTGTGGAGAAACCACGATGTTGAGGAAATGACTTGGGAGTTAGAATCTGAAATGAAATCAAGGTATCCTTACCTCTTCAACATATCAGGTACGTACCCTAATTTCGAGGACGAAATTTCATAAGAAGGGGAGGTTGTAAGACCCCAACTTTTATAAATAAAGAAGAATTTTCTATAAATATCATTTTTGAATATTATGGAGTTAATTTGATATAATGTTATAGTTGTGGGTAATATTTATAAATTTTGCAAAGTACGCAAGTTGTTATATAATATTCGATTGGTCGGGGAATATTCGTTTTAACAGGGAGTATTCGTACAACGACACAATCATTGGTGGACCCCACAACAGAATTATTGTCGGATTGAGAAAATGACAAAAATATTTTATTAAAAATAACGGCAGAAATTTTACCATTGTTACTGTTGAACTACTCGGTAGTAAAAGTACAGTAATACGTGTGGTTGCATAGTAGCACACAGTATTGATTATTAATGCTTATGTGAGAAGTCACTCAGTTTGATTCAATTATTGTCAGTTAATAATATGAATTATTTAGCGATAATGACGTTTTGTTTTATTCGTATTATTAACGTAATAAAACAGAAACATCTTTTTATATAAAACAGAATACTTTATTAAAGTTATTCTATAAATAGAATATATTATATTTTATTTAAAAGATTTATCTTTAAATATGGACCGTCAGATTAAAGTAATCAATCTGGACCGTTCATGGATTAGTTACTATGCATTCTATTTTTCTATAAATAGCAGCTCATTCCTTCATTATTTCTTACGAATTCACTGAACTCTAGAGAGAGAAACTATAGAGAGAAACTATAGAGAGAGAGAAGAAGAGTATTCTGCTACTTAACTACTTCCTTATTGTAGCTCGTCTTTAAAACGGTAAGGGGTGTTATTCTTTCTTATTCATGAAGAGAACTGTTGTTATTCCATTTCTTATTATTCTGTTGGAATAACCTGTATACGTGGTCTACCCTATACTTGGTGACATTCTTCTATTATTCTGTTGGAACATCCTGTCTGTGTGTTTTACACCGGACCTGGTTCCGTTTTTATTATTATTCTGTTGGAACATCCTGTCTGTGTGTTTTACACCGGACCTGGTTCCGTTTTTATTATTATTCTGTTGGAACATCCTGTCTGTGTGTTTTACACCGGACCTGGTTCCATTATTTATTATTCTGTCGAAATATCCTGTCTGTGTGTTTTACACCGGACCTGGTTCTATTATTTATTATTCTGTCGGAATATCCTGTCTGTGCGTTTACGCCGGACCTGGTTCCATTATTCATTATTCTGTTGGAATAACCTGTTTGTGCGGTCTATCGTATGCATGGTGATTTCTTTTGTTCTTCCATTCTTTATTGTACTCAATTGGTTAAGTTTTGACTTCTATACTCCATGAAATTTGTGGAATATCCTTGATAATTGCGTTTCATCCAGTATCTTTTCATGAAAATATTCTTCTAAGCATTCTTGAATTTTACTCCACAAAGCAGTATCATGTTGACAATTTGGACGTTGTTAATTCTTGGATAAATTAATTCTTGAACTTGTTTTATTGAATTCTTATATCATTGTCATCATCCTCATGTTTATAAAATGTTAAAAGTCATCTGTGGCCTGTAGTGCATAGATGGACTTGGTATGATTATGACCAGGGATTATTCGGTATAATCATGACCGTAATGTTACAAATGATGTGGTAAAAGTCCTCATTGGCCCGTAGTGCGTTGATGGACAGTTGTTGGCATGATCATGACCATTAATGAATATACGAATATCCTTGGCCGTAGTGCAGGGGTGATTTGATGATGTGAATTATTTTATTAAGCCGAGTCTCAGCGATCACAGTGTTGGAAAATCTTTTAAATCATAAAAGATAGTAGAGTTTATTTTCTACTTGACTCTTTTAATGGATTGCTTGTTCCGCTGCAGTTAAACTTGATGTCTATTATATTTTATCAGTTTAACATTGTTGAAGGCTAATGATAATTTATTCTGCATTATCTTAGTCATGATATTTCTTACTGGGCTAGTTGAGCTCACCCTTTCTTTCACTGTTCTCTTCAGGAAATGAGAACGTAGCTGGGGCAAGTCGAGGAACGGAGTGATGGTCCGAATGATAGTATTAGTTAGTAGTCCTCACTATTCTATGTAATGGTGTGTTAATAAATGTAATGAGGACTCCTTTTGAGTATGAATACTCTCTAGAAGATAATATTTGTATTCAAACTCACAGTTTATGTTTTGTCGTATTGTACACGACAGTTGTATTAGTAAGTTGTATTTGTATTTTGTACTATGTATCTGACGACCCAAGATGGGTGATGTATACCTAATTTTGGGGGCGTCACAGTCATCATCCTCATGCTTATATTGTGGTGAAAGTCCTCTTTGGCATGTAGTGCATAGATGGAAAGGTGTTTGGCATAATGACCATTGGTGATACAAACGATTATCTTTGGCCCATAGGACATAGATAATTCTTTAATTAGAAATAATTATTTATTGGTGTTACAGGGATATAATATTGATGATGGACTTTTAAATCATAGAAGATAGTACACATCATGCTCTACTTGACTCTTCTAATGGATTGATATTTCTGCTACATTTGTTGATCTAAAACTTGTTGTCTATTGTATTATATCATATTTTTCCCTGTTAAGTACTAAGGGTAGTTTGTTCTACATTATTTAGTCATAATATTCTTTACTGGGCTAGTTGAGCTCACTCTTTTTCTTTTTGTTCCATTATTCTTCTCAAGGAATGAAAGTGTAGCTGGGACTAGTCGAGGAGTGAAGTAAATGTCCAAGATATTTACTATAAAAGTCTTCACTATATTGTCAAATAGTGTAATAATAACTGTACTGAAGACTTAATTTGAGTTTGGATATTGTCATATTATGTATGGTGCAATATTTGTATTCAAACTCACAGCTTATGTGTTGTCGTATTTTGCACGACAGTTTAATAGTTGTAAATATGAAAGTTTGTATTTGGATTCTGTATCATGTATTTTGACGACTCGAAATGGGTTGTGTGGACCTATTTTGGGGGCGTCACAATATTGATCAACATAATTTTAACTAAAAAATACAATTATTCATAACGCATAAAACTATTTTATTAAATATTACATTTTTCAAAATATATAATTAACTTATACTTTTAATATTTTAAATAGTCAGTGTACCAAACAAGAACTTACAGGATCCTTAAATATCAACAATTACTTTTATAGTCTCGTAATTTCAATATATATTGGTATGTCTTCTTATTAGCCTTATATACAAACAATCATCTAGTTTGTCTTGCAGTTGGACTAGTATATAGAAAATTGATAAATCTACAACAGAAAATGATATTTTTACATAAAAATCGTCGCTATTGTGATATCCCGAATATTAGTAATATTTCTTTTAAGGGAAACATTAATTGATTAAATAAAGGTTAGAGATTTTACCTAATTATTAATAAAGGAAATGTGAAAGGAGTGGATTAAATTTTTTTCTATGCGCCCATAGGGTATAAAATGATCGGGAATAGAGACTTTTAAGATAAAAGGCTCTAACTAATAATATACGAGACATTATAAATATTACTTACTCATAATGAAAAGGAAGTAATACGTGGAGTTAAATAAATTTTATGAGATGTTGTAAGCAAGGGTATTATTAAATGTATACCTTGATTATTCAAAATGAAAAGGGAAGTCAATATGGCTTAATTGAGAAATATTCTTGACAAAAATTTACCTATGAGATCAATGAAATAATTATATTATAATATAATTAATTTCATTCAAAAGTATTATTTAGTGACAAATAGGGAAAATGGTGGGTACTACCATGAAATATTTAAATTACATGGAGCCATCATTTTTAATGATGTATGTGCTAACTATTTTACTAGCATAAAGAAATGTGGTGGATAAAAATCCATGTATATTAATATATAATATATGTCCATATTAAATATTGGACCATGTCAAATTTGCTAGGTGTGCTTGCAAATAATTTAGTGTTATGGACCATTGCCTTACGTAAATAGGGGTAATTAGAGTCCAAGTTATATAAATTGAGCCAAATTAATATTTCATGTAGGCATTCAAGCCTTCTTTATTTTATGATACGAGTACATTGAGCCCAAAACAAAGTTGTGCCCAGCCTTGCATTAGGCCCAATTCGACAGCCCATATTGGAGAGAAAAGGAACTGTTAGTTCAAATTAAAATAACAGTGAGATGGTTGTTGGTCAGTCAGTAAGCTAACAGTTAGTTAGCAATTTAGTTAGTAGTTATAAGGTGTAGAGTGGCTGTAGGAGCCAAGTTCATTGCATGAGTCAAGTAGTTACTAGAGGACTGAATTGGGGCCAACATAGGGGACATGTAGACTGCAGAGTAGTAGGAGGCTGCTAAGCCTTGTAGGGATTGTGTAGTGGTGATGATGAAGGACAATATAGGGGTCGGGTAACATCTAAATAGAACAGTCTGGTAGAGATAATGATGGAGAGCAGCAATATGCCAAGTAGGTTGATTGAGAGAGAGAGAGAAAGAAAGAAAGCTCAACAATATATGGCCATACAATGCACCTCAGATCAGATAACTTCTATACTTATCTGAGTTCCAAAAGCAATATCAATAGTAGTCCATTAGATTGAGAGAGTAGCAAAGCTGCGACTGGAAAGGAAGGAAGGATTGAGCAGTAAAGATACATTAATCTCTGTAAGTTAGCAAGGTAAGAAAGCTTAAACTCTTTCCATTCCTTTTCCATTTCATATTTGATAGTAGAATGGGCTGTTAGTGGCTATAGTATTAAATAAGACTATGGTGGTTGTTATGATAATATTAGAGTTTTGTGTGGTTGTTGAGGTATTATATGGAGACCCTTAATAAATCAAAAGTCAAAGGGCTGGGGAAAATGGACAATAAAATAGTGGTTACATGTAAATAAAATCATGTTCACCAACTGTTTGATTAAATGTCCAAGTAGGGTTGTTATATTATAAAAGCATGCTATCTATGAATTAGAGTCCAAATCATGTCTACGAGCTCATATACTAAGATGAATGCCTCAAACATGCTTATATGCTTAAAAATACCATGTTGCAGTATAACTTACAGGCTATGATAATTTTATTTTAAATAGTAGAGTACCTTATTCCACGATCGTAGAGTGCAACTCCACGATTGTAAATCTCAACTTAAGAGTCATCTGCGGACCCCCACTTTGAGTCTTAAATTAGAATACTATAAATTGATGTTCCCAGACCAATTAAAGAAGAATTAAAAGCTTATTAGGGATTGTTTTGAAAAAAAGCTAGAATCCCCACATTTAGATGTTTTAAACCATGAACATAAAGTATATAGAAAGTACTTGTTATGATAAAACTTGTACTTGAAAGCTTGAAGGCTGTTATGGTGGTTTAATACTAATTTGTTGGTCGATTTCGCAATCACTGAATACGTGCAAGTATACACGGTCAACAAGTAATAAAGTGAAAGTAGAGTATCGTTCCCACGAGTAATTATTTAATAAAAATCACCAAGTACTAATTCTTAACCAAACAAATTTTATTTAAACAATCTCAAATCGTGATTCTTCTAATTAAGAAAACTAAATTAACTAATTAAACTAAATTGCTTTATGACTGAATTTAGATAAATAAAGATTAAGACTTCAATATCCCCAATTATGAACTATAAATTAATTATCCAATTATCTCAATTATTATGCCTACTAAATTGTTAACAGAAATTCTCAAATGCCAAAAGTCCTTTTCCAAGTGATCAATTGACTTCTATTTAATCCAGATTAATCTTGCTATATTCCTATGCAAAACAATTGAATTAAACTCCTTCAATTTTAATTCCTTATGTGTTACATGCGGTGAACAAATATTTCCATTTAATTCACAAACCTAATTATTCAACATGCAAATAACTAAGTCACATGTTATCATGCCCAGTTCTAACCCTAGAATTCCTCTTTTAATTTCTTCTAGAGTAACAAGGTAATTACTGATCAGATAATTAATCAATAAGCTCAAAACAAGATAAACAATTCACTTTGACATAAATAATTAGAATAAATCAAATAACTAATTTATAGACATAAAAGGTTCAATTGAAATCTTAATAAAAGAGTTAGTTCATAATTAACGAATTGAAACTAAGAATCCACAACTGAATAGACATTAAAAGATAAAAGTATGATAAGAGAAAAGAATAGAATTTGTTGTCAGCAAATCTGATGCTCCCCTCTTGCTCCTGCTTTTTATCTTCAATGATCTCCAAGTTGTTTCAATCTCCAAAATTAATAAGAACTAGGGTTAATGTATAATCTAATGGAGTGTATCTCTAATTTAATTTATATAATCTCCCTTTATTTTATGTCTTACATCATGTATTTATAGGTTACAAGTCCAATTTTTAGCTTAAGAACAAACTCAATCCAATTTGGAGTCAGAAAAGTGTCAAAATTCGCCCCGAAACGCGTCTAAGCTTGACCAAGCCCTTCTCCAATGCCCCGGCGCTGGGCACGGCGCTGGAACACTGCCCCCTAGCGCCCCGGCGCTGCAAATAAGCTTGAGTTGGGTGCCCCGGTGCTGGAACAATTTTGGAAATTTTCTGCTCCAACGTCCTTTGGGAAAATGGCCATAACTTCTTCGTCTGAACTCCAATTTTGATGATTCAAGATGTTCTAGAAAGAGGATACGTAGATCTACAACTTTCATTCTTTGAGTTTTTCGAAATAAGGTCCGAAGAAATACTCAAATTGGCTCTGAAGTGACTATTATGTAAATAGCAAGCCGAAAACGCGCATCTAGCCACCCCAAACGTCGATCCAAGTAACTTTTTTCCTAATTCCTACAAAACAACATAAAACATGCATGAATAGACACAAACAGTTAAAATCAACCAAAAGATTAAGCTCAAATGCACTCAATTATGAGTATAAAACTCACTCATCAAATACCCCCAAACTTAAACATTTGCTTGTCCTGAAGCAAAAACATAATTTAGAAAAATTCATCCTCTAGCAATGATCCACCCAATGAATCAATATAAATTCACACAATGGCCTCAAAGGTTACAACAAATGATAACCCGCAGAAAATTTCAAAACAATGTCATGTCTAAAATTTTAACAACTTTCATTAGCTTCACATCTACTCATGATCCTTTAAGTGCGTGTGTGCCTCCATATGTTCAAACTAGTCATGATTTAGCTAAGATCAACAAACACTAATAAAATATTTTCAAAACAACTCTCAAACCTTCTTATCACATCAATCACCGCTAAAATAGACAAAACACATTTTTTTTCTTGAGGATCAACCGGATATTCAACTTTTAAGCTCATATGAACCCTTCCCAAGTATTTCAGACATACATATTTTCTTTTCTCTATTTAGTGAGTGTGTTTTACGCTCTATCTCACTTTCCACTTTTCATGAACGAGTGCATTTTACGCTCCATCTCGTGCCTGTGTTTATGGGGAGTGCATTTTACGCTCCATCTCGACCCATCACATGCTTCAATTATTCAACTCGGGAAGGTTTCAATATTTTTTTTTCCAAAAATACCCCAAGATTTCCCCCAAACTTATGTGAGTGCCTAATTTTCACTTCTAATGATGCTCAAATAAGATTTCTCAAGTTGCAATGGTATCTTTCATAAGCATTTAGCCAAAAAAAAATGTTCATCCCAACATGATAAACAAATGGATGTGTAAAATTTTTCAAAAATTTCGCAAGTAATGTGAAAACCAATTACTGAGTTAAAATATAGACTAAGCATGCTCATCAATTCTCCAAGAGTTAACAATATCAACCACCCACTTATCATTGGCCAAAATCAAATTCCATTAAAACATTGCCCAAGTAAATACTAAACATGATAAATACCCCCAAACTTAAAACAGACATTGTCCTCAATGGCTAAGATAGAAAAAATTAAAAGAGAAGACTTCCCTAACATAATATAGCAATATTCCTCCTTGTCCGCTAAGTTTGGAGAATAGGCTAGGCACATGGAACAAATTGGGCACCACTTGAATTTGACTTGACTAACCTGTAAAACCATGAATGAAGCAATTTTATTAATTCCTAAATAAATGCCAATTCAAAGCTACTAATATAAAACCCAATAATAAAAAATTAAAAATTAAACTTGGGTTGCCTCCCAATAAGCGCTTGTTTTATAGTCTCAGCCTGACTTCTTTAATTCTCTATCCAATTCCCCTTCGAAAATTGAGGAACCCTCCATCCATCGAAAATAATGTAACTTTTGGTAGGTTCCCATTTGTAATGGACATTGAATCTAAGTCACCTAGCATTCTCTTTTTAGATAGGATCCCCATTAAATACGACAAACAACTAGGTGCTTTCCCAATTGTGTCTGTGATCAGAGTGTGGCATTGAAGCTTAGTAAACACAATGGGGTCTTCCTCTGTCTTCTCCTTTTCAACCTACTATGACTCCACAGTTGTACTAGCTCTTATGTCACAAAGAGCTTTGCCTACGACATGACTGCCAATTGGGCATGGTTTTGCAAAACTGCACGGATTCTTGAACTTTGGTGGAGGAGGCACATGGGATACTAATGAAATCAGCTCATCTTCGTTGAATCTTACAGTTAACTCTTCGTCGATCTCCTTTTCTTGGTTCCCAATTATTTCCTCTCTTTCAACATCTTGTGGCTCATCTAGTTACAGATTTTGTTCGGGCTCTCCATCGGTCTCGGAATCCATGTCATAAAGCCAAGTGTATTGAGGACAAATGTTCAAGGCATTGATTAGTTGTTCCTTTGTTGCGTTGTCCCTTGTTTCTGTGTCCTTGAGAGTCTCTTGCAATTCTTTTCCGCTACGTAAAGTCACAACCTTGCAATGCTCATCTCTGCCCGGATTTATCTATGTATCACTAGGGAGTGTTCCATGTGGACGGTTATTCAACGCACGTGATATCTGCCCCAATTGATTTTCCAGATTTTTTATCGACGCACCTTGGCTTTTCACATTCATATCTACTTGATTCAATAACTTTTCTCGTTCACTGACCCTTTTGTCAGTAGCTGAAATGAATTTTTTCAAAGCTTCTTCCCAACTTGTTTTACTCTCTGGCTGTTGTTGAGTCTGATTTTAAAATTCGGTCGTGTTTTGCTGTCTACGTGCTTGAGCTTGATTGTTACTCCATGGAAATCCCGGGTGATTTCTCCAACCTAGATTATATGCATTTTGATTCGGATGCGGTTGGGTAGATCGATTATAGCTCCCTATGAACTGAGCTGATTCCGAATTGATGGCACATTGATCTGTAGCATGACTCCCAGCACATAACTCACAAACCATTGCTACTTGCTGTGTGAATGGTGGACTCCATGTTTCCATTGATCGAGTCATGTTCGTGAATGGCCATTGATACGCAAAGTCATCCATGGTACCTGAAAAGAGAGAAAGAAAAAAAATTGAAAGAGAATTAATAAAAATGTTTAAATTAAGACTAATTTGATTGAGATTAATATTGGTAAATAATTATTAAATTAATTCCCCGGCAACGGCGCCAAAAACTTGTTGGTCAATTTCGCAATCAATGAATACGTGCAAGTATACATGGTCAACAAGTAATAAAGTGAAAGTAGAGTATCGTTCCCACGAGGAATTATTTAATAAAAATCACCAAGTACTAATTCTTAACCAAACTAATTTTATTTAAACAATCTCAAATCGTGATTTTTCTAATTAAGAAAACTAAATTAACTAATTAAACTGAATTGCTTTATAACTGAATTCAGATAAATAAAGATTAAGACTTCAATATCCCTAATTATGAACTATAAATCAATTATCTAATTATCCCAATTATTATGCCTACTGAATTGTTAACAGGAATTCTCAAATATCAAAAGTCCTTTTCCAATTGATCAATTGACTTCTATTTAATCCAGATTAATCTTGTTATATTCCTATGCAAAACAATTGAATTAAACTCCTTCAATTCTAATTCCTTATGCGTTACATGCGGTGAACATATATTTCCATTCAATTCACAAACCTAATTATTCACCATGCAAATAACTAAGTCACATGTTATCATGCCCAGTTCTAACCCTAGAATTCCTCTTTCAATTCCTTCTAGAGTAACAAGGTAATTACTGATCAAATAATTAAACAATAAGCTCAAGACAAGATAAATAATTCACTTTGACATAAATAATTAGAATAAATCAAATAACTAATTTATAGACATAAAAGGTTCAATTGAAATCTTAATAAAAGAGTTAGTTCATAATTAATGAATTGAAACTAAGAATCCACAACTGAATAGACATTAAAAGATAAAAGTATGATAAGAGAAAAGAATAAAATCTGTTGTCAGCAAATCTGATGCTCCCCTCTTGCTCCTGCTCTTGATCTTCAATGATCTCTAAGTTGCTTCGATCTCCAAAACTAATAATAACTAGGGTTAATGTCTAATCTAATGGAGTGTATCTCTAATCTAATCTATGTAATCTCCCTTTATTTTATGTCTTACATTATGTATTTATAGGTTACAAGTCCAATTTTTAGCTTAAGAACAAACCCAATCCAATTTGGAGTCAGAAAAGTGTCAAAATTCACCTCAAAACGCGTCCAAGCTTGACCAAGCCCTTCCCCAACGCCCCGACACTGGGCACAGCGCTGGAACACTGCCCCTAGCGCCCCGGAGCTGCAAATAAGCTTGAGTTGGGCGCCCCGGCGCTGGAACAATTCTGAAATTTTTTTTCTCCGACATCCTTTGGGAAAATGGTCATAACTTCTTCGTCCAAACTCCGATTTTGATGATTCAAGATGTTCCAAAAAGAGGAGACGTAGATATACAACTTTCATTCTTTGAGTTTTTCGAAATAAGGTCCAAAGAAATACTCAAATTGGCTCTGAAGTGACTGCTATGTAAATAGCAAGCCAAAAACGCGCATCTAGCCGCCCCAAACGTCGATCCAAGTAACTTTTGTCCCAATTCCTACAAAATAACATAAAACATGTATGAATAGACACAAACACTTAAAATTAACCAAAAAATTAAGCTCAAATGCACTCAATTATGAGTATAAAACTCACTCATCATAATTCATGTTAATAATGCCTAGAAATGAGTTGTTTTGGTATTGATACATGAGCAAAGTTTCAATCTTGTTAAAGTATGTGATCATGAGTTTTAAGGATAATTTGAAATTTATATGAATGCTTAGATAACCTTTGAATCATAGCTTGGGGACTGTTTGTGAGTAATAGCCAAAACTATGTTTAAACTCTAGATTAGAGGACTATTTTGGTCAAGGACAGTACCTAAACTTTTGAGTCAGTAAAGAGACCATAATATGTCCATAATTAACATTTAAAAGATGTTCCTTAACTCAGTTGAGGTCTATACTAAGTACTACTTAGTTTTTATATTTAAGGGCCATGAAAAGTAAGCTTTAAAGCATCATCTAACACTTAAACGAAGTAAGGCCACACCTGAACCTTGTGGTTAAGTTTCAATAGCTATAATATGGGATAAGTAAGCTACACAAGTTAAAGAAACCAAGTCTAAACTGTTTTGAATATTAGACTTGTTAAAAATCATGTTTTAGGCTTAAAGTGGTCTGTTTTGGGTAAATTCTAGTACCTAAATTTGTAAGACTATAATGAACTCATATAAAGTTGCTAATGCATGCTTGTGATGATTCTTAATCATTGTCATGACCAAAGCTAGTAAGAAAACTAAGTTAGGATCTATTTTTTAAGCCTAAAGCGAGCTTTGATAAGTCAAAATTAACTAAATGACTAAACAAAATGAGATGATGATAAAAGTAATCTTAGGCGACTAAAATACACATGCCTAGATTGTTCAAGTAGCCAAAACAGAATGAAATTTAAGAAGTGTTAAAATCAGTTTTGGGAAAAAAGTGCTAAACTGTTCGATTTGAGCCTCAGTTAAAGTAGGTCTAACTGATATGAATGAGAAACCTAAACCCTTATTAAAATACCTTAGTATGTGGTCTAGAAGTAGGGCCAGATGGTAGAGTCAAAAGCTTAACTAAGAAATTCCAACATATCATCAAAGTAGGCAGTAAACTCAATTCTACAACAGTTGGATAGTAGAGTGGCTCTATAAATAGTAGAGTGACTCAGAAAATAGTAAAGTGGAAAACTCAGCAGATGGTAGAGTGAAAAACTCAATAAATAGTAGAGTGGAAAACTCAACAGATATTAGAGTGAACTCTGAAAATCGGAGTGTAGATAATAGAGTAAAAACAGTAGAGTGCAGATAGTAGAGTGAAAATGATAAACACCATAGTTTATGTCCAGTTTTGGTTAACTTTCATAACTGAATTTAAGAAACCAAACTCATGAAAAAATAATATGATATATGATCTAAATGTTTGCACAAACAAATGATCAAATGGGCTAACCCATAAAGTCCAAAAACATCTCAAAGTGGCCTAAAAAATCACTTTTACTGCAGTTGGTAATAGAGTGGGTAGTATAGTGGAAATGTAAAACACTCATTTTGAGGCACTATCTTGAGAAGCCTTAATAGGTTGTTTAAGTTGACTAATTATGGAATAAAATATTGTAATGTATGATCTAAAATGTTGTTTAAACTTGGAAGTCAAATGCGCATTACAAAGATTCATAAAAAAAATCTCCAAAATACCTTAGAAAATCATATTTTCTATTTTTGAATTATGATGGAATAATTGTAAGACCCCGAATTTTATGAAATAAAAGTATTCAATTTTTCTTATAATTACTATTCAGTAAATGGTTAAATTGATAAAAGGTTAAAGTTAAGGGTGATATATGAATTTTTTTTATACACAAGTGGTTATAAAATATTCATTTTTATCGAGGAATATTTGTTTGGTCGTGAAATATTCTTTCTGTCGGGGAATATTCGTACGACGGCGCAGCCATTTGTGGGCCCCATAACGAATAACTGTCGGATGAAGAAAATGACAAAAATTAAGTTTTTATAAATAACGGCGTAGTTGTTACCGTTAACACTGTTGGAATATCCAGTGGGTAAAGTAAAGTAATACGCGTTGTTGCATAGTAGCACACGGTTTTGCACAGTATTTTTGAATTATTGATTCTTGCGTAAGAAGGCACTACTCAATAATTGTTACAGTAATTACTGTTCAATATTTTATTTTATTGATTTAACAATTACTGCGTTGATATTTTATATTATTGTTGTTTCAATAATTGTCATTGCACAGTATATTTCATTATCAGATCAATAATTCATATTATTTGAATAATATTATTAAATAGCATTATTGACAATGTCTAGAAAGTTCTGTCAAGGAGAGGTTTAGTCACCTAATTGCGCGCTAGTAAGGAAAAATTCTTATTGGAAAGCCCCCTCTTTCCTGAAAACTGTCTGGTTGTCATTATTGTGATTCTGTAATATTATTTATGAATAATTAATTATTGATTTATATGATAAGGAAATATTTATTTTATGTGGATATAAATAATGGATATATTTATTTTTATGTGGATAAAAATAAAGGAATTAATGCTGAGGTGTTTTATCAGTATTTTATCGGACTGGAAGTATTAAAAATCATCCGTTTGTGGATTTTGGATATTTTTAGTTTGGAATTTGGAAAAACTCAAAGCTACAAAGTTGTAGAGAATTTGATTTCAGTCAGAATGGACATAAAATTCGTATTTTTCTGATAACCGGACTATTTTCTATGAGTTGTTGAAGTTTCGAAAAATAAAATAATTTTTATTAAATTATTGGGTGGGACCCACTTTTATCAATTGTTGAAACCATGTGCTGAATTCTTGTTCAAACATGAGGGCTGGTTGGTGGCTGATTTTTAGTCAAGGGAATGTGCGGGAGAAAAATAAAAAGAATATATTATTTTATTAAATTAGTCTCCTTTGGCGTTCTATCATTTTCCTATAAATAGGTGCTTATGTTAGAATTGAAAAATACACCAGAAACAAGTTTTCTTTCTCTCTATATTATCAAGCATATTTTTGTGAGTATTTAGATATCTTGAGTGTTACTCAGCGTTATATCCGATATTCAAGTCAGAAGTACTGCTCTTTTGAGTTGAGGGATTTTAAAGGTTATTATGATTTTCAGTTTTGTAATTTTTCTGAACCTTCAAAAATTTTGGAAAAATTTGAAATTATAAATTGATGAGTTTTCTTGATTGTGTCCAAAAATGGTGATTTTTTGATATATGGATTAGGAGTTATGAATTTTATGAGAAAAAACTATTTTAAAAGTAAACCCTTATAACTCCTTGTGGTTAACTCTAAAACTGGTAAAAATTTTATTAGGAGTACATGTATATGATAGAAGTATACTCTATAAATTTCAGAATTTTTGGACAAAAGTACAATTTTTGATAAATATCTAAATATTCGGCTATTTTGGTCATATGAAAAATAGTAAATGAGTTTTAAAAATTCCGGGAAAAATATATGTTCAATATGGGACTATATTCTGCTAAATCCCAGAAAAGAAAAATTGTTTACATTGATTTGGTATTTTTCATGAAAAGGGACTAGTTATGAGTAAATGAATTAAATATGTTATGTAAAGTAAGAAAATTGAAAAATAGGATTTTATGGCTTGAGAATCCTATATGAGGTATATGCAAATTTTTGATGAGGGTTTTGGTTATTGGTGATGAAATCTTATGAGTTTGACATTTTAGAATGATTAAATGCATTATTTTAGTAAAGTGTAAACAATTAAAATAAATTGCTTATAAGTTTAAGAAATGTTATTCTTTCAATATCATTATACCGAAATATTGGTATGAATTTTATTGTAGAATTCTACCTTTTTGTGTCGAAGTTACTATTCATGAGTTACTATTTACGAGTTACTATTCATGAGTTATTATTCACGAGTTACTATTTGCGACAAAATTGTTTTCTTTTTCTAACCAAATTATAGTTGATTTATGAATATTACTCTTGAAATTAAATCTATATTTTGATCATATTATTTTTATTATCATATATAACATTTTTATAACACTGATGTTGAAATTCTCTTTCACTTGAGTGTAAAGATGGATAGATTATTGGTATGATCATGACTTTGGGTTCTCTTTGGTCAGTAGTGCAAAGTTGAATCGTTGACTGGTATGATCATGACCATTGAATTTACAATTGAATATCTTTAGCTTAAGTGCAAAGGTGAATGGATCAACATGGTTATAATTAATTATTGTTTATATAAATTCTGAAATGATTATATATTTCTTTCAGATATTAATATATTTGGCCTGTAGTGCAAATATGAACTGTTGATGAATATATTTGGCATGTAGTGCAAAGATGACCTAATGTTGAATATCTTTGGCCAGTAGTGCAAAGATGAACTGGTGACGAATATCTTTGGCCTGTAGTGCAAAGATGAATTGTTGATGGATATCTTTGGTCGTAGTGCAAAGATGACCTAATGTTGAATATCTTTGGCTAGTAGTGCAAAGATGAACTGGTGACGAATATCTTTGGCCCGTAGTGCAAAGATGAAGTTATTAGAATGATTATGAACAGGAACTGTGATTTGGTATAACCATGATCTTTGATATTTCAGGTAAAGACATGTGATGAAAATTATCTTCGTCCTGGGTGCGAAGAGGAATTTAGAATCACAATTATGATTATGAGTTATTCATATGATTGTGGACCAGAACTGTTGATTGATGTTACAGGGATACACTATTATTAGCGACCGCTATCTGCGACCGCCATAAAATTTAGTCGCTAGTATATATCAGCGACCGCATGCGGTCGCTGATCGGTCGCTGAGAAGAATTTCCCTCCCAAAATTTGGTGCGAAACTTTGGTGCGGCGACCAATCTATATCAGCGACCGCTAGCGGTCGCTGATATGTCCACATCATTAAAAACTAGTGACCGCATGCGGTCGCTGATGGCGGTCGCTGATTCTTATAACCTTAATCAGATTTAGGCATTCGCTCGAACCAGTCGACAAGGAAAAAAAAGAGGGAGAAACTCAGACGAGTGAGAAGAGGGATTAGGGGGAGAAGAGAAGAGGAACCACCAACATCCGGCCGGCCGACGCCTTAACCACCACCGTACCACCGCCGGTAACCCCTTTAATCTTCCTTTCACAATTTAGTGTATATTACAATCTTCCTTTCACAATTTATTCCTTTCTACGTTTCAAAATTATGGGTAGCTAATATGAAGAATGATTTACTTTATTGTATATTATGGGTATATTCGTTTCAAAATTATGGGTAGCTCATATTTTGTTGGAGACTGATTTTGTTGGAGAAGTTTATATTTCCTTATGAATATGAAGAAATTCATATTTTGTTAGTAACTGATTTCCAAGTTCTACTAAAATGGAATGAGGAAGGACAGTTGATTCCCAAGTTATATCAATTGTTTTCACCAATAATTTTTTAAGAGCTTGAAATCCTGTTCTTTTAAAAAGCAGTAGGGAAGGACATTTGAAATGTTGCCAGTGTTCTAGAAATGATTTTCTGTTCTTGTCTAGTTGTTTTGGTTGCTGTAATTTTGAAGACTTCGATTGATTCAGATTTCAAAACATTTAAATGCCATTTTATTTTTCCAGATTTTATATATTAAAAAAGCTTTGTCCATCTGAATTCTTCATTGCTTTGCAGGGAAATCTGCTAGCCTGTGTTGTACATAATACATAGTTGCCCTTCCCTTGAAATTTGTTGCCAATCTCACTGGGTTTGGCACTTTCTTTAAAAAAACATGTCAGACACAAGAACCAATTCTTTCCAAGTGTGTAGTCATCACTTCTTAATTAAGATTCACATTAATAATTCTAATTTGCTCAACTAATCTTTCCCTAATCATTAAATTTTGATTAGGTAAACTTTAAACACGAGTTATCTTAATTAATCAAGATTAATACTAATTAATCATGCTTAAAGTTAATCAAACCAAATGTGACCTTTTAGTAGTCAAGGGAAAGAACTTTTGACTATAACTTATAAGTTATAACCAAAATAACCAAGGCAAGTTATATAGTTACATTATTCATTAG
This sequence comes from Panax notoginseng, assembly GCA_016801055.1. NCBI lineage: Eukaryota > Viridiplantae > Streptophyta > Magnoliopsida > Apiales > Araliaceae > Panax > Panax notoginseng. Next base: position 200,616,475 of record CM029018.1, read on the forward strand.
AAATTAGAGCTCTCACAGCTTTTCTTTGTGTTCAGATATGGACCCTGGAATATATAAAGGCAATGAGTATATGTGATGTTATGTTAATTGCTTATACATTCTTGTTGCTCTTATGCCTACAAATGGTCAAGTATGCATGCCATCGTGCATGTGGATAGTCCATATTATAGGGGAGACTCTGCCGAAATTTTTTCATTGGTCGGGTAATTTAGTCTTGTCCCAATGCATATGCAGACCATGCATGATGCAATGATTCATATTCTACCCCTAGGAATCTATTGTCTTTAGGTTGGTGTTAGTTGAAATATGTAGGATGACATAAGACCATACCTCATTCTAATTTAAGATCCATAAAAATATTCCATGCCTTTGGATAGTCGATCTCAAGCTGTGTAAATTTTTTTTGGCATGTATCCTTGTTCAATTCCCGAAGAATCATATATGATGCACACTCATGTTATATATGTACATATACATCTATATGTATATATAAGCATCATAAATGGCATTGAGCTGAATTGTAAATCTCTAACAAGGGAATACAATAATTCATGTCAACATAGGTACCGTAGAATCATGAACCTCTATTCAGACCGTAGTTGGATGGCACGACAAAAGTCAAGTGCCCAGATAGGTGCTACAGCTGAATTTAGAGCTGGTTGCCAAGTGTTTTTGGAGTATGCATATAGTCACCCGGAATGTATGAATGGTAAGTCGCAGATACGATGTCCATGTTTGAAGTGTAAGAATGTAAATTATATAGACAGAGACTTGGTAAACTATCATTTACTTGTTTTGGGGTTCATGAGAAATTACGAAGAATACTGGTGGGCACATGGGCAGAGAAGAGATGGTGGAATCACACAAGTACACAATTCGGGCAGTAGAACTCATCGTATGAATGAAATGGTTCATGATATTGCAGGGCCAGATTTTGATTGGGAGCTAGGCAGAGAGCAACCTATGAATTCTGATGCCAAAGACTTCTTTAAGTTGTTAAACGAGGGTAGCGAGCCATTGTGACATGGTTGCACCAAACACACTATATTGTCTGCAGTGGCGACATTACTTAACATCAAGGCTGATCATAACATGAGCCCTGAGTGTTTTGAGTCGCTCTTGAAGGCCATTAAGAGTATGTTGCCTTACGGTGAGAAATTACCTGGTAACTATTACTTTTGTAAGAAAATGGTGAAGAAGTTGGGTCTTGGATACCAAAAGATCGATGCATGTCCCAACGATTGCATGTTATTTTATAAGGAAAATGAACAAATTATAAGGTGCATGTTTTTCAGTCATGATCGGTTTAGGCCTAATAAGAGGGTGTCACTACAAAAAAATCAAGTATACCGTTAAAGATTCTAAGGTATTTTCCAATAACACATCGGCTAAAAAGATTGTACATGTCTTCAAGAACAGCTGAACATATGAGTTGGCATGCGAAATCTTCAGCTAAAGATGGAGAACTAAATCATCCCGCAGATGGGCAGGCTTGGAAAGATTTCAACTTAGCACATCCTGGATTTGCATTGGAACCTAGAAATGTGAGGCTTGGATTGTCCACCGATGGTTTCAATCTGTTTGGCCACTCAGCTGTTCCGTACTCGTGTTGGCCTGTGATTGTTACTCCGTACAACTTGCCTCCTTGGATGTGTATGAAACAGCCATACTTGTTTCTTTCACTCGTGGTTCCTGGTCCTAAGAGTCCTGGAAAGAACTTAGATGTTTACTTGAGACCTCTTATAGACGATTTGAAGGTATTGTGGGAGGATGGAGTACAGACTTGGGATGTTGCAATGAAAATAAATTTCAACCTTAGGGCAGCGGTTATGTGGACTATAAGTGACTTCCCAGCTTATGGTATGTTTGCTGGATGGAGTACACACGGGAAGTTGGCTTGTCCGTATTGTATGGAGCATACAAAGTCGTTTAATCTATCAAAAGGTCGAAAGCCTTGTTGGTTTGACTGTCATCGTCGGTTCTTACCGGTAGATCACCCGTTTCGAAGAAATAGAGAACACTTCAGAAAAGAGAAAGTAGATAATGATATGCCTGCACCGTAATTGTCGGGAACGGAGATGCGAGATCGTGTGATGAGATTGTCGGTTATCCCATTTGGTAAGGTTGATGCCACAAACATAATCAATGGGTTTGGTGAATCTCATAACTGGGTTCGGAGTAACATCTTTTGGGAACTGCCTTATTGGCCTACAAATTTGATTCGTCATAATCTAGATGTGATGCATATTGAGAAGAATGTGTTTGACAATGTGTTTAACACTGTGATGAATGTTACGGGGAAGACAAAAGATAACGATAAGGCACGTTTGGACATGAAAGATATTTGTAAGCGTCCTGGATTAGAACTTTATGAATCTCATAATGGTAAGATTGTCAAACCGCATACAAGGTACACATTGTCCAAAAAGCAAGTTGAAGATGTGTGCACGTGGGTTAAGTCTCTGAAACTACCAGATGGATATGCGTCAAACATTGCAAGGTGTGTTACGGGTGGGAAATTGCAAGGGATGAAGAGTCATGACTGTCATGTGTTCATGAAGAGACTCATGCCTATAGCATTTCGGGAACTGCTTGATAAACCAATATGGGATGCTTTGACGGATCTTAGTCGTTTCTTCAAAGACTTGTGTTCAAAATCATTGAATGAGAAGGACATGTTTGTACTTGAGAAGAACATCATAGAGATCACGTGTAAACTGGAAAAAATATTTCCACCTGGATTTTTTGACTCCATGGAGCATTTGCAAATCCATCTTCCCTATGAAGCTCGTGTTGGGGGTCCAGTTCAATATAGATGGATGCACCCTTTCGAGAGGGTGATGGAAAACCTTAAGAGGAAGGTGAAGAATAGAGCTTATGTCGAGGGGTCGATATGCGAGGCATACAGTTTCGATGAGATATCTACGTTTGTCTCAGACTATTTTCCGGACGAAGTCTTGACAAAGGCCAATCGAGTATCGAGACATGATGATGGGGGAAATGTTGAACTAAATGGTCGTCTCTCTGTATTTGGTCTATCGGGCTGCGCTTATGGAAAAGGGAAGCGCATATTCCTCTCTGAGCAAGAATTACATGTTGCACATACTTACATTCTTCTCAATTGCGAGGAGATTGACGAATTTGTGAGGTACACATGTAAACTTGATAATTTATCTTTTAAGTTGAAAATTTATTCCAATATGTTAATGTTTATAACATGGTATAGATTGTACGATGACGAGTTAAAACTGAAGCATCCCGACATAACTGATAAAGATATTCAAATCAATCGGGATAAAAAATTTGCACTTTGGCTAAAGGACAAAGTAAGTTCAATTTTTAAGCACGTAGTATATATATATATATATATATATATATATATATATATATATATATATATACACTCCATGTTAACTATGACTTCATTTAATAAGATGGAGTTTTTGTAGGCTTTAACTGAGGGATCAACGATTCCGGCTAATGTACAAGTCCTAGCTATGGGACTAGACAGGGACCAAGTCAGCCGCAATGGTTACAAAATAAATGGTTGTGAATTTCACACAAAGGCATATGGGCGCGATAAAAGAACAACGAACTCTGGAGTGTGTGTCCAATGAGATTGTTACAATGAGCTTGGTCGTGCCTTTTATGGGGAGTTGGAGGAAATCGTAGAGTTGTCGTACAAGGGCACGTACGGGGGTCATATTCACTTGTTCAAGTGCCGTTGGTTTGATTCAGAAAAAGGGATACGTGTTGACAGACATGGAATCGTCGATATTGACCTCCATAGGTCTGCGTACTCCAACAAACCGTTTGTTTTACCAACTCAAACAGTACAAGTATACTACACTCCTAGTCCTGTTAAGAAAAGGGATAGACCGCCTACAGATTGGCAAGTTGTAATTCATACTCCCGCGCGTAGTCGTGTAGAATTAGTTGATGGGGAGATTTACCAAGAGCAGATGCTTCAATGTCAAACTATAATAAATGTGGAAGACGACAATGAAGTAATCCAGTTAGATGGTGCAGATGAACCACATGAATTAGATCCTGAGTCAATACTTGTGTCAGATGACATTGATACTGAGGAGGAAGAGTTATTGACTGAATCTGACACTGAATCTGAAGCAGATGATGGTTATGAATCTGCAACACGTATACAAGATAATTCTGAATCAGACATTGACACTTGAAACAAATGAGGGAATCAATTAAAGCAGATATTGTTGTAATTAAAGCACGTCATCAATTTATGATACATTACCATTGTTATTGTTCTTCTGATGTACTTTTGTAGAAGAGGTTCTACCTTGTTATTCTTATATTATTTTTGTTTAAAAAGTGAATGTATATTTGTTTAGAGTTGGGTGCAGTTCACTTCATATGAGATTTTTTAATGGACTGTCATTTTATATTCATATATATATATATATATATATATATATATATATATATATATATATATACATGTTTAAATCACTGTCATGTTTATGTACTAAACAATTTAAATGAAATTTTTGTTTACTCTCATTTTATATTCATATATATACATGTTTATATCACTGTCATGTTTATTGTCATATATATATATATATATATATATATATATATATATATATATATAATCAAATATGACTCTGCAAAACATCTTGAAATTTGTAATATACAGATGGCTTCTGAAGCAGTGCAGAAAAAGCGCGGCTTGGGTAGGAGGCCTAATCATGTGCCCAAGGCCCCTACTAATCCGGATGATCGGATTCTTATTCAGATTCGCCCTCCTCCGAATAGCACGTACGTCCCGCATATATCAATTTTATATAAGCATTTAAGATTCTATTTATTGTATATTGGTAATGTTTTGATTGATATTATATTGGTTTGTATCTTGGGTGCCTAGAAATGTCCATATATGCATGTCGTCGTGCATGTGGCTAGTCCATATTATAGGGGAGACTCTGACGAATTTTTTTTAAGTATATGGATTAGGAGTTATGAATTTTATGAGAAAAGACTATTTTAAAAGTAAACCCTTATAACTCCTTGTGGTTAACTCCAAAATTGGTGAAATTTTTATTAGGAGCACATGTATATGATAGAAGTATACTTTGTAAATTTTAGAATTTTTGGACAAAAGTACAATTTTTGATAAATATCTAAATATTCGGCTATTTTGGCCATATGAAAAATAGTAAATGAGTTTTAAAAATTTTGGGAAAAATATATGTTCAATATGGGACTATATTCTGCTAAATCCCAGAAAAGAAAAATTGTTTACATTGATTTGGTATTTTTCATGAAAATGGACTAGTTATGAGTAAATGAATTAAATATGTTATGTGAAGTAAGAAAATTGAAAAATAGGATTTTATGGCTTGAGAATCCTATATGAGGTATATACAGATTTTTTATGAGGGTTTTGGTTATTGGTGATGAAATCTTATGAGTTTGACATTTTAGAATGATTAAATGCATTATTTTAGTAAAGTGTAAACAATTAAAATAAATTGCTTATAAGTTTAAGAAATGTTATTCTTTCAATATAATTATACCGAAATATTGGTATGAATATTATTGTGGAATTTTTACTTTTTTGTGTCGGGGTTAATATTCATGAATTACTATTCATGAGTTACTATTCACGAGTTACTATTCATGAGTTATTATTCACGAGTTACTATTTGCGACAAAATTGTTTTCTTTTTCTAACCAAATTATAGTTGATTTATGAATATTACTCTTGAAATTAAATCTATATTTTGATCATATTATTTTTATTATCATATATAACATTTTTATAACACTGATGTTGAAATTCTCTTTCACTTGAGTGTAAAGATGGATAGATTATTGGTATGATCATGACTTTGGGTTCTCTTTGGTCAGTAGTGCAAAGTTGAATCGTTGACTGGTATGATCATGACCATTGAATTTACAATTGAATATCTTTAGCTTAAGTGCAAAGGTGAATGGATCAACATGGTTATAATTAATTATTGTTTATATAAATTTCGAAATGATTATATATTTCTTTCAGATATTAATATATTTGGCCTGTAGTGCAAATATGAACTGTTGATGAATATATTTGGCATGTAGTGCAAAGATGACCTAATGTTGAATATCTTTGGCCAGTAGTGCAAAGATGAACTGGTGACGAATATCTTTGGCCTGTAGTGCAAAGATGAATTGTTGATGAATATCTTTGGTCGTAGTGCAAAGATGACCTAATGTTGAATATCTTTGGCTAGTAGTGCAAAGATGAACTGGTGACGAATATCTTTGGCCCGTAGTGCAAAGATGAAGTTATTAGAATGATTATGAACAGAAACTGTGATTTGGTATAACCATGATCTTTGATGTTTCAGATAAAGACATGTGATGAAAATTATCCTCGTCCTGGATGCGAAGAGAAATTTAGAATCACAATTATGATTATGAGTTATTCATATGATTGTAGACCAGAACTGTTGATTGATGTTACAGGGATAAAACATTGTTGGTGGATTTTTAACATGGAGAAGATAATAGACTTTATGGTCTATTTGACTCTTCTAATGGATTGCTCGTTCCGCTGCAACTATGGTTGAAAATTTTTATTATCTACCATATGTTCTAAATCTCTGATTTAATTATGTTGAAGGCTATTGATAATTTATTTATCTTTAGTCATGATATTCTTTATTGGGCTAGTTGTGTTCACCCTTCTGTTTCACAATTCCTTTCAGGTAATAAGAGTGTAGCTGGGTCGAGCGGGGCTAACAGGGGAATAGAACGGTGGTCATCATTTAGTAGTTATATTTGGCGAATCAAATAGGGTGAGGCGAACCCAACGTTGGAAGGATATTTTGTCACTATCGTACAAGATGTCTAATGACATACAACCTCGTGTCATCATAAGACACGGTTGTGCACATCCACTTGCTAAGTATATCTACGAGCACTACCTATATAATCTTGGTGTTTGTTTGAAGTATAATTCTCAATTGGAGACAATGGAGATAATGATATGTCAAGAAAAGACCTACCATTGGAAAGAATATGATAGTAATCTTCTCGTTTTTCTTTGGGATATATTGGGTCAACCAAGGATAATTCTGTGGACATATGATATCTATAATAACCTAGACGCGTGGCCTCCCATGTACGAAGGTTTCCTTGAGCACTTCCCAAATATTTTAATTTCTAAAATAGTTTTTGACTATACCTTTATGTAAGATGTCATGGTGACGTGCTACCCAAGTTGGTGTCAAGAGTCACAGTTGATATATATATTTGTATCAAAGCTCACAACACATGAGTTGTTGTATTTTGCATGACAATTGTTGTAATAAAGTTGTAGTTATTTTCTGTATCATGTATTTGGCGACTCAGAATGAGTTAGATGGAATGAACCTATTTTGGGGGTGTCACAATAATGGGATTTGATTCCTGAAAATGTCACAGCATAACGTAAGATGATATTTGAAATATATAATGATCAATGATTTGTATCATGTTATGATTGGACCAAAATGAGTATATTTGAGAATGTATAAGAACTAAGTAATGTATACTATGTGTGTATAATCACAAAGTGATGAACGAAGGCTATATGCCTAATCTAAGTCTAAAGAACTTAGATGAGTAATGTTTAACCAAGTATGGTATATTGTAATGGTGTGATACACACACAATAAACTACAAGTGCGATAAGTTAGCACATGCGGTGATGAAAGGGAAATAAAATTGAGTTATATAAATAACGAAGTTGATATAAAAATGGTATAAGGACAATATAAGTTAAAATAGGTTATTAAATTAATTTTAACCATGAGATCAAGTATTGACGATGTTTATTATCAACCTCATATACCGTGTAGGTCATGCAAAGTAACACGATAGGTTAATGGTAAAATGCCGGTACAGGCAAGTTTTTCAGAACTTATTTTTATATGTGAACTTGTTAATTGTTATGTGCACATATTTCCTGTATTATATGTACTTCCTGTGAATAATTTGAGATGTGCACTATATGTTATACGGTGATATAAATCTGTTGAATGAAGTTAATGATTGATGTTGATAGAGTCATGGAAACTCACTATATTCGTAATTTGAGGCATATGATAGGCATGAAGCAGGTATAACTGTTGAGTATGAATATTATGATGCATGAATAAATGCAAAGTATGATAAACACGAATTATGTATAAATTGCGAAGCATGAACAGTTTAAAGTGTGTTTAAAATGCAAACTATGTGTTATGTGATAACTATTCAACTTGTTGGGCAACGTAGTTGCTCACCCTTGCTATATATAATTGTTTTCAGCTAAACTAGAGCGGATCGAAGGATTCGGGATAGACAAAGGAAAAAGGAAGAAGTACTGATTGAAGTTGTTTGTATAGTTCTAGTTATGCTAGATAACGTTCACATGACATACTATAATTGTATAGTCAAAGAACATTGTATATAAGAATAGTTAAGTCTAGTAGTGAGTTCATGGATACTTAAAATCTAATATATTTAAGTGAAACATATTATTTATAACTTGAACTGTATAATTTAAATCAAGATGATTTAAAAGTGTAATACCAAGTTGTAAAGGTTGCAGATTCTGAAAATGGAAGGAATTAATGTATTAATTGGTATCAAAGCGAGGTTGTATTTATTATTTTATGAATAAAGGTTATAAATATTCAGATGAAGGCTATATAGTAATGCACCAGGTCCGAGGTAATAGGTACCAGGATTTGGGGGGCTTTACAGTTATAGATTTTACAGTAATAATTTTTACCGTCGTTATACATCTATAATGACACTTTTCATGTGAACCTATCAAAAAATATTATAGAAATATCAATTTCCGGTATATATTGCGTTAATATTGAGGATACTGCATCTGGTACGGTACTAAGCATAAGGCTAACACAGCTAGCCAAACAAACATCAACATCAGAACACAAAGGCTGTTAGTACTGTAGCTACAGCTAGTGCAATATAATTGCATAATTAAGTATATATTTATTACTACAATATCAATAAAGTTCACATGTCTCGGTCTTAACTACTAAATTAAGACCTTATCAACTTTTTGCTAACCTTAAATTTAGTTATTTTTCTTTTTGCAATAAATTATGGGGGGAAATTGTAGACACTTTAGTCTCAAGTTTGCATGCTAGTAGAATTTATATGGGAATTGTTGTTTCGTCAAAAATTATATATATATATATATATATGGGAGTGATTTATAGTCAAAATTGAATGGAAGTCTCGTACTCTCATCCATCCAACACATGTCACACCATTCATTTATGTGATTCAAAACCTATAATTATTCTCATCCACGTAATTGTTATATATATGTGTGTCTATATTTGCAAGGTCTCTCATAGGAGTTAGTAAGGCTCTATTTACCAATCATGTGAATAGCAACGTGAAAATATTAAATTTTATCATATATATTAATAGGTTAAATACAGTTTACTATATGATTATATTTATGATTAGGCCCTCAAAAAATTTGGACTTAAATTTTATTATATAAAGTGTCTAATTTGATACAATTTAGTCCCCGATTTTCGAATTCGATCAAAATTGGCCGGAATTCCTAATTTTTCGGCCATATAAAAATTGTATACGGTTTGTGTGACGAACAAGACTTTTGTAATTAAATTTTTTTTAATATTTATTAAATTAAATAAATATTTTGTTAATTTATTTATTGAGTTAAATAATTATTTGATGGAATTGTGGTAGGTTAATTTTATTAAGTGTGCACATTGATTAAATTAATGTGGAACAATTTTATAGTTAAAAGTGTGAATTTAATTGGGATAATTAAATTAATGAGTTGTTAAATAATTTTAATGTTGTTTTAGTTAATTAACTAATTAATTAGAGATTTATTGATTTGTTATAAATAATAAATGAGAATTTTAATTATGTGACGAGGTAATTTAATGGGTAATATTGCATTTTTTAATTGAGTTTAAATAATATTATTTGATTAATTAAAATGTGACAAATAAACTATCTAATAAATAAGTTAATTAAAATAAATTAGAAAGGGAATTTATTGAGCAACCAAACATAGCCTTGAGGACATGGGAGCAGTTAAGGCCTTACTGCGCTTAATCGCTACCCATGTACGCATCAGTGGTTTTTAAATACGCATTTGTCAGTTCTTATTTGCAAGCCTAGAGAACATAAACTCAGAGAGAAGAGAGAAGCTTTGAGAGTTAGTGAGACTGAAGAAGAAGAAGTTGGAGAATTAAGAAGTTTTCTTTCACATTCTAGCAATCTAAACAAACAATCAGGGGTAAATTCTTAATCCCAAGTTTCAATTCGTGTTTTTAAGTTTTTCTCCATGAACGTATATTAAGTTCTCACGTATTTGTTAAAAACTTGATATTAGCATGTATAGTTCAATTATATATGGTTTATATATGTTATAGATAGGGGTGTAAACGAGTCGAATCTCAGCGAACACTTTCATGCTCAGATTCGGCTCGACTCGAAAAAATTGAGCTCGAATTCGACTCGGATTCGATAAGGGATTTATATTTTTGCGCCAGATTTGACTCGGATCATTACTCGGACCTACTCGGTTCGTAAGTACTCGACTCGTTTACAAAGCGAGTTACTCATGATCCTTCAAATCGAGTTTCGAATATGAACCATTTCACTTAAAACTGAACCACTGCATACTAAATTGGTTACTTAACTAATATTTATATATAAAAAATTTTCACTTTTATTTATGTATTGAAATTATAAAGAATGTAATAAAAATTGACATTCAATTCATTGATTTATTCAAGTACAAATTTACACAATTTTATACTACACTTTATAAATTATAAAGATTGATACAAATATCACATATTTAGCTTAATAGAATGGATCAAACTAATATTCGAATATGATCCATCGAGCAGGTATCGAGTCTGGTTCGAGAAAAAATGAAATACTCGAACCCTAATCTGAACGAACACTGGTATGCTCGAATTCGACTCGTGTATCATTAAACAGAAAACGAGTATGGATCAGATTCGACTCGGATCAACTTCGAATTCGAGCTTTAGATCATATTTTCGAGCCAATCTCGAATCGAGTACCGAACTACTTGGTTCGACTTACACCCCTAGTTATAGAGTAATCAAATCCATGTAATTATGTTTAATTGGAGTTTTATAGTTCACATAGTAAGAACACATGAATATGGCTTAGAAGTACAAAAATGCATGCTTCAATTTCATATTAATCGGTAAATTGATGAATGATTACGTTTAGACATGCAAAAACGAAAAGAACAAAACTTAAACGGACTAATTTGGTGTTATAACGAACCTGTAATTTGTGATTTCATGAAATTAGACAAAATTTTAAAAAATGGCAAGAACATGAAAATTACGAGTTCAAATTCAGTTGTTTATGTAATTTAAGTTGTTAAAAGCATGCTAAGAATATCATTAAATGTTTTTGTTAAGTTCAGAACACATGGGTAATACTGAATTCGTCGTTTATGTGAAGTTTTGGCCTAATTTGGTTTTCTGTTGTGTTCATTCGCGAACTGCATTAGATAATGGGTAATCATGTCATAAGTCTCCGAAGTCAGGGTTTGGCTTCGGTCGGAGTTTAACATCGGATGGCGTCACGACTATGTCTTCGAAGTCAAAGTTCGGCTTCGGTCGAAGTTTGACTTCGGATGGCATCATATGTCTTCGAAGTCAAAGTTCGGGTTCAGTCAGAATTCGACTTCGGATGGCGCATGTGTCTTCGGGGTCAGAGTTCGGCTTCGGCCGAAGTTCGGCTCCGGTCGAAGTTCGGCTCCGGATCGCGTCATGACTTCGGAAGCCGAAAATTTGAATTCGGCTTCGGTCGAAGCTCGGCTCCGGATGGCGTCATGTATATGTGGATGATGGTAATGAGCAGAACTTAAACTAAGTTAACAAGTTATACTAAAAGTGGGAACTGAACTTATAAATGTAACTAATGAATGTTGAGAATACATATGATATGTGTGTAGGATTAAATTGAGAAACGTGAATAGTAAGCGTGTAATCTACGCACGAGGCAAGTTTCTGAACCCTACTCTTATGTTGAGCAAGTTTTCTAATCCCTAAACTTTGTTTGAGCAAGTTCCTTATCTCTAACTTGATTATAGTTGTACCAGATTTTCAAACTCTATTTTATTGAGCAAGTTTAATCTTAGCTTATTATTATTCAAGCAAGGTTTCTTACTTATACTATTCAATGCCTATGTTTTTGATTAACCCTACTATTCCTTTATGAAAGCATGATTTTGATATATGATGCTTATCCACTTATGATTCAACAGTATTCTATCATTGCTATTGTATCCCTTTATAATATTACTTTGTTAACGAACTCGTGAATGATTATTAAATTCTTATTGATTCAACTAATCCTTAATTGATGATTATTGAACTCTAAATTACCCTTGAGATCAATCCAAAACCAAACTTCCTTTGGTGCGGATTATAATGTCAAAGCTGAAATGAACAATCATGCTACAAGGGATTATATTACGCGAAAGCGTTAAGATGTTGTGCACATACATGGTACATAGGGTTGATCCCCCAGTACGAGAAGTTAGGTCCATATAGTCTTACGACTGTTAAAGGTTTAAAGTAGAAATACTTGATAACTCGGGACATAGTTCATGTTCTTGTGGCTCTCAGACGTACTTTTGATTCTTGTTCTAGTCTTGATTCAAAAGCCGAGCTTTCTTTTATTCAATATCCATTATTTACTCGCATGTTATTATTATTGTTACTGTTAAACTTGTGGGCAATTGTTGCTTACTCTTGCATAATAATATTGCAGTTAAGGTTGAAAGAGTTGATGAGCCATCCACAAGTAAGGGCAAAGGCAAAGCAAACAAGTGATGAAGACTTGTTATTATTATTTGAGAACTATTATGTTAAAACTTATGATGTGATATTTAAGACTCATTGTTTAAGATGTTTCCGCATTTGATGTTTTAAGGTTAGATAACTTGGGATTTATTCGTTTAAGTTGTTGTAACCCTATATTGGGAAGATTTCTATTTTAATTTTTATTGTTATCTTTATTATGGGTAGTTAAATGTTAGTTATTTTGTTGAGTGAACACCAAATCTGAGGGAAGTTTGAGTACCTGAATTTGGGGATGTCACAGTTTGACCGTATAGAATACAGACTAATAACACTTATGTTACATCAATACCATCAAATTCACAATTTACTACATCAAGTACATAATTCGTATAAAATTTGTATAAATATTTATTTTGACGTATTAAATCTATATAAATCCTTATAAATAATTATTATATGTTAAATTATTAAAATTAAATATTAATGCAATGATTAATAAATATAATTTTTTATTATTATAAAATTAAAAAAAAGACTTAATTATCAAAAAAATCTATAAACTTTTAAAAATACAAATTATATTTTTAACACGAATAACATTAAACTTTTAAACAATTGACAAAAGTGCCCAAAATTTAATTAATTAAATAATACTATTTTTATATTGGAAGAGCAAACAAAAGGAAGAGGAAAAAATTAAAAAAGAAATAACTCATTTGCTCTATCTTCTTGATCCCTCTCCCTCTCCCCTAATCCTTCAAATTGTTTTGTTTCTTCAAATTTGAAAATTTCAGCGCGTTGAATTTGGAAAGTGAATTGTTTTTATTTAGTTAAAAGATTTTTCAAACAAATAATAGTTAATTAGTTTATCTAACAACACTTTCTTTCCGTCCATTTTTTATTTTATTTTTCAAACAAGCAGTAGTTAATACATATATTGTATTTATAAAAAAGATTTAATTTTAAAATTGTATCTATAATTTAACAAATTATATGTATAAATTTTACAACTTAAATCTTACAAATTATAAAATATATCATAAATTATAATTTTTACGTCTTAAATTTTACAAATTATATCACAACTTAAATTTTACAAATTGTATTTATAAATATTTATAATGTTAAATTGTATTTATAATTTTATACTATATTTCTACAGTATTAGTTACTTTTTTTAAAGGGCTAAAAATTATTATATTTATATATTTTTTTTCTTTGGGGCCGAATTATGAATATGGTGGTACTTGATATAACAGAACTATAAATAGCCATTTTTTAAATTAAGTCAAATCGTATATTTATACGGTCAACTGATATTAAATACACAAGACCAGATTGGATTCTTGGGAGGGGCGAGTATTTCGATTAATTTTGATCGAATTCTGAAATTAGGAGCTAAATTGTATCAAATTAGACACTTCATGTAATAAATTGTAAGCCCAAATTCTTTGAGTGCCGAATTATAAATTTCATGGTACTTCATGTAACAAAAGTGTAACTAGCCCTATATTAATTGTAACAATATTCATATCCCTATAGAAAAAAACAAAAATAAAATTAATCAAATTTTATTCCGTAGTTTATTATTAATCATAACTTTCTTTATTTGTGACCAATTTTACATTAGTACATTCACCAAATAAATTTTAATGTTTTAACCATATTAAAATGGTGTGTTGGGAGGTCTTTTAACACACAATTTTATGATAGTAGATGTTGTTACATGAGTCCATGACCGTTTTGTTGGTGCAATCATAATAAACTATCACCTGCAAGATCATGAAAACCAAACAACCAGAAAGTACTCTTGAATGTATTTTATACAAAATTATTAGATACTCACCAAACCGCTTATATATACGTACTCTTGTTCCAGTTTTGAGCCCTAAACAGTGAGCCATAAACTGCAGTATGCTATACACTAATTCCATTATGGACCTCTCTCCTTGATTAAATTTTAGTTAACTTCAAAACTTATCAGATAACTATAAGTACCTTAAATATGAAACACAGAAGAAAAAAAAATCTCTCGAGCTTTTTTCTGTTTCTGAACTACAATGTGTCCCCAAGTGGACTCTTTCTCTAAGCCTTCTTATGACATATCGGAATCTTTTTCAGTTTTTCCCCCCTCTACGCATGAGAATGCAGGGAAGAAGGTGCTCAAGATTGGAGGATAAGAGAGGGAGAGGGAGAGGGAGAGAAGACAGGTGTTTTGCAAAATATCTACCATTATAATCCAAGCTCAAAAACACTATTTTACTAGATTATTAAAAACAAAAACCAAAAAAAGGGGGGGATGGTAGAACAAAGCTTACCTACAGTTTCCTAGTTTCCACCACTACCATACCAACTCTGCATAGTAAAGACCATTATACCAAAAGCATTCTAGACTATTGTATCTGTGACCGTCTTTGTGTTCTTGTCTGTACATTATAGCAGATGGTACGGGACATGAATTTAATATGATTCTTGCAGAGGCTAAAATTCATAATCTGAATGTACCTTACACTATATTGTCGTCCACAAGACTAAACTTGTTTAGCATTTCCTCCAAATCTTGCAATACAGCCTCGTAATGTTCTCGGGATTGTGCCCCTTCTTCCACAATTTGAATGACACGCCTGTACAGATGATTATACCAGTATACTGGGTTATTCATATCAATATCACTGAGACCATATTCTTGGGGAAATTTGCGTTTATAATCCTTGGTCCACCGAGGAAGAATATACTGTGATGGGATTTCTTCCACACCATTATAATTTAGAACATTCAATGCGTGCCTGCATAAATAGCCTTTGAAGTTGAACAAACTGCAAATGCATCGTATTTCCACTTGCGTAGTCTCATACAAAACTTCATAAGACTTGACCTCCTTCTCATTTCCATTCACTTCAACTCGTTCTTTAACTAAGTATGTTATTATTGGCCCAGTAACATCCACTTGCCTCGTGTTGAAGCATGAGAACATCCCCTCAACCTCGCACTGAAACTTCTGAAAAATTTCCTTTGTGTATAACTTGGAGAGCTGCAACTCGAAATTACATTTCGTTTTCAGCTCAAAGTTCAAATTTCTCGACTTCAGATCCCCCATGGCTTCTTTAACGTGCTTTCTTTGTAGAGCTAGGTCATATTTATCAACAAATTCCTTAAATGATGTGTGTTTATGTACATAACCATCAAAAAATGCATTCAAGCTTTCTGCTTCTTTAATAGGGATAATTCCTGCAAAAGAGGTGTCCTTTAGGTAAACTGGGACCCATTGTTCTCTATCTTCATACAATATCTGAAGCCATTTATTGTCCACAAGTCCATGGTATTTCAGCAGCTCATCCCAAGAAGTTTCAAACTCTGCAATCTTTAAGGAGTCATAAACAGTTTTATGCAATTGCTTTCTGATTGCTTCATATCCCTTCAATCCTCCCAACTTCTCAGGAATTCTTTTCATGATATATGACAAACAATAACAATGATGAGCCTGAGGAAAAACCTCAGAAACTGCAATTTGCAACTGCTTAGATTGGTCGGTAACAATAACCTGTGGAAGCCGCCCCAGCATACATGCAAGCCATGCCTTAAACATCCAAATAAAGTACTCTACAGACTCATCTCCAAGAAAGCCGCATCCCAACAACACAGTTTGACCATGGTGGTTTACTCCAACAAATGAAATCAGAGGGATCTCGTATTTGTTTGACAAGCTTGTTGTGTCAATTGAAATTGAGTCATAAAAGTAATTATATGCAGCCCTAGACCTGGCATCAGCCCAGAACACATTTCTTAAGCGCCCTTCTTCATCTAGATCCATCAAGTAAAAGAAGTTTGGATTCGTCAACTTCATGCGACAGAAGTAGTTATAGAGTGCATGTGCATCCCCTTCTTTAAGTTCCAAATGCCTCGAGTGATCAACAGGATTTCTACCATCACTTTGATCAACGTCAATGTATCCGTTAGATCCAGCATCCACAGCAGCTGTTCTATACAACTTAATTGTATGTATTTCCTTAACAGGTTCAGACTGCTGTGCTTTTTTGGCAGCAAGAATCATTCTTTTATGCGACTTATAAAATCGTTTGATTTCTGGATTTACTTGATGGTTGTGTTCAAGCTCAACCTCAACAATTCTCCACGTTTTAGAGTCCACAAGCTTAATGACTATCATTGCAGGACAACCAGTTCTTGTTTCTGGTCGAGGGTTATTTGCTTCACTCTTCTTCTTAAACCCTGCACTACTGCAGCTAAGCTTTGCTCTATACCGCTCTTTCCTTTTTGATCTAAACCATGAATTGCTAACTCTGATTCCAAATCCTTGTTCCTTACCATACATGTTATAGAAATCATAAGCGCCATCAAAAGATTCAAACTCCAAACCCACAGTGGGTAGTGGGCGTCCCTTCCTTATCCTAGTTTCATGAACTTCATCATCATGTTCTACCATAGTGCTGTATTCTCCTTCCTCATATTCATCACCATCATCAAAAACTGGCTCACTGTTTAGACAGACCGCCTCCATCTGCATCACAAATTGAGCCCATTAATTGACCAGGTCTAAAAGTATTACATGCTATCAGAGAGTTAAAATCAGATAATGGATTGTCTGTACAATGCAATTCCCACCGTTAACTTTATTTTATAAAAATAAATGTAAAAATCTACACAAAGAGTAGTTTTAGAAGACGATCAAGACATGATAAAAAGCAGTTTATTATGTTCTTGAGTAACACGGTTGACAATTATTGACTTCCATTTTACACCTGGAACCAATATTTAGTCCCACTCTCTTTGGATAGGAAAAAAAATCTACACATAATAACTAGACAAAATCATCGTTCAACCCTAAAATTTTAGGAATGACCCTTCAACCCTAAAATTTAAGAATAAATCCTAACCTGGGCCCCAATTTTGAAAACCCTATTGGGTTAGGGTAGGGTATGGGATTTTGTCGCCCCGCCCTGACCGATTATATATTAAATGTACAGAATTGCATAATATATACATATACATTATTTAGTATTTAGCATTTAAATTTTGTGAATCAAGTTCACAACTTTAATTGAATTCTAGTGTTTGCTGTGTAGGAAACAAATTAGAAGGAAAAGAAAATGTTAGTGTTTAGAAAGAATATTATTCTTGGACATATTTGCATCCCCATGTTTATGGTGTTTAAGTACATTTATTAAGATTTTTGACTGCTTTCTTTATATAAGTTTGCACCTATGCTAATAGTTTCTGTATATGCTAGTAAAGTATTATGTATTATGCACTTTTAGTTAATTTTGATTGCATTGATCACAACTATCCGAAAAAAGGGAGAGGCAATTAAACATTATTATCCTTTTAAGTTAGTCAGGTCAGGCAGGCGGGAATGGTATAATATAATCGGGTTGGTCAGGTATGGGTTTGAAAATTATAGACAGGACAGGTAAGGCATTTCAGCAGTGTCGGAGCTTTTCTAACTAAAGTAACAAAAGTTTTTCCCACCAAAAAGAAAAATGATAAAAGGATCAACAATCTCTACCTCAAAGCTAATATAGGAGGGCATTTGGCTGGCACTCCTAATATATTTTCATGTATGGAAGTATAAGCAACAATTATGTATCAAGCACATATATTTCCTAAAGCTTTAGCTCCAACAAAACTTCCTTTTCACTAGGTGACCTAACGAATGGCGAACTAGTTTGCGCGACTCAATTTGCGGTGGGTTCGCGCACCCATTTGCCAAAACCAGCGAATTTCAAATAACATGCATCGTCTCCAGAAATTACAGTGAAAGGAGATGGATACCTGTTTAGAAGAATCAAACTTGCGAGAAAGATCAGAAATTACAGTGGGATAATTGTATTTTGGTCACTATCGACTATACTAAGGCCTGGTTTTCATTTTGGTTACTAAAACTTTTTTACTACAATCCCATTATCAAACTAATTAAATATTTCAAACAAGTGATTATATACTTTTCCGTCTAGCTAATCTAACAGCTGTCCTACGTGGCTAACATCTGACATATGAAAGCATGAGGTGTACATTTCGGACCCATTTTTTTAATTTAAAATAAATAAATAAAAACTATTTAAGTCTCAACCCAGTTGCAACAAGATCAGACCCCAACAACTTACTTCACTTAAGTACCAAACCTTCTATTTAACCAAGAGACTCCACAGCAGCAGCAGCTGAGCATTTCCAACCAAAGCAACAGAAGTTTCCCCATTAAATAAAAAAAAAATAAAAAAGGATAAAGGATCCAGCCTTCGACAATTTAAAGACTTGGGAATAACTCATTTTATTCTTCCTATTACAAAACTTCAATCAAACTTTTACATTTAAGGAAATCCAGCATTTTGAATTTATTTGGCACAACAGATGTAATGTGATTGGCACTCCTAATATTTTCAGAACTGGAAGTACAAGCAACAGTAATGTATCAAGCGCATATTTGGTGAAACAAATATTCTCAAAAATGAAAAAAAAATGAAATTATGAAGCAAAGAAGCCACTTCTACATAAAAGACATTGCATCTAGTATAAAGCTCAGCTAGGCCCTAAAGCATGGGGATTGAGGGTTACCTAATTCGCTAGGTGACCTAGCGAATGGCACACCAATTGGCAGTGGCCAGTGGGTGTGCGCCCAATTCGCCAAATCCAGCAATTTTCAAATAACATGCATCGTTTCCAGAAATTCCAGTAAAGGAAGATTGATACCTGTTTAGAATATTCAAACTCGCGAGAAAGATTAAGCATCCAACAACTCATTACTGTATTTGCTTAATGGATCTTTGAATTCGGTTGAGTATTGCATAAGTCTTGAAGAATGTGTGCCATCCATCAGAAATCTTCATCCCTTTCTATTTTTCTGGTTTGGTTTGAATAGACTGTCTATGCTGGGGAAGAGAAAGAGACATGGCAGGAAGACCTACGAGAGAGAAGATTCTCCTTCAGTGCCAATGAAAAATTTGAAAATTTTGAAAAATATAAATAAAAGTAGAAAAGAGGAGATAGAATTAATAATTTATCATTTTATTAATAATGAATTCGCAGTGATATATTAAAAAAAAAATCTAAAAGTAATGGATCTTACCAAAAAAAATTAAGAATAAAATAGAATTTGTGTGACGTCCCCCAAATAGGTATACATCACTCGTCGCCAAATAAATGGTACATAAATCAAATACAAATTTCTTTTATACAATACGACAACAGCGTAGCTTAGAGTTTTTACACGAATATTGTCTCATAGACAGTATTCAAACTCAAATGAAGTCATCATTACATTTATTATCACACTATTTCATAAAATAGTGAGAATTACTATAACCACCATCTCGGACCATCACTCTATTCCCTGACTAGTCCCGGCTACGTTCTCATTTTCTGAAGAGAACAACGAAAGCAAAAGGATGAGCTCAACTAGCCCAGTAAAAAATATTATAACTAAGATAATACAGAATAAATTATTGTTAGCCTTCAACAGTGTTAAACTGATAAAATACAATAAACATCAAGTTTAACTGCAGCGGAACAAGTAATCCATTAGAAGAGTCAAGTAGAGCATGGTAACTACTATCTTCTATGATTTAAAAAGTTTTTCATCAACTTTATCGCTGAGACTTAGCTTAATAAAGAAACCACATCATCGAATCATCTATGCACTACGTGTAAGACCCCGAATTTTATGAAATAAAAGTATTCAATTTTTTTTATAATTACAATTCAGTAAATGGTTAAATTGATAAAAAAGTTAAAGTTATGGGTGAAATGTGAAAACTTTTCAAATTAAACAAGTGGTTATAAAATAATCATTGTTGTCGGGAAATATTCGTTGGTCGTAGAATATTCTTTCTGTCGGAGAATATTCGTACGACGGCGCAGCTATTTGTGGGCCCCATAACGGAAAACGGTCGGATGAAGATAACGATAAAAATTGAGTTTTTATAATTAACGGCGTAGTTGTTACTGTTAACACTGTTGGAATACCCGGTGGTTAAAATACAGTAATACGCGTTATTGCACAGTAACACACGGTATTGCACAGTATTTTTGAAATTATTGATTCTTACGTAAGAAGACACTACTGAATAATTGTCACAGTAATTACTGTTCAATATTTTATTTTATTGGTTTAATAATTGCTGCGTTGATATTTTATATTATTATTGTTTCAATAATTGTTACTGCACATCATCTCCATTATCAGATCAATAATTCATATTATTTGAATAATATTATTAGATAATATTATTGGCAATGTCTAGAAAGTTCTGTCTAAGGAGAGGTTTGGTCACCTAATTGCGCGCCAGTAAGGAGAAATCCTTATCGGAAAACCCCCTCTTTCCTGGGAACAACATGGTTGTCATAAATGTGATTCTGTAATATTATTTGTGAATAATTAATTATTGATTCATATGATAAGGAAATATTTATTTTATGTGGATATAAATGGAGAAAATTTTTAAAGTGACAATTATTGAAAAATGATATTTTATCTTTTCTGATAAAATAATTTATTATTATATTTAATAATATAATAATGGTGATAGTTTTACAATGAATGTGGGATATATGAGTATATGAGGAGGAAGAGTATTTTTATTGTATTAAATGATTAACACATATTTTGTGTGTCGGTGGACCCCATTTCTTAACTGAAATTTGATTATAGCCTGTAAAATCGCCCGTTTATGGATTTCGATTAATTTCTGTTTGAAATTTAGAAAAAACTTTCTTCTGTAAAGTTGTAGAGAATTGAATTTCCTATAAAAAGTCGCGAGATTTGAATTTTCTGATAAAAGGGCTATTTTCTATGAATTATTGAAGTTTCGAAAAATAAAATTATTTTTATTAAATTATAGGGTGGGATCTACTTTGGTTGGTGTTATTAACATGTGGACTGCTATATTTTTTCAGAATTGACATGCTTGGATGGCTGGTCTTGGATGTTTGGTGTGTAGAAAAGAAAAATAATATTTTATTATTTTAGTCTCTTTTGGCGTTCTAGCATTTTCCTATAAATAGGTGCTTAAGTTAGAATTGAAAAACACACCAGAAATAAGTTTTCTTTCTCTCTATATTATCAAGCATATTTTTGTGAGTATTTAGATATCTTGAGTGTTGCTCAGCGTTATATCCGATATTCAAATCAGAAGTACTGCTCTTTTGAGGTAAGGGATTTTAAGGGTTATTATGTTTTTCAGTTTGTAATTCTTCTGACCTTCAAAAAATTCTGAAAAAATTTAAAATGATATTTTGATGAGTTTTATTGATTGTGTCCAAAAATGGTTATTTTTAGATGTATAGATTAAGAGTTATGAATTTTACGAGGAAAGACTATTTTAAAAGTAACCGCTTATAACTCCTTGTGGTTAACTCTAAAATTAATAAAATTTTTATTGAAAGTATATCTATATAATATTAGTGTACTCTGTGAATTTTGGAATTTTTGGATAAAAGTACAATTTATGATAAATGTCTAAATATTCGGCGGTTTTGGCCATATGAAAAATAGTAAATGAGTTTTAAAAATTCTAAAAAAATTATATGTTCAATATGGGACTATATTCTGCTAAATTTCAGAAAAGAAATATTTTTAGAATTGATTTGGTATTTTTCATGAAAATGGATTAGTTACGAGCAAATGAATTAAATATGTTATGTGAAGTAAGAAAATTAGAAAATAGGATTTTATGGCTTGAGAATCCTATATGAGGTATATGCAGATTTTTGATGAGGGTTTTTGATTATTGGTGATGAAATATTATGAGTTTGACATTTTAGGATGATTAAATGTATTATTTAATAAATTATAAACAATTAAAATAAATTGTTTATAAGCTTAAGAAATATTATTATTTCAATATCATTATACCGAAATATTGGTATGAATTTTATTGTGAAATTTCTACCTTTTTATGTCGAGTTACTATTCATGAGTTACTATTCACGAGTTACTATTCACGACAAAATTGGTTTCTTTTTCTGACCAAATTATAGTTGATTTAGGAATATTACTTTTGAGATTAAATCTATATGTTGATTATATTGATTTTATTATCATATATAATATTTTTATAACCCTAATGATGATATTTCTCTTTTACTTGAGTGTAAAGATGGGTAGATTTTTGGTATGATCATGACAATGGATTTTCTTTGGCCAGTAGTGCAAAGTTGAATTGTTGACTGGTATGATCATGACCATTGAATTTATAATTGAATATCTTTAGCTTAAGTGCAAAGGTGAATTGATCAATATGGTTATAATTATTGTTTATATAAATTCCGAAATGATTATATATTTCTTTGAAATATTAATATATTTGGCCTATAGTGCAAATATGAACTGTTGATGAATATATTTGGCCTGTAGTGCAAATATGAACTGTTGTTGAATATCTTTGGCATGTAGTGCAAAGATGAACTGGTGATGAATATCTTTGGCTCATAGTGCAAAGATGACCTGTGGTTGAATATCTTTGGTCAGTAGTGCAAAGATGAATTGTTGATGAATATCTTTGGCCCGTAGTGCAAAGATGACATGTTGTTGAATATCTTTGGCCAGTAGTGCAAAGATGAACATGTGTTGAGATGAACATGACCAACTGGTGATATAAATGAATATCTTTGGCCGTAGTGCAAAGATGAAGTTATTAGTATGATTATGAACAGGAAATGTGATTTGGTGTAACCATGATCTTTGATGTTTCAGGTAAAGATAGGTGATGAAAATTATCTTCGTCCTGGATGAGAAGAGGAATTTAGAACTACAATTATGATTATGAGTTATGTGACGCCCTCAAAATTAGGTATACATCACCCATCTTGGGTCGTCAGATACATAGTACAGAATACAAATACAACTGATTAATACATCTGTCGTATACAATACGACAAAATATAAACTGTGAGTTTGAATACAAATATTATCTTCTAGAGAGTATTCATACTCAAAAGGAGTCCTCATTACATTTATTAACACACCATTACATAGAATAGTGAGGACTACTAACTAATACTATCATTCGGACCATCACTCCGTACCCCGACTTGTCCCAGCTACGTTCTCATTTCCTGAAGAGAACAGTGAAAGAAAGGGTGAGCTCAACTAGCCCAGTAAGAAATATTATGACTAAGATAATGCAGAATAAATTATCATTAGCCTTCAACAATGTTAAACTGATAAAATATAATAGACATCAAGTTTAACTGCAGCGGAACAAGCAATCCATTAAAAGAGTCAAGTAGAAAATAAACTCTACTATCTTTTATGATTTAAAAGGTTTTTCAACACTGCGATCGCTGAGACTCAGCTTAATAAAATAATCCACATCATCGAATCACCCCTGCACTACGGCCAAGGATATTCGTGTATTCATTAATGGCCATGATCATGCCAACAACTGTCCATCAATGCACTACGGGCCAATGAGGACTTTTACCACATCATTTGTAACATTACGGTCATGATTATACCGAATAATCCCTGGTCATAATCATACCAAGTCCATCTATGCACTACATGCCACAGATGACTTTCAACATTTTATAAACATGAGGATGATGACAATGATATAAGAATTCAATAAAACAAGTTCAAGAATTAATTTATCCAGGAATTAACAACGTCCAAATTGTCAACATGATACTGCATTGTGGAGTAAAATTCAAGAACGCTTAGAAGAATATTTTCTTGAAAAGATACTGGATGAAACGCAACTATCAAGGATATTCCACAAATTTCATGGAGTATAGAAGTCAAAACTTAACCAACTGAGTACAATAAAGAATGGAATAACAAAAGAAATCACCATGCATGCGATAGACCGCACAGACAGGTTATTCCAATAGAATAATAAATAATGGAACCAGGTCCGGCGTAAACGCACAGACAGGATATTCCGACAGAATAATAAATAATGGAACCAGGTCCGGTGTAAAACACACAGACAGGATATTCCAACAGAATAATAATAAAACGGAACCAGGTCCGGTGTAAAACACACAGACAGGATGTTCCAACAGAATAATAAACGGAACCAGGTCCGGTGTAAAACACACAGACAGGATGTTCCAACAGAATAATAGAAGAATGTCACCAAGTATAGGGTAGACCGCGTATACTGGTTATTCCAACAGAATAATAACAAATGGAATAACAGAAGTTCTCTTCATGAATATAAAAGAAATAATATTCCCTACCGTTTTAAAGAAGAGCTGAAGTAAGGAAGTAGTTAAGTAGCAGAATACTCTTCTTCTCTCTCTCTATAGTTTCTCTCTCTAGAGTTCAGTGAATTCGTAAGAAATAATGAAGGAATGAGCTGCTATTTATAGAAAAATAGAATGCATAGTAACTAATCCATGAACGGTCCAGATTGATTACTTTAATCTGACGGTCCATATTTAAAGAAAAATCTTTTAAATAAAATAAAATATATTCTATTTATAGAATAACTTTAATAAAGTATTTTGTTTTATATAAAAAGATGTTTCTGTTTTATTACGTTAATAATACGAATAAAACAAAACGTCATTATCGCTAAATAATTCATATTATTAACTGACAATAATAGAATCAAACTGAGTGACTTCTCACATAAGCATTAATAATCAATACCGTGTGCTACTATGCAACCACACGTATTACTGTACTTTTACTACCGAGTAGTTCAACAGTAACAATGGTAAAATTTCCGCCGTTATTTTTAATAAAATATTTTTGTCGTTTTCTCAATCCGACAATAATTCCGTTGTGGGGTCCACCAATGATTGTGTCGTTGTACGAATATTCCCTGTTAAAACGAATATTCCCCGACCAATCGAATATTATATAACAACTTGCGTACTTTGCAAAATTTATAAATATTACCCACAACTATAACATTATATCAAATTAACTCCATAATATTCAAAAATGATATTTATAAAAAAATTCATCTTTATTTATAAAAGTTGGGGTCTTACAACCTCCCCTTCTTATGAAATTTCGCCCTCGAAATTAGGGTACGTACCTGGTATGTCGAAGAGGTAAGGATACCTTGATTTCATTTCTGATTCTAACTCCCAAGTCATTTCCTCAACATCGTGGTTTCTCCACAAAACTTTGACTTGAGGTATAACCTTGGAGCGTAGAATATGTTCCTTCTTATCCAAGATTTGAACAGGAACTTCTTCATACGTCAAATCCTCCGCTATTTCGTCCGGTTCTAACTCAATAATGTGGTTCGGGTCTTCCACATATTTGCGTAACATGGATATGTGGAAAACGTTATGAACACGAGACATACTTGGCGGTAAAGCGAGTCTATAAGCCACAGTTCCTACTCGATCGAGGATTAAAAATGGACCGATGAATCGAGGATTTAGCTTTCCTCTCTTTCCAAATCTCGTAACTCCTTTCCATGGAGCAACACGTAAGAACACATGATCTCCTACATCAAATTCCACGTCCTTTCGATGAAGATCAGCATAACTCTTTTGTCGATCTTGTGAGGTTTTTATACGTTGTCGGATCGTTTGAATCTTTTCTGTAGTCATACGTACCAACTCCGGTCCCAACAACGTTGCTTCGCCCACCTCATCCCAGCATACTGGAGAACGACATTTTCTTCCATACAATGCTTCGAATGGAGCCATGCCAATACTTGCTTGATAACTGTTGTTGTAGGAAAACTCCACCAATGGTAAGAACTTGTCCCAACTTCCCTTGAAGTCAAAGACACAGAGTCTTAATAGATCTTCAAGAGTTTGAATAGTCCTCTCTGATTGTCCGTCCGTCTGAGGATGATATGCTGAACTAAATCGTAACTCCGTGCCCATAGCTTTTTGTAAACTAACCCAAAATCGTGAAGTGAATCTTGGGTCTCGATCAGAAACTATGGATACTGGCATACCATGCAGTCTTACAATCTCGTTTATGTACATACGAGCAAGACGTTCAAGTGTATAAGTTTCTCGTATCGGTAAGAAATGAGCAGACTTGGTCAATCTATCAACAATGACCCAAATCGCATCAATACCTTGAGAAACCCTAGGAAGACCGGTAACGAAATCCATGGTAATGTGCTCCCACTTCCATTCTGGAATTTCAAGTGGTTGCAATGGACCTTTTGGTACTTGATGCTCCGCTTTGACTCGTTGACAAGTTAGACACCTTGAGATAAACAACGCTATCTCTCTCTTCATATTGCTCCACCAAAATGTATGACGAAGATCATGATACATTTTGGTACTTCCAGGATGGATTGCAAATGGTGTGTTGTGCGCCTCCATCATGATTTCATACTTTAAATCAGGGTTGTTAGGAACACAAAGTCTGGAGTTGACTCGAAGTATTCCTTCTTCATCGATTCTTGCTTCCGGCATAGAACCTTCTTGCACTTTCTTCCTCATACGCATCAGCTCCAGGTCTGTAGCTTGAGCAGCTTTAACTTTATCGATTAAAGTCGGTTCTACTCGTATATTCGCCATCATCACATGGGTCCCTGGAGTCTTCAACTCTATCTCCATCCTTTGCAAGTCACACAAAATGGGTCTTTGCGTTGTTAATATTGCACTTGTACCCGCATATGATCTTCTACTCAATGCGTCAGCTACCACGTTCGCTTTTCCAGGATGGTATTGAATGGTATGATCATAATCTTTCAACAGTTCAAGCCAACGTCGTTGTCGCATGTTGAGTTCCTTTTGAGTGAAGAAATATTTGAGGCTTTTATGATCCGTAAAGATCTCCACTTTCTCCCCATACAAGTAATGCCTCCAAATTTTAAGTGCAAAGACAACAGCTGCCAACTCTAGATCATGAGTAGGATAATTCCTCTCATATTCCTTGAGTTGTCTTGATGCATAGGCTATGACTTTTCCATGTTGCATGAGAACGCATCCCAACCCTTTGCTCGAAGCATCACTGTAGATGACAAATCCCTCCGAGCCAGATGGTATTGTTAGAACAGGTGCTGAAATGAGTCTCCTCTTGAGTTCTTGAAAACTCTGCTCACATTCTTCGCTCCAACCAAACTTTGTATCTTTCCGAGTCAGCTGAGTTAATGGAGTAGCGATTCGAGAAAATCCTTCCACGAATCTCCGATAATAACCAGCTAAACCAAGAAAGCTACGTACCTCGGTCACTGATTTAGGTTGCTCCCAGCTTTGAATAGCTTCAATCTTTGCCGGGTCAACAGATATTCCACGACTTGATACTACGTGCCCAAGGAATGCTACCTCTTCCAGCCAGAACTCGCATTTCTTCAACTTGGCATAAAGTTTGTATTCACGAAGCTTTTGGAGTACCAGCCTCAAGTGTTGCTCATGATCTTCACGGCTTTTGGAATAAACAAGGATGTCATCGATAAAGACGACCACAAAGTGATCCAAATATTCCTTAAATACCCTGTTCATCATATCCATGAAGGCAGCAGGAGCATTAGTCAATCCAAAAGACATAACTAAGAATTCATAATGCCCGTACCGAGTTCTAAAAGCCGTCTTTGGAATATCCTCAGTTCTAACCTTCAGCTGATGATATCCAGAACGAAGATCGATCTTTGAAAAGAATTGTGCTCCTTGCAACTGGTCAAACAGGTCATCAATACGTGGCAATGGGTACCTATTTTTGATGGTGACATGATTCAACTCCCGATAATCAATACAAAGTCGCATACTCCCATCTTTCTTCTTCACGAACAGAACAGGAGCACCCCAAGGAGAAGTACTAGGACGAATAAAACCAATGTCTAACAATTCCTGCAGTTGGGTCTTTAACTCCTGAAGTTCAATAGGAGCCATTCGATATGGGGCTTTGGAAATGGGTTTTGTACCGGGTTCAAGGTCGATACAAAATTCAATTTCACGCTCTGGGGGTAGGCCAGGAAGTTCTTCAGGGAATACGTCAGGGAATTTATTAACAACAGAAATATCATTCAAAGCTGACGTATTTTTGTTTAGATCTGTGACATGAGCTAAGAAAGCTTGACATCCGTTTTTCAATAAACGAATAGCTTTATGGCTTGAGATGACAGCGATTGATTTTAATGGTTTGGTTGCTTGAATTCGCATAATAGGTCGATTAGGAATATGAAAGCTAACAACCTTACGAAAACAATCAATTTTTGCATGATGAGTAGTTAACCAATCAATCCCTAGAATCACGTCAAATGCAAGTATTTTTAATGAAATAAGATCGACAGGTAATGTGTGGGTACCAACTTGAACCAAACAAGACTTATAAACCGTGGATGTAATGAAGGTTTCTCCCAATGGAGTTTCAACTGCTAAGTCAAAGTCTAATTTCTCCGGAATCAAATTTAATCGATGAGCGCAAGTAGGAGAAATAAAAGAATGGGTTGAACCGGTATCAAATAAAGTATAGACTTCGTTAGAGTTTATGATAAGCTTACCCGTGATGACCTCATTCGGGTTCCTTGCGTTCTGGGAGGTCACAACAAACGCTCTCCCTTGCACAACCGGTTTTGACTTTTCTGGGACGGCCTTTGGTGCCTCCATCCTAGCTGAATTTGTCTTCGGTAAACGACAAAATCGGGCTAAATGACCTTCTCTTCCACAATTATAACATGCTTTGGACGGCATCGCGCAGTTTGGACTGATGTGCCCCTCCCCTCCGCATTTGAAACATATGATAGGTGGTCGTTCTCCTTCCTTAACGACAGGTGCTGGTGCTGACGTCTTTCCATCATTGTTGAATCTCCTCTTCTTGAAATGTCCATTCTTATTGTTTTGGCCCTGATTACCACCGAAGTGGTTACCATTTCTGGCCTGTTGATTCCCTCCACGTTTGTTGTCACCGCTTCGATGACTGCTCTCACTGGTATTATCATTTTGCCGACTGCTCTCTTTTTGTTGCGTTGTCTCGTTATCGCGCTCCACCAACTGAGCCCTATTTACAACATCTGAATACAAACACAGTTTATGAGAAACAAGATGTTGACGTATCTCCGGCTTCAAACCTCTTAAAAACATCCGCGTCATTCTTTCTTCATTATCCACCAGGTGGGACGCAAACCGGGATAACTCCGCAAATTTTGCCTCGTACTGCGACACGGTCATATTATTCTGCTCCAATTTGATGAACTCCACCTCCTTCATGTGACGAATACTCTCGGGAAAGTATTTGTCGTTAAACAGCTCTTGGAACTTCTCCCAGGACATCTTCAGTGCGGCAGGTTGAGTACGCTTTATCGATTCCCACCAGTAATCTGCCTCTCCTCGCAACATAAAGGCGGCAAAGGGAACCTTTTGCTCCTCGGAGCAACCCAAGACATCAAATATCTTGGTGATCTGCTTTATCCATGTTTCAGCTACAAGTGGTTTGGGTTCTCCCTTAAACTCCGGTGGTCCCAGCTCCTTAAACTGTTTAGCGGTGACCGCCTGAGAGTTTTCAGTATTTCCACCTACGTTGTGGACAGGAGCCGCTTTCACCTGTTGTTGCATGAATTGCATAAAGCCTCTGAACATTTGATCATTCATCATTTGGTCAGTGTTGTTGTTTGCATGAGGATTGACACCTTCCTGATGCACATTATCCTGATTATTGATATGTGGTGAATCAACAGTCGTCTGTGCTCCATTGCTATTCTCAACATTCTCAGATGCCATTTTCAGATACTGCCACAAAATAAAAATTAATTGATATGTCATATATTATCCTTATATTATGACCGACCAATTAAATACCATGCAAATAAACTTAGGTATGTCATACTAGCGAAGGAATTCCCCGTCTCTCCCCTCCTAGTTCTATTCTCACATCTTAGCCAGGGATCATATCCCTAAGCTTTGATACCAACTGTGACGCCCCCAAAATTAGGTATACATCACCCATCTTGGGTCGTCAGATACATAGTACAGAATACAAATACAACTGATTAATACAACTGTCGTGTACAATACGACAAAACATAAACTGTGAGTTTGAATACAAATATTATCTTCTAGAGAGTATTCATACTCAAAAGGAGTCCTCATTACATTTATTAACACACCATTACATAGAATAGTGAGGACTACTAACTAATACTATCATTCGGACCATCACTCCGTCCCCGACTTGTCCCAGCTACGTTCTCATTTCCTGAAGAGAACAGTGAAAGAAAGGGTGAGCTCAACTAGCCCAGTAAGAAATATTATGACTAAGATAATGCAGAATAAATTATCATTAGCCTTCAACAATGTTAAACTGATAAAATATAATAGACATCAAGTTTAACTGCAGCGGAACAAGCAATCCATTAAAAGAGTCAAGTAGAAAATAAACTCTACTATCTTTTATGAT
Organism: Panax notoginseng; assembly: GCA_016801055.1. Classification (NCBI taxonomy): domain Eukaryota; kingdom Viridiplantae; phylum Streptophyta; class Magnoliopsida; order Apiales; family Araliaceae; genus Panax; species Panax notoginseng. The sequence continues at coordinate 200,647,615 of CM029018.1, forward strand.
TTAAAAGGTTTTTCAACACTGCGATCGCTGAGACTCAGCTTAATAAAATAATCCACATCATCGAATCACCCCTGCACTACGGCCAAGGATATTCGTGTATTCATTAATGGTCATGATCATGCCAACAACTGTCCATCAATGCACTACGGGCCAATGAGGACTTTTACCACATCATTTGTAACATTACGGTCATGATTATACCGAATAATCCCTGGTCATAATCATACCAAGTCCATCTATGCACTACATGCCACAGATGACTTTCAACATTTTATAAACATGAGGATGATGACAATGATATAAGAATTCAATAAAACAAGTTCAAGAATTAATTTATCCAGGAATTAACAACGTCCAAATTGTCAACATGATACTGCATTGTGGAGTAAAATTCAAGAATGCTTAGAAGAATATTTTCTTGAAAAGATACTGGATGAAACGCAACTATCAAGGATATTCCACAAATTTCATGGAGTATAGAAGTCAAAACTTAACCAACTGAGTACAATAAAGAATGGAATAACAAAAGAAATCACCATGCATGCGATAGACCGCACAGACAGGTTATTCCAATAGAATAATAAATAATGGAACCAGGTCCGGCGTAAACGCACAGACAGGATATTCCGACAGAATAATAAATAATGGAACCAGGTCCGGTGTAAAACACACAGACAGGATATTCCAACAGAATAATAATAAAACGGAACCAGGTCCGGTGTAAAACACACAGACAGGATGTTCCAACAGAATAATAAACGGAACCAGGTCCGGTGTAAAACACACAGACAGGATGTTCCAACAGAATAATAGAAGAATGTCACCAAGTATAGGGTAGACCGCGTATACTGGTTATTCCAACAGAATAATAACAAATGGAATAACAGAAGTTCTCTTCATGAATATAAAAGAAATAATATTCCCTACCGTTTTAAAGAAGAGCTGAAGTAAGGAAGTAGTTAAGTAGCAGAATACTCTTCTTCTCTCTCTCTATAGTTTCTCTCTCTAGAGTTCAGTGAATTCGTAAGAAATAATGAAGGAATGAGCTGCTATTTATAGAAAAATAGAATGCATAGTAACTAATCCATGAACGGTCCAGATTGATTACTTTAATCTGACGGTCCATATTTAAAGAAAAATCTTTTAAATAAAATAAAATATATTCTATTTATAGAATAACTTTAATAAAGTATTTTGTTTTATATAAAAAGATGTTTCTGTTTTATTACGTTAATAATACGAATAAAACAAAACGTCATTATCGCTAAATAATTCATATTATTAACTGACAATAATAGAATCAAACTGAGTGACTTCTCACATAAGCATTAATAATCAATACCGTGTGCTACTATGCAACCACACGTATTACTGTACTTTTACTACCGAGTAGTTCAACAGCAACAATGGTAAAATTTCCGCCGTTATTTTTAATAAAATATTTTTGTCGTTTTCTCAATCCGACAATAATTCCGTTGTGGGGTCCACCAATGATTGTGTCGTTGTACGAATATTCCCTGTTAAAACGAATATTCCCCGGCCAATCGAATATTATATAACAACTTGCGTACTTTGCAAAATTTATAAATATTACCCACAACTATAACATTATATCAAATTAACTCCATAATATTCAAAAATGATATTTATAAAAAAATTCATCTTTATTTATAAAAGTTGGGGTCTTACAAGTTATTCATATGATTGTGGATCAGAATTATTGATTGATGTTACAGGGATAAAATATTGTTGGTGGATTTTTAACATGGAGAAGATAATAGACTTTGTAGTCTATTTGACTCTTCTAGTGGATTGCTCGTTCCGCTGCAACTATGGTTGAAATTTTTTATCATCTACCATATGTTCTAAATCTCTGATTTATTACTATTAAAGGCTATTGATAAATTATTTATCTTTAGTCATGATATTCTTTACTAGGCTAGTTGTGCTCACCCTTTTGTTTCACAATTTCTTTCAGGTAATAAGAGTGTAGCTGGGTCGAGCAAGAGTAACGGGAAAATAGAACGGTGGTCTCTAGCTGTAGAGGTTCTACCTAAGCAGTATAGAAAAGTTCATTTAGTAGTTATATTTGGTGAATCCAATAGGGTGAGGCGAACCCAACGTTGGAAGGGTGTTTTGCCACTACCATACAAGATGTCTAATGCAATACAACCTCGTATCATCATAAGACAAGGGATGTGCTCATCCACTTGCTGAGTATATGTATGAGCACTACCTATATAATCTTGGTGCTTGTTTGAAGTATAATTCTCAATTAGAGATAGTGGAGATAATGATATGTCAAGAGAAGACTCCCCATTGGGAAGAATATGATCGTAATCTTCTCGTTTTTCTTTGGGGTATATTGGGTCAACCAAGGATAATTCTGTGGCCATATGATATCTATCACAACCTAGAAGCATGGCCTCCCATGTACAAAAGTTTCCTTGAGCACTTCCCAAATATTCTAATTTCTAAAACAGTTTTTGACTATACCTTTATGTAAGGTGTCATTGTGAGGTGCTGTCCACGATTGGGACATGAGTCACATTTGGTATATATTTGCATCCAAACTCACATCATATGTGTTGTTGTATTTTGCACGATAATTGTTGTAATAAAGTTGTAGTTATTTTCTGTATCATGTATTTGGCGACTCAGAATAGGTTGGATGGAATGGACCTATTTTAGGGTTGTCACACTACGGGTCAAGAATATTCATGTAATCATTAATGGTCATGATCAAATCAACAATTGTCCATCAATGCACTACGGGCCAATGAGGACTTTTATCACATCATTTGTAACATTACGGTCATGATTATACCGAATAATCCCTGGTCATAATCATACCAATCAATAGTACATCTATGCACGTAAGTCACAGATGACTTTTATCACAATATAAGCATGAGGATGATGATAATGATATAAGAATTCAATCAAACGAGATCAAGGATAAATATTAAAGACTTTAAATTTATCCAGAGCTTAAAAATATCCAAATTATCAACATGATACTGCTTTGTGGAGTAAAATTTAAGAATAATATTCATGTATCAAAAATAATCTTGAACAGAAAAGAAATCAATTTTTGTCGTAAATAGTACCCCGTAAATAATACTTCGTGAATAGTACCCCGTGAATAGTACCCCGACATAAAAAATACCTCGAATACCCGAGTGATTAATACCTAAGTGAATAGTACCCGAGTAAATAGTAACCCGTGAATGGTAACTCGGTATGAAAAGTACCCCGAATCCTCGGGTGAATAATATTCGAGTGAATAGTAACCCGTGAATAGTAACTCGGTATGAAAAGTACCCCGAATCCTCAGGTGAATAATATTTGAGTGAATAGTACCCCGGGTGAAAATATTGATATTTAATAAGAAAGTTCAGATCAATATTTTAATAAAATGATACTGGATGAAGCGCAAAACTCAAAGATATTCCACTAATTTCAAGAATTATAAAAGCAATACTTACCATAGTAAGTTTAGATTTAAGAATATAAAAAGAAATAATATAAGAAACTGCAAATGGATTTTCACTGTCATGCGGTAGTCCGCGTAGACAGATCATTTCTACAATTTAATAACAATTGAATACGAAGGGTTATCCACCAGGCATGCGGTAGTCCGTGTAGACAGGTTATTCCAACAGAATAATAAATAATAGAATAACATAAGAATTTCACCATGCATGCGGTAGCCCGCGTAGACAGATTATTCCCACAGAATAATAAAGAATGGAATAATAAAAGATTTCACTATGCATGCGGTAGTCCGCGTAGACAGGTTATTCTCACATAATAATAAAGAATGGAATAACAAAATATTTCACCATGCATGCGGTAGTCCGCGTAGACAGGTTATTCTAACATAATAATAAATAATGGAATAACAACCCTTACGAGTATTGAAAGAAAATAACTCTCTTCATATATACGAAAGAAATAATACCCCTTACGATTACAATAAATAATATCCCTTACGAATATTGAACGAAGATAATATTTCTTACGAATACGAAAAATAATATCGTAATTGAATATGAAATAAATAACACCCCTTACCTTAGTAGAAGATTGAATACTGAAGTAGGGTAGTAGCAGGATACTCCTCTTCTTTCTCTCTATAGTTTCTCTCTCTAGAGTTTTAGTGAATTCGTAAAAAATAATGAAGGAATGAGCTTCTATTTATAGGAAAAATGACTGAATAGTAACTAATTCATGAACGGCCCAGATTAATTTACTTTTAAACGGACGGTCCAAATTGATTTACTATTAAAACTTAAAGCAACGGTTCATACTGATTTACTATTAAAACTTTAAACCAGCGATCCATATTGATTTACTATTATAACTTTCCACCAGCGGTCCATATTGATTTACTATTATATCTTCAACCAACTATTCATATTGATTTACTATTATAACTTCGACCAACGGTCTAAAAAATTAGCACATCTCCTCATGGAATAATAAGTCTAACTTATAACAAATACCTCTTAACAAACCCTTTTATTTATATCAAAAATTGAATAAATATTTTCCACAAATCACTTATCTTTAATAAACACATTTTTAATCTATTAACAATTATTCATTATTAATATTACAACTCACAATATTTGTAACGCCCCCAAAACAGGTATACAACACCCATTCTGAGTCGTCAATAACATGGTACAGAAACAACTACAACTTTATTAATACAACATAAAAACTATGAGTGTAAATACAAATATTGTCATCTAGACAATATCCACACTCAAATAAGTCCTCATTACAATTATTGGTACAATATTTTACAAAAAAAATGGTGAGAACTACTAAAACAACTTCCTAGAACCTTCATTCCATACCCCGACTAGTACTTGCTACATTCTCGCCTCCTGAGAAGAAAATGGAACAAGGAAAAGGGTGAGCTCAACTAGCCCAGTAAAGAATATTATGACTAAGATAATATACAACAAATTATCGTTAGTCTTCAACAGGGAAAAATTTAATAGAATACAATAGACAACAAGTTTTAAATCAATATTCGCAGCGGAAAATAATAATTCATAGAAAAGTTACGTAGAGAATGAAATCTACGATTATCTATGAATTTAAAAGCCCATCATCAATATTTTATCAATAAATATCTTGAATCAAATAGTCATCTTTGCACTACAGGCCAAAGATATTCATCATTTGGTCATGTTCACCTCAACACCTGTTCATCTTTGCACTACGGGCCAAAGATATTCATCAGAAATCATTAATCTTTGCACTACAGGACAAAGATATTTATTTATATCATCATTTAGGACTGAGGATGATGAAAAATATTTTTAAGGAAACGAATTCAGTGAAACAAAATAATAAATATTAAGGATTCGTATTTCAGCTATTCCATGTCCAAAAATACCTCATAAATAATCATAGTGGAGTAAAATTTAAGAATGATCAAAACATAGATACAATCAAAGCTATTATCCAGAATAGATATTTTGGACAAAAAGAAGAAAATTTTATTTTTCGGTAAATAGTAACTCATGAATAGTAACTCGTGAATAGTAACTCATGAATAGTAACCCCGACATGAAAAGTTCCAAATTTGATAAAAATTCAGATCAATTTTTCGGCATAATGATATTGGAGAAAATAATATCATTTAAGAAGAAATAACATCCCTTACCTCGGAAAGACGATACTTCTGACTGGAATACTAGATATAGTGCTGAAGGAAACTTGCACCGTATAGCAACACTCAAAGTATCAAATACTCACAAAAATACGCTCGATATAGAGAGAGAAATAGAGAGAAACTTGTGTTTCTGGTGTGATTTTTAATTCTAACCTAAGCACCCTATTTATAGGAAAATGCATAGAACACCAAAGCAGAAAATTTAATATAATATTAATATATATATATAATTTTCAAGCCCACCTCAAGACCATCTGAACTCAGCTCATTATGCACATGTTGTAGCCCACAAAACAAACAAAAAACGGTTTCTTTTAAAAAAATAATTAAAACTTCCACAAATCAATTATTTCGGAACTTCGGAACTTCAATAATTCATAATAAATAGCCCTTTTATCATAAAATTCGAATCTCACGAGTTTTTATAGGAAATTCAATTCTCTACAACTTTGCAGAAGAAAGTTTTTCCAAATTCCAAACAAAAATTAATCGAAATCCACAAACGGGCGATTTTACCGTCAATAATAAATTTTCGGTCAAGAATTATGTCCACCAACACACAAAACATGTGTTAATCATTTAATGCCACAAAAATACTCTTCCTCCTCATATACTCATATATCCCACATTCATTGTAAAAATGTCATCATCAATATATTATTAAAATAATATATTTAAATGAATTATTTTATCAGAAAAAGATAAAATATTAATTTTCAACAATTGTCACATTAAAAATTTTCTCCATCTATATCCACATAAAATTAATATTTTTCTTATCATATAAATCAATAATTAATTATACACAAATAATATTACAGAATCACAGTACTAGCAACCAGGCCGTTCCCAGGAAAGAGGGGGATTTCCAATAAGGATCTCTCCTTACTGGCGCGCAATTAGATGACCAAACCTCTCCTTAGACAGAACTTTCTAGATATTGCCAATAATATTATCTAATAATATTATTCAGATAATATGAATTATTGTCCCGATAATAGAAAATACTGTGTAGTGACAATTATTAAAACAACAGTAATATAAAATATCAACGCAGCAATTATTGAATCAATAAAATACAATATTGAACAGTAATTACTGTAACAATTATTGAGTAGTGCCTTCTTACGTAAGAATCAATAATTGGTGCAATACCGTGTGCTACTATGCAACAACGCGTATTACTGTGTTTTAACCACCGGGTATTCCAACAGTATTAACGGTAACAACTATGCCGTTATTTATAAACAACTTATTTTTGTCGTTTTCTTCATCCAATCGCTTTCCGTTATGGGACCCACAAAAGACTGCGCCGTCGTACGAATATTCTCCGACAGTAAGAATATTCCACGACCAAGCGAATATTCCCCGACAACAATGAATATTTTATAACCACTTGCTTATTTAAAATATTTGCGCATTTTACCCATAACTGACCACAATAATCAAATCAACACTTATTATTTCAGAATAATAAATAGAGGAAATTAAATTTCATTTATTAATAATTTGGGGTCTTACAATATTTAACAACCAGATCATTCCCATGAAAGAGGGGACTTTCCGATAAGGATTTCTCCCTATTGGCGTGCAATTAGGTGACCAAACCTCTCCTCGGCAGAACTTTCTAGACATTGTCAATATTGCAAATAATAATATGAATAACTTTATCGTCTCAATTATTGATTTACTAATAATAAATATTATGCAAATGATACTGTGACAATAATTGAATCAAATAACGTGAGATGCTATGCAGTAATTACTATAGCAATAATTGGGTATAACTGAGTGGCTTCTTACGTAAGTATCAATAATCAATACCGTGTACTACTATGCAACCACGCGTATTACTGTACTTTTACCACCGGCTATTTCAACAGTTTAACGGTAAAACTTTTGCCGTTATTTTTATAAAAAGATATTTCTGTCGTTTTCTAACTCCGACAGTTATTCCGTTGTGGGGTCCACTAATAATGGTGTCGTCGTACGAATATTCCCTGACAAAAAGAATATTCCTTAACCAAACGAATATTCTCCTACACAACGAATATTTTATATCAACTTGCTTACTTTGCAAAATTTTTACATATCACCCTTAACTTTAACCCTTTATCAATTTAACCATTAAACAGAATAATAATTATAAGAAAATTGAATACTTTCATTTCATAAAATTTAGGGTCTTACAATTTGCATAACATTTTGAATTTAAATTATGTGCTTTAAAAAACTTTATACTTTAGTCATTTTTATGTGATAGAAACAGTATTATACACCTAAAATTTTCACATCAAAACCAAATTGTAATTATTTCAAATTTTAAGGTTTAAATAGAAGTTTTATCTATGTACATGGTTAAAGAAAAATAAATTAAGGACCTAAATAAGAAAAGCACACAACGTTTGGGCGGTAAATTGCATAAATAATCGTCAAAAATACTAAACTACTACTCCTTCTTAAAAGATTAACGTTTTAGGAAGTAAATTTAGTTTGAATATATTTGACGTTTACAACTTTCTAGGAAAATAAATTATTTACTTTCCTATATCATCCATATCTTCTCTCATTGTCCCAAGAAATTATCTCACAAGTATTAATAGTTTTCAACTTTCCATAAAGGGTTAGTGTTGGAATACACAAATTTTAATTATTAAATGATAGTATTCAAGGATCCGGATCCTCTATGAGAATTTCTCTGTGAGGATCTTGTGAGGGTTTTGTTGTGGAGTTGACAACACATTAAAAAGGAGATCCAATGGCTCACAACTCTTTTTTTTGTTTGTGTATCAAAACGAAGTCGTTTTGATAGAAATTTTTTTTACAAGTTGATAAAAAATTAGAAGCCATCAAACGCCGTTTTTTTTATATGTAATTATTTTAAATTTCTTGATTATTTTGTATATGATTTTTTTTTATATTTAATAACTTGGAATGCTATTAATATTAAGATAACTACAAACTTGGCTCAAAAAAATGAATAAATATATTGGTTATAATTATCGTTAATGTTTTCAATGTGGCTTTAGTTATTTTTTGTTTATTATTATTTTTGTTTGTTTATTTATATTATTATTTATTAATATTATTATAATTTGTATTTATCTGTTCCATAAAAAGAGTTTACTCTCACCATTGAAAATATTATTATTATTTACTTTAGCCATTGGGTCGTCTAGGTTAACTAAAAAAATATTCTAGACCTATCAATTATTATTATTTACATATTCCTTTATATCTTTTTTTTATTATTAATAATCGTTTTACTTTACCTCTCTTAATCCACTGCTCAACGGAGACAATCACCATCACAAAAATACTATTTTAAATGTACTATTTTTACTTTACTTCGTTTGTTTGGTAAAAATAAACGGCGTTTGATGGCTTCCAATTTTCTGTCAACTTATAAAAAAAAATTCCTATCAAAACGAAATCGTTTTGATACACAGATAAAAAAAGAGTTGTGAGCCATTGGATCTCCTTTTTAATGTGTTGTCAACTCCACAGCAAAATCCTCACAAGATCCTCATAGAGTATCCGGATCCAGTATTCAATGACATTCTTAATCCATGTACAAAAATCATAAATGATAAACTTTTAGGAACAGAGTGAGTATAAGCCAAGACAAATGATTATGTCAGCATGAAATTAGAAAGGATACGGTTCTTAAATATTTAATTTTTAATGGGTACCCAAATGATATGTATTTATTATTATTTTTGGTTATCTCAAGTTAAATATCTATTTATCTTAAATAATATATTTTTTGTAATAATTTACATATAATACTCTTAATATTAATTGTCATATTTATATTATTTATATATGACTAGTGATGCTATATGCCTATTTATGGAACATCACTAGTCATATGCAGAAAATTATGCAATTAAATGAGAATTTAAATATGAATAATTTTATTATTTTATTATATTTTTTTTCTTAATATACGCAAAAAATTAACTACAACTTTTATCTTTGGATGAAAAGTATATAGTCAATAACAAGAGATTAACAAGTATAAAATAATATTTGAAATTAAATATTTGAGACTCCTATTATTAATATCTCCTCAAAACCAAAAGTGAAGGTGGCTCCAATGTCCCATTGGGGAAACTCAACTCATTTTGTTGCTCTTTTATTCTAGTTTTATCCTTAAAATTCCTTTGTAAGTATCTCAAACAACAGTCTCCCTCTAAAGTAAGAAATTTTTTGAATCAAAGAGCTACCATTTCACAAAATTTGGAGAGAAAACAACATTAAAGATGACATATTTTAAGCAAATAAAAGGTCTAATATATAGCTCTCTCTCTTTTTAATCCTTCTTATTTTCATCTCTTCTACTCTTTAATTCTATTCCTTAATTTATATTATTTGAATTGAATACTACTTAATCAATAGGTACTTATTCATAATATCTTTATAAGTAAAAATTGTCATGCAACTTTGTTTTTCTCTCTTTTCTCTATACTATTTCTGGTATAAATGCCCTACTCTCTATTTTAAATACGAGACTCTCCTATTATTTGGAGTAGACCTGGCAAGTTGAACCCTATATAGTTAACCAAAATCACTTTAAATCTATTGAGTTGATTAATTAGTTTTAAGTTGATGGATTAGTTTGGTTTTGGACCCATATTATTATTACAAATATGGGTTAGATCTAATTTAACTAATTTTAACCCATATTAATCTATAATAATTTTTTACACTATGTAGAGCTAACAAAGAACACACCCCACCCCACACACCCACCCCACCTCACCCCACCCCCGGTGCGCCCCCACCCCCCCAACCCACCCCGCCCCACACACCACCACCCCCACCCCACACACCCCACCCCACCCCCGATCCCTCATTCTCCACCAAAAAAATAATATTTATTGATTATGTATACACCCCGCCCCCCATCCCCCAAAAAAATATTATTTATTGATTATGTATACACCCCTACACCCCCCGCCCCATCCACCCCCAACCTCCCTAAAAAAAATATTTACTGATTATATATACACTCCAAAAAAATTTATATATATTGATTATTGCAATAAAATTATCAATAATTTCATTAGTTTTAATTAACATAATAATTATTAATGTAAATTTTTTTAAAAGTGCCTCTAATTACAAAATTAATGTTTTAAATACTCAAATTAGTCACATCAATTAAAAAATTTTATTTTTAAATTTGGGTCTAAAAAATTAAAATAAGACTCTTTTAGTATAACAGAAATTAAGATTTTAGTGAAACTATAATTTGAAAAATAGGTCGACTTGGATTCGACCCATAACCATTTAAATCCAAACCACATAACCCATATTAAATATAGGGAATATAGTTTTGGTTTCAAAACCAACCCAAACCTATTTTTTGTCAAATTTAAATTTTGGAGAGACGTTCCCCTAAATCTTTTTTTTTTTTGTGATCCTTTGGTTTTTGCTAGTGTTTTATTCTCCCTAATATGGGAGCTTGTTTTTTCTTTTGTGTGGGATTTTATTTTATTCATGAGATAACTTTTTTTTTCTCTGTGGGAAAGTTTCATTGTCTTCTCTTATGAGGTTTTATTTTATTCGTTTCAAAGATTTTATTTTTCATTAGAATAACTATATTCCATTATAGCGATAATCACAACACCTTGTTATTTTATCGTCCGTAATGAAAAACGGCTCAAATTTGTTTATTCTGTTGACTTAAGAGTTTACCTATATTTAAAATATTTTTGATATTCGCTAGTTGTTGCAATGATTGATCGATTTTTAATTTGATATCTATTAGTTGTTTAAAAAGATTTGTATTTGTGGTTTTACTATCGTTGTAATATTTTCATCAATGTAACATATTATAGTTTCAATACATTTAAGTGGTTTGAATTGTTTCAAAATAATAGTAATAATAAGTTGCTAAGCTTGGATATTAAATATGAAACCTAAGCTTGGATATTGGCATATATCTCATAGATTCTAAGAGCATGTTCGGGAATGACTTATTTTTTTTACTTATAAGTTGAGTTTTCACTACAAGAAATAGCACTATTTCCGAAGGAATTAAGGTCGACGGAATGAATTCGGTCAAAATGAATGTATTACCGACGGAATATTCAGTCGTTCATAAATCCCTCGAGGATAGTATACACTCGACTGAATTCAGTCGATCCTATACCATGCTTGTGGCGCCAAAGTTTCCCTCCAGCGCCAATAACAACCTCGACGGAAGAGCTATTAATATCGACTGATTGTTCGTCGAGGATACCGTAATGTCGACGGAACTATGATCGACGGATGTCCGTCGGAAATAAGCTTAAAACCTAATCACTAACAGACGCGAGCCTCACTTCTGCAGCTGTGCTAATTTTTTTTCCCTTCTCTCTCTGCTCTGCTGCTGCTGCGCTCTCTTTCCCTCCTCCCACTGCTCGTCCCGTCCCTCTCCTCGCCGGCCGTCGCACCTCTCCTCGTCAGCAACCCCATCTCCGGCCAAGCCCTCGTCGGCAACACCTCTCCCTCTCCTCATCGGCAGGCTCACCTTCGGCTCCCTCTGCTGCTCTCTCTCTAGTCCCTCTTTGTTCCTCCTTCTCTCTCAATTTAAGGTTAGTTTTATCAATTAATTTTAAATTTAGAACCCTAAATTTTCAGATATATATATGGTTATGCATAGATTTGGGTATAAGTACTTAGAACCCTAAATTTTCTGTTTAAATGTTGTTGAAAGTGTTGAAATATTGTTGAAAGTGTTGAAATGTTGTTGAAGTCTAAATTTCCTTTGCAGTGTTGTTCAAATTTGGTTTTTCTGTGATAGTTTACTAAATTTGGAGCTTCATTATTTTAATTGTTTGTTCGTTAATGTTAATTACTGCCTATTTTGCAGATTTGAGTATATACAATTGTTAAATTGTATTGTAAACTTGTTGGTTGTTCATATATTATAGTTGATTAGTGTCATATTTGTTAAATTCGACGGAATTCCCGATGAAATTCTGTCAGAACTCAGCAATTGCATATTCTTTATTATATTAATTATTGTATAGTTATTAGTTTCTCAATACTAAAATACAATTTAAATAAATTGAATTATGACATATAATACAAATTAAATTAAATTAAATAAACTTTTGACTTAATTTAATTTAAGATAATAAAATTTAAATAAATTATTTAATATTAAATTATATAATATAATAAAAAATTTAATTAAATTTAAAATAAAATAAAATAAAAAATATGATATAATATAATACAAATTAAATTTAAATTAATTAAATTTAATTAATTTAAGATAATAAAATTTAAATAAATTAAATATTATAATATAATATAATACAAATACAAATAAATTAAATAATTTAAAATAAAATAAAATAAAATAAAAATATGATTTAATTTAAGATAATAGAAATTAAATTAAATTAAATTAAATTAAATTAAATTAAATTCAAAAAAAATTGAATTAATTTAATTTAAAATAATATAATACAAAATAAATATAATTAAACTGAGTAGCACTTACTTAGTTAAATAAAATCAAAATTAAATTAAATAAAATAAAATAAAATAAAATACAATTAGAAACCCGTTCGACGTTCACTCATTAGGAGTGAATGTCGAATAGTCCCCAGTTTGGGACTGTTACTGGATGTTATGTCTCTCACTTAGGTCGGTGCCAATGCACATGGTGCGTTTTTATAAATTTTGAGGAACTTTCAGCTGGTGTCTCTACATGTTCTCCGAGTGCATACTTAGACTAAGTTTTCTTGGTCTATTTATGGGGAGGTGCTGCTGAAAATTTCTGAAAATAGTAGGAACGTGCTTAAGATTGGCACTAGTGAGGAGACGCATCCAGGAACGGGATAGAAGCCTAACCCCTGTGGAGTGGAGATATAAACTAGGTAAACTAAATTTCATGCTTGGACCACATTCATGATTATTCTTGATCTAATTGGGTATTTTCTTCAATTAAAGATGGATGCCGATCGGAGTTGAATGTACCGTAGGATAAAGATTGATGGGATGGGATTAGTTGATGTGTACCGTGACGGGGTGTCTAATTTTATGAACAAAGCAATAGAACATGCTGATGATCTGAACGGAAAGATGAGATGCCCGTGTCTCAAGTGTAAGAACATGATATGGAAGACTGCCGATGAAGTGAAATTTGACTTGTATTTACGTGGGTTTGTGGATGGGTATTCGGTATGGATTCATCACGGGGAATCAGTTGAGTTTAGAGAACTGTCAGACAGTACTATAGACCAGTCAGATAACTATGACGTCGTGGAGATGTTAGTAGATGCGTATGGCCCTACGAATATTGACTGGGCTGAAAATGAGCATACGTCAAGCAGTGGTGATCAACAAAAGCCAAATGATTCAGCAGTTGCCTTCTACAAGATGCTATCTGAATCAGGGACCCCATTGTATCCTGAACACGACAAGCACACCAGGCTTTCTGCAGTGACGAAGCTTTTACACTACAAAAATGAGCATGACTGCAGTGAGAGAGGATTCAATGATTTGCTTGCTATTTTCAGGGAGTTCTTACCTAAGGATAATACCTTGCCTGCGAGTTACTATGAAGTTAAGAATATGGTTAAGGGGTTGAATCTTGGGTATGAGAAGATCGATGCTTGTGAGCAGGACTGTATGTTATACTATGGGGAGGACAAAGATAAGGTGCAGTATGATATATGCAATTTGCCTCGGTACAAAATCACAAAACGTGGGGGGAAGGAGAAACATGTTCCGAAGAAGATATTACGGTACTTTCCTCTTGCGCCGAGGTTGAAGCGTCTATTCATGTCTTCGCATACTGCACCCAGTATGCGTTGGCATAGGACAAGGGACGTCGTCCCTGGCCAGCTTACTCACCTAGCAGATGGAGATGAGTGGAAGAATTTTGATGCTAATTTTCCACAATTTGCCGACGATGTTAGGAATGTCAAGCTTGGCATGGCTACCGATGGATTTTGTCCGTTTAATAATTTTAGTCAGCCATATTCTGTTTGGCCAGTGATTATGGTAGCTTACAATCTTCCACCGTCAATGTGCATGAGGGATCCGTATCTTTTCTTGACTTTACTAATACCGGGGGATAAGAGTCCTACAAAAGACATCAACGTGTACCTTAGACCGTTAGTCGATGAACTTAAGATGTTGTGGGAAACAGGGGTTCAGACTTTTGATAAATCTGTCGGACGGAATTTTTTGATGAAGGAAGCCTTGTTGTGGACTATCACTGACTTTTCGGCACTTGGGATGGTCAGTGGTTGGTCGACCCATGGTAAATTGTCATGTCCAGTCTGTATGGGGGATGTGTAGGGCACACAACTGCGTTATGGGCGAAAAACTAGTTTCTTTGGAACTGCTCGTAGATTCTTGCCTGTTGAGCACAGTTATAGAAAGATGTCTACACAGTTCAATAGAAAAACAGAAAAGAAGGGGGTTGTTGGTCGCTTGTCGGGCAGCGATGTATTGAGATGGCTAAATGATTTGACATTTCCACCGCTTGGGAAGGAGCATGGTAAGTTGAGAGCAATAGGGTACAGTAAAGCTCATAATTGGACACACTCGCCCATTTGGTTTGCGTTGCCATACTGGGGTACACTAGCACTTCGTCATTGCATAGATGTCATGCATACGGAGAAAAATATGTTCGAGAACTTGTTTTACACCGTGCTAGATACGAGTGGTAAAACAAAAGACAATGACAAATCACGTAAAGACTTGGAGGAAATGAACATCAGGCGGGAATTGTGGCTTCGTCCTAACAACTCAAAACCAAAAGCTCCATTTTGTCTTACCAAGCAACAGGTTGAAAACATTTGCAAGTGGCTTAGTGCATTGAAGCTACCAGATGGTTATGCTTCTAACATCTCTCGATGTACTAAGGTTGAGCAGTTAAAAATTACCGGATTCAAGAGTCATGACTGTCATGTATTCATGCAGAAGTTGATTCCAATTGCCTTTCGTGAAGTATTACCGAGGAATATTAATGATGCATTTACCGCACTTTTAAATTTTTTTCGGGATATTTGCTCTACTGTTATAAGGTACAGTGATGTGGAGCAGATGGAGAAAAATATAGTGTTGACAATGTGTAAGCTCGAAATGATCTTATCTCCAGGGTTCTTTGACTCGATGGAGCATTTGCCTATTCATCTGCCATATGAACTTAAGCTTGGAGGACCGGTGCAATATCGATGGATGTATTCTTTTGAGAGGTAACATCACCTACATTGGGTTATAATCATCACCTGAATATTGTTTTAGCCGATATATTGTCTTATTTCAGGTATATGCGTCGATTAAAATAGAAAGTTAAAAACAAAGCTCGAGTAGAGGGTTCTATAGCTGAACGTTATACGGAGGAAGAGCTTGTCAGCTTCTGCTCGCTATACTTTGACGATGTAGTCTCAACGAAGCACAATCGTCTTAGTCGGAATGAGGTCATCGTCGATCCCCAAACGCGTGCTGATGAGTTGGCTGTATTCACTTATCCGGCCAAACCATTTGGACATAAGACGACGACTTACCTAACCGATAAAGATTTAAAGATTGAATCTACATATGTGCTTCTGAATATGCCTGAAGTATCGTCGTACATCAAGTATGTATTATTTCAATTTGACAATGAATTTTTCATACCGTAATCAAATAATTAAACAATTGCCATATTATTGTACGCGGCGCATTCGAATTGGAATCGCGAGCTTCTAACCCGGGGTTGACTACATCACAGATGGAAGCATTCACTAATGACAATTTCCATCAGTGGTTTAACAGAAGGGTTGAAGAAGAGAACGATTATGAGCGTTTTAGAGATGTCATTTTAGGCCCGTACAAACTCGTTAGTTCATTTCCAGGTTATATCGTGAATGGGTATAGATTCAAGGTTGATGACTTGAATGAATTGACATCAGTCAACTCTGGCGTTGTCATGTTGGGAAGTTGTTATGGAGATTCTGAGTCCAATTACTATGGAAGATTAAAGGAAGTGGTTGTGCTCAATTATCCAGGTGCTAAAAAGGTCGTTACATTTAAGTGTCACTGGTTTGATACTGCAAAGGGTGTTAAAGTTGATTGTAATAGAATCGTCACAGTAGATATAAAATCGAATTTACAGTCTGATGACGTGTTTGTGTTAGCCAGCCAAACAACTCAAGTGTACTACGCCCCTAATGTCGTAAATTATAGAACCCCCTGGTATACAGTTGTCACAACGAAGACTCGATCATTTGATGGTACAGATGACCCGTTGCAAGAACAAGTTAACAATCCCAGCCACGTTGTGCTAGATGACGACGACGTGGTGGTTGATGATGTCGTTAACGTACTCGATGTTGACGAAGTGGAGGAAGATGTGGTTGTCAGTCCGTATGTGGTGGTAAAAGATGATACTGAGGAAGAAATTGATACAGAAGAGGAAGTAACAGAATCAGAAGATGGAAATGAAAATGATTTTGATTCTGACGGGTTTGACGACGTACTACTTCACTAATTGGTGTTTTGTAAATATTATACAACGAAATTAGATATAATAATTGTAATAAAATTTAATTAATGTCATCGTATCTATGTCTGTTATTTCAGTAGTACAGCTATACCTCGACATAGCGGTGGAGGTGGTCGTGGTGGCGGCCGCTCCAGATCGGTCGACGGCTCCCAGGGCGGGTCGTCTTCAGATGCTAGTGAGTTGATTTCTAATTAGCGCATTAGTAACGTGTTTTTCATAACCATATTATACATTCATTGACAATGTCATAACTATATTAAACATACAGATGCTAGACGTCGACGTCAGCGAGTGTATCAGAACATTTTTGCGTGTTCAGAATATTTTTTTTACGTATCGATGTTACGTAAATATGTGGATGACCCGAACCACATTATTAATTTAGAACCGGACGAGATAGCGAAAGATTTAACGTATGAGGAGATACGTGTTAACATCTTGGATAAGAAGGATCATATTCGATGCTTAAAGGTTATACCTCAAGAGTTAGAATTTGAAGTGAAGTCAAGGTATCCTCACAAGTTCGGCATACCAAGTACGTACGTAAATTTCGAGGGCGAAATTCCATAAGAAGGGGAGATTGTGAGACCCCAGATTTTATGAATAAATATTTAATTTTTTTTCTCGAAATAATTTTTTTTATATTATGGTGTGGATTTGATATAATAGTTATGGGTAGTATTTATAAATTTTGCAAAGTATGCAAGTTGTCATATTATATTCTTTTGGTCGGGGAATATTCTTTTTGTCGGGGAATATTCGTACGACGGCACAATCATTGGTGGACCCCACAACAGAAGTATAGTCGTAGTTAGAAAACGACAAAATTATCTTTCTATAAAAATAACGGCTGAGGTGTTACCGTTAAAACCGTTAAAACTGTTGAACTACCCGGTAGTAAAAGTACAGTAATACGCGTGGTTGCATAGTAGCACACGATATTGATTATTGATGCTTACGTGAGAAGTCACTCAGCTATACTCAATTATTACTACAGTAATTGCTGCATCATATCTCTTAAATTATTGTCATAGTATCATCTGTATAATATGTTATTAAATCAATAATTGAGACGTTGTGGTAAGTTTGGTTATTTTTATGGGGGGCCATATGTCATCATCTAAGAGTCTCTTCGTCAATAGTAATTACCGTCGTCAATAGTAATTACCGTCGTCAATAGTATTTACCTTGGTCAATAGTATTTACCTTGGTCAATAGTAATTACCTTCGTCAATAGTATTTACCTTGGTCAATAGTATTTACCTTGGTCAATAGTAATTACCTTCGTCAATAGTATTTACCTTGGTCAATAGTAATTACTTTCGTCAATAGTAGTTGTCCCTTCAATATTACCAAGAGTCATTTGACCCTTCGTTAAGACCAAGAGCCACCCTCAGTTTTTCTATAAATAGAGGCTTAGGGCTTCATTATTTTTCACGAATTCATTCAAGCTATAGAGAGAAAAAGTATAAAGAGAATAAGAGAGAGAGAATAAAAGTATTCTGCTACTTCACTTTTTCAATATCCAGTTCTTTTAAGGTAGGGAATATTATTTCTTTTATATTCATGAAGAGAACTTCAGTTATTCCATTCTTTATTATTCTGTTGGAATAACCAGTATACGCGGTCTACCCTATACTTGGTGACATTCTTCTATTATTCTATTGGAACATTCTGTCTGTGTGTTTTACACCGGACCTGGTTCCGTTTGTATTATTATTCTGTTAGAACATCCTGTCTGTGTGTTTTACACCGGACCTGGTTCTATTTTTATTATTATTCTGTTGGTACATCCTGTCTGTGTGTTTTACACCGGACCTGGTTCTATTATTTATTATTCTGTCGGAATATCCTGTCTGTGCGTTTACGCCGGACCTAGTTCCATTATTTATTATTTTGTTGGAATAACCTGTCTGTGCGGTCTATCGCATGCATGGTGATTTCTTTTGTTATTCCATTCTTTATTGTACTCAGTTGGTTAAGTTTTGACTTCTATACTCCATGAAATTAGTGGAATATCCTTGATAATTGCGGTTCATCCAGTATCTTTTCATGAAAATATTCTTCTAAGTATTCTTGAATTTTACTCCACAATGCAGTATCATGTTGACAATTTGGACGTTGTTAATTCTTGGATAAATTAATTCTTGAACTTGTTTTATTGAATTCTTATATCATTGTCATCATCCTCATGTTTATAAAATGTTGAAAGTCATCTGTGGCCTGTAGTGCATAGATGGACTTGGTATGATTATGACCAGGGATTATTCGGTATAATCATAACCGTAATGTTACAAATGATATGGTAAAAGTCCTCATTGGCCCGTAGTGCATTGATGGACAGTTGTTGGCATGATCATGACCATTAATGAATACACAATTATTCTTGGCTGTAGTGCATGGATAATTGTGGTCGTGATACTAAAGAATATCCTTGGCCGTAGTGCAGGGGTGATTCGATGATGTGGATTATTTTATTAAGCTGAGTCCCAGCGATCACAATGTTGAAAAACCTTTTAAATCATAAAAGATAGTAGAGTTTATTTTCTACTTGTCTCTTTTAATGGATTGCTTGTTCCGTTGCAGTTAAACTTGATGTCTATTATATTTTATCAGTTTAACATTGTTGAAGGCTAATGATAATTTATTCTGCATTATCTTAGTCATAATATTTCTTACTGGGCTAGTTGAGCTCACCCTTTCTTTCACTATTCTCTTCAGGAAATGAGAACGTAGCTGGGGCAAGTCGGGGAATGGAGTGATGGTCCGAATGATAGTATTAGTTAGTAGTCCTCACTATTCTATGTAATAGTGTGTTAATAAATGTAATGAGGACTCCTTTTGAGTATGAATACTCTCTAGAAGATAATATTTGTATTCAAACTCGCAGTTTATGTTTTGTCGTATTGTACACGACAGTTGTATTAGTAAGTTGTATTTGTATTCTGTACTATGTATCTGACGACCCAAGATGGGTGATGTATACCTAATTTTGGGAGCGTCTCAGCGAGGGCCTAACCTCGATCGATTAGGCCGTCCGCCGGCAGTGCCTGACGTCGTTCCAGTTGATGTCGGCTCGTCTGTGTAGGTTTCAACTATCACTTATATATGTTCAATCGCGATGATATCAATTAGAATGTTCTTAATAAATTTTGTATTATAGTATTATGGATCCTGTCGCTAAAGCGACCGTACACGCCATCTGCCTGGCGCATCTCCCTACTGGCTGCATGCGATTTAGCCAGTACTCGCGCTACGATGCCGGCTTCATGGTGACAGTTAGGGGTGTTCAAACCGGTAGGTTTTTTCGGTTTTTAGGAAAACCGAACCGGTTCGAACCGATCGGTTCGGTACAAAGTTGAACTGGTTCGGTACCGGTACAAAAAATCGGTACATACCGAATTTTCGGTTCCGGTTTCGGTTGGATGTTTGGCTTGGTCGGTAAATACCGAACCGAACCGATCGTACCGATTATTTAAATAATAAATTAAAAAATAACTTGAAGGACCAATTTTTTAAGACTCATTTGTCTAACTATGTAAAAGTTTTAAGACTCTTTTGTCTAACTATGTAAAATTAATTGAAAGTCTCTCTATTTATAGAATAGAGGTAAGACAAGAGATGGCATACTAGACAATGTGGGATGTTTAGTTGTCTAGCCATGTAAAATTAACTTGAAAGTCTCTTCTATTTATAGAATAGAGGTAAGACAAGAGATGACATACTAGACAATGTGGGATGTATTCAATGTGGGACTTATTAAACAAGAGATGGCATACTACATTACTACCAAGTGAATCTCCAAGTCCCATATTGGCTAAATTGGTAAAACTTTAAGAAAATTTTCATTATAAATTGATTATTATGTCTTAATGAATTTAAGATAACAAATAATCAAACCATTATTAGTATTAAGGATGTAAACAACTTAACCCTTATAATGACACTAATGAAGAATTTATGACACCATTGCTTGTTTCTAAGTCCCACATTGATTAGATTATAAAAAATTTAGAAAGTTTTCTTTATAAAAATATTATTTGCTAAAGCTTGAAGTAAATTTACCAACTTAGACTTTCATCAAATCAAACCAACTATAATGACACTAATGAATGCCAAGGAAATCACATAAGGGAACTTATGGCACCATCTTACATAACTTGTTTCTAAGTCCCACATAGATTAGATTATAAAAATTTAAGAAAATTTTCTTTATAAAAACACTACCAAGTGAAGTCTTTACTATTTAGTTGTCTCCAAATCCCATATTGGCTAAATTGGTAAAACTTTAAGGAAATTTTTCTTATAAATTGATTATCATGTAATAATGAATTTAAGATAACAAATAATCAATGCATTATTAATAATAAGAATGTAAATAACTTAACCCTTATAATGAATGACACTAATGAAGAACTTATGGCACCATTGCTTGTTTCTAAGTCTCACAATGATTAGATTATAAAAAATTAAGAAAGTTTTCTTTATAAAAATACCATTGCTAAAACTTTAAATAAATTTACAAACTTAGACTTTCATCAAATCAAACCAACTATAATGACACTAATGATTAATGAATGCCAAGAAAATCACATAAGGGAACTTATGGCACCATCTTACATAACTTGTTTCTAAGTCCCACATTGATTAGATTATAAAAATTTAAGAAAGTTTTCTTTATAAAAACACTACCAAGTGTAGCCTTTACTATTTAGTTGTCTCCAAGTCCCATATTGGTTAAATTGGTAAAATTTTAAGGAGATTCTCCTTATAAAATGATTACTGATTACCATGTAACAATAAATTCCAATTGGGTCAATTTTTGGCTTATAATTTTAAATTCCAATTGGGTCAATTTTTGGCTTATAATTTTGTGTTTGGGCTGTAATAGGTCTATCTTACTAAGCTTTTGGGCTGGCATAATTTTTGTGTTTGGGCTGTAATAGGTCTATCTTACTAAGCTTTTGGGCTGGCATAATTTTGGACTTAAAAATTTAAGTCAGTATTTAAAGTTTTGGGTTGAAAGTTTTTGGGCTAAAAATCTTGTTTTTGGGCTGAAATTGGTTGGGTTGAAATTTCGGTACAAGTCGGTAAAAATCGGAACCGGTCCGGTACCGAACCGGCTATTCGGTTCGGTTTACCGGTTCATTCGGTTCCGGTATCGATACCCAATTATCAGTAGTTTTGGTAATCGGTTCGGTTCGGTTCGGTTCGGGCCGGTATTTTACCGATGAGCACCCCTAGTGACAGTGTTGCGGGAGTTTCACATAAGTCGAATTACATATATTAAATCAAGGTTCATGTTATTTACATATTGTTCAAATAATTAATAAGATGTATGTTATGTCTGCTTGATAGAGATACTATAGATACGAGACCAGCATCATTGAGGCGGATGGTGACGCCGTTATCATTGCCCACATCTCGAAGAATTATGCCGGCTGGCTGTACGAGATGCGACAGAGGGCAGTCCGGGCGATAGAAGAATCGCCCGGGACTACTTTGCGAGATCATCAGCCGCCGGCAGTATCAGATCCAGCATGGGCTGCGATGTGTGCGTATTGGGATGATGTTGCGTTCAAGACCAAATCAGAGCAGATGAAGAAGAATCGAGGCAAGCTGCGAGTTGTACATACTTCTGGCTCGCAATCGTTTCAGGAGGTTAAAGCGGTATGTATTTATCTTTAGTTTAGTTTAATATTAAACTGCAACATTACGTAATTTAAGTTGATATTATTTAATGTATATGATTTAGGCCATACAGAGTAGCTTGTGCCGACCTCCTACTATGATGGAGTTCTGGGATAGAGTCCATACGCCGAAGGGCTCTACTTCGGGGTCGACGATGTCTCTAGCAGCACTAGCTATACGGGTAATACATTTACTATAATAAATATTATTTATGATAATATTACGTAATTTATATGATGATACCAATATAACTCACATGTACATATATCAAATTACAGGAGCGGTTTGAGAAGATCCGCAGCCAGCGTATAGCAGAGTTGCAGGCTGCTAGGGGCGATGCTGAGACGTTAGATTCCACCGTCCCTCCGCCCGAGATTAGTTTATCTCAGGATGAGGAGACGGCTCTCTGGGTCGCATCTCAGGATACTCCCACTAGTACTAGCGGGCGGTATCGAGTGCTGGGGTTACCGAGGATACCAGCCTATACACTGCCAGGAGGTATAATATTTTTAGTTTATTTCTTGTTTATGAATAAAGAAAATTTGTCATATTATTCATGTTATATTTATTTTTGTAGGCTCTAGCCAGCGTCTGCGTCCGAGAGCCCCTGTGGGACTATCACATACGGGCGCTGACTTAGACGATGTTTTGTTCCAGCGTGTTATGGCAGCGGTGTCGGAGAGGTTTGAGAACGATCCGTTGTTCCATCGTCAGGACCTTCCCAGCCATTCTCGCCTCCATCAGCTTGCGCAGGACGTTGCAGCTGGTGCCACCGCCGAGAGTACGGGTATCCCTCCGGAGCAGTGGGCCGCGATACGCGATGAGATTGTTCGGATGGTGGTTACCTTAGTCGAGGACGCGTTTGGGCCGATGTTGAGTCAGCCCTCGACTGCTCAGGTATACTATTCGTTTTAAATTCAAATATATATTCTGCATGTAATTTAATTTTCATTTAGTTATCTTTAACTGAATCATATATATGGACTAATGAGTTGCATTATATTATATCTACAGGGTGACGAGCGGACTGACGAGCGGGATGACGATGGTGGCGATTTTCATACTCCAGAGCAGCGTCGACGCCCGCCCGATGATCCTCCTCATACCGGGGGCTCTACTAGCTAGTTTTACTTAGTTTACATTCGTTTAATTTGTAGTTTACATTATTTTTGATGTATTAATGTAGTTTAAACCTTGGCATTTAGTTTAATTTAGCTTAATTAGATGTTTGATATACATTAGTTTAGATTAATGGGATGTTTTTGACCTTTTTACTTATCATTTAGTTGGTTTTTTACATATTGTCGGTCTTGGTAATTGTAATTCGCGTTATTGGTTATAATGTTAGCATGTGTATGTGTATGTGATGTTGGAGGTTATATTGTTAGCTTGTGTATGGGTATGTGCTGCTGGAATACAGGTACAGGTACAAGATGTGGGTTAAATCCCTGGATATTGCAAAAACAAATTAAATATTAAAAAAAAATAGTCATTATTGTCGACGGAATATAACTATTCTCGACGGACTTCCGTCGGAAATAATAACTCCCCAATTTTGCCCTACTGCCACGTGTCATGCTTATCACCGACCGAATACTATCGATCGAATATTTTCAGTCGGACATATAGTAACCCCGATCGAATATTCAGTCGACGATAAGTCCGTCGATCTTAAGTATCTCCGACTGAAAGATCGACGGACTTAATTTCGACCTGCTTATATACGACCGAATTTTCGACCGAATATTCCGTCGAAAATATGGTTAACCTCGACGGAATATGCTTATTTCCAACCGAATATTCCGTCAGAAATAATCCTTTTTGTTGTAGTGTTTAAGTCAAAAACTAAGAGTAAGTATTTGTAATTTCTTTTAAAATAACTTATAAGTCATTTTAAAAAAGGTTAGTTTGACTAAATGTAATGTCTATTTTGTCCCTCTTCTATTTATTAATGTCCTTTTTAGTAATCTTTATATTTATTTTAATTTATAAGTCATTGTGAGCCGAATACTTTGATAACTTGTTTTAACTTAATTTTTGACTTATAAATGAAATTGAGCTATGGAATACTATGATCAAGAATGTAGACCGGATATCTCTTAAATAATGGAGACCGGATTTTCACCCGGCTTTTGAAAATATTTCAACCATGGTAGTGTGTGTCGTACGTTTCAGGGATTTAGCTATGGAATACTATACTATGATGAAGAAGTGTTGTTAACATTTATGGCTAGTCAAATTGGGAAACCTATCCGGGTAGATTCCATTAGTCTAGCACAATTAAGAGGTCGATTTGCCAGAGTTTGTAAGTAAATCACCTAAAACCTGTACGTAAAACTATTCGTTTGAAGGCCAATTATCTATCTATGAAAATATTTCTCAATTATGATGTTTATGTTTTAGTTGTGGGCAAATTGAGCTACTTATTCTGTTGAAGGATTTTAAGTCTTGGATGTTGGTTGGTTTGTAAGGCCGATGATAAAAATGGTAATTGTTCAGTGTGCCATGACCTAACCTAGCAAAAAAGAGATTGGATGGAAATTCTGATCTTCATGTCAATCAAACTTCCAATGGGTGGCCTAAGACAATTTAATCTCCCATTTCCTCTTCCCCACCAAAAAACTCTTAAACCTACTAGCCATGGAAAACCCACCACCACCATCCCCTCCAAACCTTCCAAACTAGTCCACCCCACAGAGAACCACCAATTTGCCTGAAAATAATCAGCTTGCACCCCCGCCCCTAGTGAACCAGGATCCAACTCCGACTGTTTGGTTTTGGAAACCCACAAATTAATCACCTCCATCCGGTAGCGTTCCACTTCCTTCACACGCCTCTCCACCTTGCAGCACCTCTGCCTAACCCTCCCCCAAACTCAATTCCACCACCTTTCCTCATACACTTCGACTTCCTGAGCATACCATACCCTCCAATCAAACTCACCCAATTCCACCCCACCAACCCACTCCCCCTCATCTTGCCAACCTACCAACCTCGACCATGCAACTTCAACCTCCACCATTAATGATAACTCCATCCTCGACATGTCCATCTTAAAGAAACCTCATAAGTGTTTCAAGCCCGCCGGCAAGGTTCCACATGGGGACATCGAGTATTTCCCAATAATAGCACAAATGACAACCAACTTTCTGATTTACAGCCAAAAGGTTCAACTTTTCTAAGAATAACCCAAAAACCAATTGAAGTGGCTTTTAAACACTAAAATGAAAATCAAAAGCCACCTTAAGTAACGTTGGAATTTTGGGGTCAGAAAATGGTCTTTTTAAAATAAAAAAAATCCGTCCAATTTTTTTTTAAAAAAAATAACAAATTTGATCATTTTTATTTTTTTTAAAAACCAAATTAAAAATAAAAATATTATATACTTGAAAGCCATGGCGTTGGAATAATTTATTTATTTTATAAAGCTTGAACACCATTTCAAATGACTTTGGAACAATTTTATTTTATTTTTAAGTTGAAAGTCATTTCAAATGGCTTTAGAACAATTTTTTTTTTTTGGAAGTTGAACATGTACGAGGCGATATTAGAGGCCGTGAGGATATCCCGTCAACATCTTAGTCACGCAACATACCGTCTTCATCTCGTACGGTGCAAGATGATGTAGAGAGAGATCATGATATGGACTATGATCCATCTCAGTTTTGTACTCCGCATCATTTAGTATTTACACAGTTATTCCATAATCCACTTCCATTACGTGGTGGAGTTCCATCTTCATATCAAGTGTTCCCTTCAATGCCGCAATTTTTACCTTTCCAGTCATCGACACCTACATCTCCACTTGCACACATTCGGGAATCAAGTAGAGAACCTCCGAGAGAGGCTAGAGATAGAGGGAGGCCATGTGGTACACATGATCGGGTGCATAGATAGATAAGTTTAGATTTTATTGTGCCTATCTTATTGGGTTGTATTTAGTATTTAAATTTTGAATAAAAGTTTGTGACATGGTGACATGCAGTTTAATAGAGAATCAGACTCCCAAGTGTTCGTTGAAGGAGTGACGGTTTAAAAAAATACATCAAATTTGAAATAATAATAATAATAATAACACCAAATTTTTAATTTTAAATATTCATATGACAAGATTTGAAATTTAACTATGAAGTATATACTGTTTTTGTTGATTTATTATTCTGCAATAAAAATATAAAAATACAAATTAAATTTTAGTTGTGATTTCATTCAGCTTCAAAATGTGTTTAAGTACATTTATTTTGTATTTAGTTTTATTAAAAAAAAAATTCTAAATTGGCATTAAATGACTTTAGTATTTTTTTCAAATTCGATTTATAAAAAAATTACAAATTAGAATGATAATCAGTTAACTAAAAAATCACTTAAAAAAATGATTTCAAGATTCATACGCCACTTCAAGTAAAAAAATTTACAACGCCCCTTCAAGTGGCGTTCAAGTATATTTTGTTAGTTCTCAGAGGGCACACAATAGATCTAGAAGGGGGGAGGGTTGAATAGATCCTTTTCATTTTCAAAAACCTTTTTCATTTTAGTTTACATTGCTGAGTAAATAGTAGATGACAAACTTAAGAATTATTTCAAATACAGCGGAATAAGTTAATTAATGTTCCCCTTCATAGATGTTATGTTGACCATTTTTCTAGAGTTAGTTTAGTTGTAAGTAGTTATCATGTTAATAGCAGTTATAGCAGTTATAGATTCATAATGTAAATGACAGAATGTAAAAGACACAAGGGATTTTAAGTGGTTCAAAGACTCAAGCTCCTAATCCACTCTTCTGCTTCAACAAACAGGGATTCCACTAAGGAAGTCTTTACATCTTTGAATCACTAAGATTCTTTCAAGGCCGGTCGCCTTAGAATTCTAGTTCACTAAGAACTCTTCAAGTCCACCAGACTTGGAACTTCAGTTCACCAAGAACTCTTCAAGGCTTGCAGCTTTGGAACTCAGTTTAGTCCCTTGGATAAGGACCCTTCAGGCCCTGACTCTTTGTTGTTGTTGTTGGTGCTGAGCTACTAAGATGACTTTAAGCTTATTCATCCTTTGATACTTAGCAGCTTGTTATGATCCTCTTTGGATTCTGCATCGAGACTAAATCACCATTGGACAGACTGCTAAGTTGTTCATGAAGTTCGATCTCTTTGAGTACTTAGCAATTTGTCTCTTCTTCTTTGGTGCAGCTGATCTGATCTCAGCTTAAACACCTTCACCATTCGAGGTTTGCTAAGTCTTTGCACTTTTGGTAGACTCCGTCTGACATTTAGCATCCTCCGAACCTTGGTTAGCTTGTGTACAGATTTGGTTCTATATCTGTTCTTCTTTAGCTCTTGGTGGTTCATGGTGATTTGTAGACTGGCTCTTTGAATCTTCTCTTTGATCTGCCAATCTCTTATATGTTATTATCTTGGCCTTCTCGGCTCTCAGCTTGGCTGACATTCTTAATGGCATTCTCATTGTTGTTGAGTGAAGCCTTTTCCTGGTAAAGCTTTTCTCTTTTCTTGCTCACTTTCTACTTTCGTAGTCTCACTGCCACTGAGACATATTCTGTTTTTCTCTGTAGAACTCGTAGAGTCAAAAACCTTACTAGAACCAACAACTTCTCCTTTTAAGCTTTTGTTGTTAAATAACCTTTCATAAGCTTCCCGTTAGATTATAGCTGTTGGGAGCTATTTGAATTTATTCGCAAATCTTGAGTTATTTGGTGCAGACTGCAAATGTGACATGACAACCTCTTTTTCACTTTTCTAACACTGCAATCTACTATTTCACCTACCCCATCAGAAATGTCACTTTAGTGTGTCAGGCAGGTAGTTACCTTTATTTCTTCTTTCTGATTCCTCGATCAGAACGTCAGGAGTTGTCTTTCTGCATCGATGCTTTCAATACCCAATGTTTGAATGTCAGTCTTTGCATTGAGACGCTGCAAAGGCTTCAATAGTCGGATGACTGAACTCTACGATTCTGATGCAGATGACTGAACTCTACGATTCTGAGAATGTTCTTTGAGCTTGCAATATAGAACTTCTCTTCCTTCATTCGTGCAGTGTTTTACCACTTCTGTTTGCCTTGACTTGCATTAGGTACTGACAACTTGTCTGAATGCTCTGGCCCTCCTTAACTTCAAGACTTATCAGATTGGTCATGCTTAGCTCTCTTTCTCCTTGTGATCTCCCATTCACATATCATCAATGGTCTGACCCATGCTTAATCTTCTTTGTCTATTCTATATAGGTTGGCCAGTGTCTCTATTATAGACCCCATCAGTTCCTGCTTCTAATATGGCAAACACTACGATCATAGTCACACCCAAGATTGTCATTTTTTGTGTGTCTGCTACTGCATTGCTTACTTCTTTTTGTCAGTCAAGTTATCTGTAGTATTCTTACTGTTGCTTGTGGAAGACTTCCCTTGAATGGCTTCACGTCTCGATCAGGATGTTGATTGAATTGGTACTCTGATCTTCTGTTTGCTTGTAAGCCCTTTGGTGAATGCTTTCTGGCTTCCTTTAGGTAGATTACATCTTCATAGTTCTGTCCATAGGCTTCATTCTTTGGATGCTTTGGGAGTGCTCATGTAAGACCCCGAATTTTATGAAATAAAAGTATTCAATTTTTCTTATAATTACAATTCAGTAAATGGTTAAATTGATAAAAAAATTAAAGTTATGGGTGAAATGTGAAAATTTTTCAAAATACACAAGTGGTTATAAAATATTCATTGTTGTCGGGGAATATTCGTTTGGTCGTAGAATATTCTTTCTGTCGGGGAATATTCGTACGACGGCGCAGCCATTTGTGGGCCCCATAACAGAATAACTGTCGGATGAAGATAACGACAAAAATTGAGTTTTTATAATTAACGGCGTAGTTGTTACCGTTAACACTGTTGGAATACCCGGTGGTTAAAATACAGTAATACGCGTTATTACACAGTAGCACACGGTATTGCACAATATTTTTGAAATTATTGATTCGTACGTGAGAAGGCACTACTCAATAATTGTTACAGTAATTACTGTTCAATATTTTATTTTATTGATTCAATAATTACTACGTTGAAATTTTATATTATTGTTGTTCAATAATTGTCACTGCACAGTATTTCCTATTATCAGATCAATAATTCATATTATTTGAATAATATTATTAGATAACATTATTGGCAATGTCTAGAAAGTTCTGTCTAAGGAGAGATTTGGTCACCTAATTGCGCGCCAGTAAGGAGAAATTCTTATTGGAAAGCCCCCTCTTTCCTGGGAACGGCCTGGTTGTCATAAATGTGATTCTGTAATATTATTTGTGAATAATTAATTATTGATTCATATGATAAGAAAATATTTATTTTATGTGGATATAAATGAGGGATATATTTTTGTGGTTAAAAAATGAAGGAGTTAATGTTGAGATTTTTATCCGTATTTTTGTCGGAATGGAGGTATTAAAAATCAGGGTTTTTGATATATTTTGCGGAGGTTATAATTTTTAATCCGACCGTTGGATCGTGGTAATTTTTGGATATGTTATACATATATAAGTTGAGTATATGCCCACAAATTTTGAACCGTTAAAAATGAACGTATGATTTATTATGAATTTTACGAGATGACTGATTCAGAAATTGTTGAATTTTCGGAGTTTATCATTTTGGTGAAAAATTCTAGAATTGGTGGGCCCCACTTGTGGTTGGTGAAGAAATGTGCTGAGTTATATTTCAAATGTGGTGGGTGGGAATAGTAGCAGGTAAAGCCATCAGGTTGCAGGTCAAACCTACCAAAATTTTCCTATAAATAGAGGGCTAAGTTAGAATTAAAAATCACACCAGAAACAAGTTTTCTCTCTTTCTCTCTCTAGATTATTGAGTGTATTTTGTGAGTATTTAGATACTCTGTGAGTTTCTATTCATCAGTGCAAGTTTCTTTCAGCCTTATACCGATCAGAAGTACTGCTCTTTTGAGGTAAGGGATGGTAAGGGATATTAAGGGATTTTAAGGGTTGTTATGATTTTCAGTTTCATAATTTTTCTGATCTTCAAAAATTCTGGAAAAATTTGAAATGATATTTTGATGAGTTTTCTTGATTGTGTCCAAAAATGGTGATTTTTGGATGTATAGATTGAGAGTTATGAATTTTATGAGAAAAGACTATTTTAAAAATAACAGCTTATAATTCCTTGTGGTTAACTCCAAAATTGATGAAATTTTTATTGGGAGTACATGTATATGATAGAAGTATACTCTGTAAATTTCAGAATTTTTAGACAAAAGTACAATTTTTGATAAATGTCTAAATATTCGGCTATTTTGGCCATATGAAAAATAGTAAATGACTTTTAAAAATTCTGAGAAAAATATATGTTCACTATGGGACTATATTATGCTAAATCCCAGAAAAGAAATATTTTTGGAACTGATTTGGTATTTTTCATGAAAATAGTCTAGTTATGAGTAAATGCATTAAATATGTTTTGTGAAGAAAGAAAATTAGAAAATAGGATTTTATGGCTTGAGAATCCTATATGAGGTATATGCAGATTTTTGATGAGGGTTTTGGTTATTGATGATGAAATTATAAGAGTTGGCATTTTATGATGATTAAATACATTAATTAGTAAAGTGTAAACAATTAAAATAAATTGTTTATAAATTTAAGTAATGTTATTTTTTCAATATCATTATACCGAAATATTGGTATGAATTTTATTGTAGAATTTCTATCTTTTGGTTACTATTCATGAGTTACGAATATTACTCTTGAGATTAAAACTATATGTTGATCATATTATTTTTATCATCATATATAACATTTTTATAACCCTGATGTTGAAATTCTCTTTCACTGGAGTGTAAAGATGGATAGATTATTGGTATGATCATGACTAGGGTTCTCTTTGGCCTGTAGTGCAAAGTTGAATTGTGACTGGTATGATCATGACCATTGAATTTATAATTGAATATCTTAAGCTTAAGTGCAAAGGTGAATTGATCAACATGGTTATAATTATTGTTTATATAAATTCTGAAATGATTATATATTTCTTTGAGATATGAATATATTTGGCCTGTAGTGCAAAGATGGCCTGTTGATGAATATCTTTGGCCTGTAGTGCAAAGATGAACTGTTGTTGAATATCTTTGGCCCGTAGTGCAAAGATGGTTTGTTGATGAATATCTTTGGCCCGTAGTGCAAAGATGGTTTGTTGATGAATATCTTTGGCCCGTAGTGCAAAGATGGTTTGTTGATGAATATCTTTGGCCCGTAGTGCAAAGATGGATTTGTTAGTATGATTATAAACAGGAATTGTGATTTGGTATAACCATGATCTTTGATGTTTCATGTAAAGACAGGTGATGAAAATATTCTTCGTCCTGGGTGCGAAGAAAAATTTATAGTCACAATTATGATTATGAGTTATTCATATGATTGTGGAAAGGAACTGTTGAGTGATGTTACATGGATAAAACATTGTTGGTAGATTTTTAACATGGAGAAGATAATAGACTTTATAGTCTATTTGACTCTTCTAATGGATTGCTCGTTCCGCTGCAACTATGGTTGAAATTTTTATCATTTACCATATGTTCTAAATCTCTGATTTATTATTGATGAAGGCTATTGATAATTTAATTATCTTTAGTCATGATATTCTTTACTGAGCTAGTTGTGCTCACCCTTTTGCTTCACAATTCCTTTTCAGGTAATAAGAGTGTAGCTGGGTCGAGCGGGGGTAACAAGGGAATAGAACGGTGGTCATCATTTAGTAGTTATATTTGGTGAAGAAAATAGGGTGAGGCGAACCCAACGTTGGAAGGGTGTTTTGTCACTATCATACAAGATGTCTAATGACATACAACCTCGTGTCATCATAGGACAGGGTTGTGCTCATCCACTTGCTGAGTATATATATGGGCAATACCTATATAATCTTGGTGTTTGTTTGAAGTATAATTCTCAATTTGAGACAGTGGAGATAATGATAAGTCAAGAGAAGACTCACCATTGGGAAGAATATGATAGTAATCTTCTCGTTTTTCTTTGGGGTCTATTGGGTCAACCAAGGATAATTCTGTGGCCATATGATATCTATCATAACCTAGACGCGTGGCCTCCCATGTACGAAGGTTTCCTTGAGCACTTCCCAAAGATTCTAATTTCTAAAACAGTTTTTGACTATACCTTTATGTAAGGTGTCATTGTGAGGTGATGTCCACGGTTGGAACATGAGTCACATTTGGTATATATTTGTATCCAAACTCACAGCATATGTGTTGTTGTATTTTGCACGACAATTGTTTTAATAAAGTTACAGTTGTTTTCTGTACCATGTATTTGGCGACTCAGAATAGGTTGGATGGAATGGACCTATTTTGGGGTCGTTACATTTGGTATTAGAGCTTAGGGATATGATCTCTGGTGGAGATCGGGGAATAGAACTAGGAGGGGAGAGATGAGTAAATCCTTCGCTAGTGTGTCCTACCTAAGCTTATTTGTTGGTCAGTCATAATATCGAGATATTATGTGATAGGTTAATTTGTTTAATTAACCCTTATTTTATGGCAGTATTTGAGAATGGCAGCTGAGAATGCTAACAATGGAGTGAATGAGACTGTGGGGATACCTCTAATCACTAACAATGATAATGTGATGTCAGACGAAGAAGGAATTAGAGATATCTATGTAATGAGTGAAGAATTGATAGTTGCACCTGAGATAGTCGCAGAGGTAACAGCTGAGACTGAGGAAGAAGAGGAAGAAGAAGTACCAAAGGAGAGTTTATTAGAGGTATTATATGATCAAAATGTAGAATTTTAAAATCGTATTCATGAGTTAGAAGAGCATGCAGAAGAACGACAGGCGGTCGTGGAACAAAAAGATGCAACAATTCAAGCTTGTGTTACCCGATATGTGATGCTTGAACAGAAGCATTCTTTGGCAGAGTATAAGATGATAAAAATGGAATCTAAGCTGAAAGAAGAAAAAATTGAACGAGTGAGAATAAGTGATGCATGGGCAAAAGCCGCACGACACGTGGATATTGTGGAAAGAGATGTTCGATCTAAGAAGGCTAAAATAGATGATATGAATTTCTCTTTTTGGAAAGCAATTGGGAGAACCCAACATCGAGTTTTGAATTACCCTGTACATAGCGGTCAACCTGAATCCGATATGGATCGAAGATTGATGATTCAGATCATGAATGAGGAGTACGAAGAGGCAGTTAAGGGAGGAATATGTCCTATAGAAAGGTATATTCCAACGGTAATGATGACGCCAAATGCTGCTCCAGACAAGTCAAAGCCGAGTAGTTCGAGGGATGGCGGTTGTCATGACTTCCCAACAAATGAGGAACCCAAATGAAGTTATCATGGGAGAAGAGCAATGGAGAAATCATGATGATCTGAGAGATAGAATCTGAAATGGAAGCAAGGTATTCTCAACTCTTTGAAATACCAGGTACGTAAATTTCGGGGACGAAATTTCATAAGGAGGGGAGATTGTAAGACCCCGAATTTTATGAAATAAAAGTATTCAATTTTTCTTATAATTACAATTCAGTAAATGGTTAAATTGATAAAAAATTAAAGTTATTGGTGAAATGTGAAAATTTTTCAAAATACACAAGTGGTTATAAAATATTCATTGTTGTCGGGGAATATTCGTTTGGTCGTGGAATATTCTTTCTGTCGGGGAATATTCGTACGACGGCGCAGCCATTTGTGGGCCCCATAACAGAATAACTGTCGGATGAAGATAACGACAAAAATTGAGTTTTTATAATTAACGGCGTAGTTGTTACCGTTAACACTGTTGGAATACCCGGTGGTTAAAATACAGTAATACGCGTTATTACACAGTAGCACACGGTATTGCACAGTATTTTTGAAATTATTGATTCGTACGTGAGAAGGCACTACTCAATAATTGTTACAGTAATTACTGTTCAATATTTTATTTTATTGATTCAATAATTACTACGTTGAAATTTTATATTATTGTTGTTCAATAATTGTCACTGCACAGTATTTCCTATTATCAGATCAATAATTCATATTATTTGAATAATATTATTAGATAACATTATTGGCAATGTCTAGAAAGTTCTGTCTAAGGAGAGATTTGGTCACCTAATTGCGCGCCAGTAAGGAGAAATTCTTATTGGAAAGCCCCCTCTTTCCTGGGAACGGCCTGGTTGTCATAAATGTGATTCTGTAATATTATTTGTGAATAATTAATTATTGATTCATATGATAAGAAAATATTTATTTTATGTGGATATAAATGAGGGATATATTTTTGTGGTTAAAAAATGAAGGAGTTAATGTTGAGATTTTTATCCGTATTTTTGTCGGAATGGAGGTATTAAAAATCAGGGTTTTTGATATATTTTGCGGAGGTTATAATTTTTAATCCGACCGTTGGATCGTGGTAATTTTTGGATATGTTATACATATATAAGTTGAGTATATGCCCACAAATTTTGAACCGTTAAAAATAAACGTATGATTTATTATGAATTTTACGAGATGACTGATTCAGAAATTGTTGAATTTTCGGAGTTTATCATTTTGGTGGAAAATTCTAGAATTGGTGGGCCCCACTTGTGGTTGGTGAAGAAATGTGCTGAGTTATATTTCAAATGTTGTGGGTGGGAATAGTAGCAGGTAAAGCCATCAGGTTGCAGGTCAAACCTACCAAAATTTTCCTATAAATAGAGGGCTAAGTTAGAATTGAAAATCACACCAGAAACAAGTTTTCTCTCTTTCTCTCTCTAGATTATTGAGTGTATTTTGTGAGTATTTAGATACTCTGTGAGTTTCTATTCATCAGTGTAAGTTTCCTTCAGCCTTATACCGATCAGAAGTACTGCTCTTTTGAGGTAAGGGATGGTAAGGGATATTAAGGGATTTTAAGGGTTGTTATGATTTTCAGTTTCGTAATTTTTCTGATCTTCAAAAATTCTGGAAAATTTTGAAATGATATTTTGATGAGTTTTCTTGATTGTGTCCAAAAATGGTGATTTTTGGATGTATAGATTGAGAGTTATGAATTTTATGAGAAAAGACTATTTTAAAAGTAACAGCTTATAATTCCTTGTGGTTAACTCCAAAATTGATGAAATTTTTATTGGGAGTACATGTATATGATAGAAGTATACTCTGTAAATTTCAGAATTTTTAGACAAAAGTACAATTTTTGATAAATGTCTAAATATTCGGCTATTTTGGCCATATGAAAAATAGTAAATGACTTTTAAAAATTCTGAGAAAAATATATGTTCACTATGGGACTATATTATGCTAAATCCCAGAAAAGAAATATTTTTGGAACTGATTTGGTATTTTTCATGAAAATAGTCTAGTTATGAGTAAATGCATTAAATATCTTTTGTGAAGAAAGAAAATTGGAAAATAGGATTTTATGGCTTGAGAATCCTATATGAGGTATATGCAGATTTTTGATGAGGGTTTTGATTATTGATGATGAAATTATAAGAGTTGGCATTTTATGATGATTAAATACATTAATTAGTAAAGTGTAAACAATTAAAATAAATTGTTTATAAATTTAAGTAATGTTATTTTTTCAATATCATTATACCGAAATATTGGTATGAATTTTATTGTAGAATTTCTATCTTTTGGTTACTATTCATGAGTTACGAATATTACTCTTGAGATTAAAACTATATGTTGATCATATTATTTTTATCATCATATATAACATTTTTATAACCCTGATGTTGAAATTCTCTTTCACTGGAGTGTAAAGATGGATAGATTATTGGTATGATCATGACTAGGGTTCTCTTTGGCCTGTAGTGCAAAGTTGAATTGTGACTGGTATGATCATGACCATTGAATTTATAATTGAATATCTTAAGCTTAAGTGCAAAGGTGAATTGATCAACATGGTTATAATTATTGTTTATATAAATTCTGAAATGATTATATATTTCTTTGAGATATGAATATATTTGGCCTGTAGTGCAAAGATGGCCTGTTGATGAATATCTTTGGCCTGTAGTGCAAAGATGAACTGTTGTTGAATATCTTTGGCCCGTAGTGCAAAGATGGTTTGTTGATGAATATCTTTGGCCCGTAGTGCAAAGATGGTTTGTTGATGAATATCTTTGGCCCGTAGTGCAAAGATGGATTTGTTAGTATGATTATAAACAGGAATTGTGATTTGGTATAACCATGATCTTTGATGTTTCATGTAAAGACAGGTGATGAAAATATTCTTCGTCCTGGGTGCGAAGAAAAATTTATAGTCACAATTATGATTATGAGTTATTCATATGATTGTGGAAAGGAACTGTTGAGTGATGTTACATGGATAAAACATTGTTGGTGGATTTTTAACATGGAGAAGATAATAGACTTTATAGTCTATTTGACTCTTCTAATGGATTGCTCGTTCCGCTGCAACTATGGTTGAAATTTTTATCATTTACCATATGTTCTAAATCTCTGATTTATTATTGATGAAGGCTATTGATAATTTAATTATCTTTAGTCATGATATTCTTTACTGAGCTAGTTGTGCTCACCCTTTTGCTTCACAATTCCTTTTCAGGCAATAAGAGTGTAGCTGGGTCGAGCGGGGGTAACAAGGGAATAGAACGGTGGTCATCATTTAGTAGTTATATTTGGTGAAGAAAATAGGGTGAGGCGAACCCAACGTTGGAAGGGTGTTTTGTCACTATCATACAAGATGTCTAATGACATACAAACTCGTGTCATCATAGGACAGGGTTGTGCTCATCCACTTGCTGAGTATATCTATGGGCACTACCTATATAATCTTGGTGTTTGTTTGAAGTATAATTCTCAATTTGAGACAGTGGAGATAATGATAAGTCAAGAGAAGACTCACCATTGGGAAGAATATGATAGTAATCTTCTCGTTTTTCTTTGGGGTCTATTGGGTCAACCAAGGATAATTCTGTGGCCATATGATATCTATCATAACCTAGACGCGTGGCCTCCCATGTACGAAGGTTTTCTTGAGCACTTCCCAAAGATTCTAATTTCTAAAACAGTTTTTGACTATACCTTTATGTAAGGTGTCATTGTGAGGTGATGTCCACGGTTGGAACATGAGTCACATTTGGTATATATTTGTATCCAAACTCACAACATATGTGTTGTTGTATTTTGTACGACAATTGTTGTAATAAAGTTACAGTTGTTTTCTGTACCATGTATTTGGCGACTCAGAATAGGTTGGATGGAATGGACCTATTTTGGGGTCGTCACAGCTCATGTGTTGAGAATCATGTTAACACTACGATTCTTCCTTGGCGTTGTGAACATTGATAGGCTTTGTCGAAGACTTTGTTCTGCACATTATGATCTAGCTTTGGTTCTGCAGACACTACGACTCCTAGAGCAGATTGTATACCAGACTACGATTTCTGCTTTAACACTTGTTGTCCATGTCTAATTTTGCTCGACTACGATTTCTGCCTCTGATATGATCAGTAGACTCCACGACTTCAAGTGTGGTCTACGATTCTTGACTTAGCTTAGCAGGTGCTTGAATCAACTCTACGATTCTGAGTGAGGCCCTCCGAGGCAGACTACGATCTATAGCTAGTTTCTCGA
Source organism: Panax notoginseng (assembly GCA_016801055.1). Classification (NCBI taxonomy): domain Eukaryota; kingdom Viridiplantae; phylum Streptophyta; class Magnoliopsida; order Apiales; family Araliaceae; genus Panax; species Panax notoginseng. The sequence continues at coordinate 200,686,111 of CM029018.1, forward strand.
TACTCTACGATTCTGCCTTGGATCCTGCAATCCCTCGGCTGGCTCGACGAACTACTATTCTACCTTGATAGTCTCCGAGTTCTTTGTTTCTCCTAGCAGACTTCTAAGGCTTGTGCAGTACTCGACGATCAGGCAGGCTTATCTATTACTTCATATAAGATCAACCTAACAATCTTGATCTTTCTATATTTAGTCCTTGTACATCATATTCTTTTTTAGGACTTTACACAAGCTGTTTTGTTCATGTAGAATCAACCTAACATATTTGATCATTTCAGTGTAAGTCCTTGTACATATATTCCTGTTGTCTATTCAAGGACTTTACAGCTTATTTCAATGCAGACATATTTGCATATTCATAATTCAATAAGATCATAATTAAATCTTATATAAATAGGAATATCATTCACATGCTTATTCCTAATAATCTCCCCCTATTTTATAATGACAAAAATAATAAGTGCATATGTATGAGATGAATGAATCTTAAGATACAGTGAGCTACTGTATTGCTAGAGCAGGTAATATGAATGATATATTAAAAAAGCATTTGATTATAGCTGAATAGTAAACCTAAATTCTGGATCCAGAGTTAACTATTACATATAGAGATGTACCTTCTTCTTCATATGTGTCTCCTGGATCCCCTCTATTGTTGCTACTCATCTGCTTGATCTTCTTGCTCTTGTTCCCTTGGGATGGTGATTTATGATGCTCTAACTCAGATGCATGCTCTTATTTTGCTTTGCTCTTCAGATTTTGTTTTGGCTCCCCCTCAGATGATGATACACTTGTTGCTATTTTGACTTGATTCTTCTTCTCCTTCTTTGCTTTCCTGCTCCCCCTCTTTTCTTCAACCTTCATTCTTCTCTCCTTGCTCTTTCTTGAATACCTCTTTTCTCCCCCTTTTTGTCATGAATCATTTGGGAAAGCTGTTGGACATTTGTCATAAGCTGCTCTGTCAGATAGGATGAGTTGCTAACTTCAATCTTGAGTTCTTGTTGACGTAGCTCTAACTGTAGAGAGAGATTGCTTTAGGAAGTCAATCTTGTCAGATAGGGACAGGATTTGATCTGTATTATCCTTCTGAGCTTGCAGGCTTCTTCCTTCTGATCATTGATAAACTTCAGATAGATTTGATCTCTCTCTTTGATTTTGATAAATATATCTGATATTGTGGCTTGAAGTTTGTTTTGAAGCACACTGTCTCTTTCTTCTGACAACATCTTTGCTTCTTCGATAATGAGAGATATCTTCTCAACCAACTCGTCAAAATTCTTCAGTAACTCTTGTTCCTTAGGAGTTTGGTCATTTGGTTGAGCAGACTTCTGCTGAACACCATATTGGACTCCACGATTCTCATTCTTGGACAGTTTTTCGAATGTAGTGAGAATCTGATAGATCGTTGAGTGTCAATCATTGTTAGAGGACGAGGGAATATCAGACAATTCTACTTGAGCGGAGTAGAGCTTCTCAATCTGAGTTTGATCATCTTCAATGGTAGAGTGAATGGGCTCTACGATCATATACTTGGGTATAATCCTTCTGCCATCTGAACCTACTCTACAATCGTAGGAAATGTAGTGGTTGTCATTATGTCAATAGACCTTGAAGTGAGACTGGTTTTTGATCAATGTTGTTGTAAACTTCTTTACTCTTGGAAAGTTTTGAGACACCAGCTCCAAGTTCAGAAAATATGAGTAACACCAGATGAAGTAACTCCCATCTTTACCAGTATATGCCTTTAGCCAGGGCATCCATGGGTAGAACCATTTCATCAGAAGATCGTCAGGATTGTACAGTATTGTAGTGCAATCTAAATCCATGTCTTTCCAGTTGTTAAACAAATCTTCTGTAGACATCGTTACTACTTTGAGTCGTTCGTTTCCATGGTTTATCCATCTTTCTGGTAGTACATTTGGTGGTTCATCAAAGACTTCCACCACTAATCTTCGGCGAACTCTTGCTGGAGAGGGAACATGATAGTCTGCTGATTCCTGATCTGCAGAACTGGAATCTGTCTTCATCTCTTCATCATGCAGGGTCATTTCAACTAATTCATCAATGGATGCTTCCAGCTGATTTTTATCACTTGACTCTTCTTTAGTGCCATTCTCAGAATTATTTGACTCAGCAGTCATTTCCTCTTCTTTTTCATTTTCTTTATCTTCTTCTGCCATAGACTCATTTGTATTTATGTTTGCAGTCCTTTCATTTTCACTGTTGGTGCTGTCAGAAATCATCCTCCTTTTGCCTTTCATATCTTCTTCCATAAACTCTAATTTGTCATCTTCATCACTGCTGCTGAGATCAATTACTTTTGATAATGAGCCTCCTTCTTTCTTCTGATTAGTTCTTTGGAGCAATCTGTTACTCTTTCTCCTTTTTAGGGTGCTGCAGTTGATGCTCTTTCCTTTTTTAATTTACGTCTCTTTTTGTCAATGGAGAGACTGCTTGGTGGAACCTCTGTATTCTTCACAATCTTAGTTTTCTTCTTTATTAGCTTTGCTGGAGTGGCTGCTATAGGTGCAGAGTCATCAGATTGAGACAACTTGCTTTCCATTTCTTTTGCATTCCTCTTCTTTGCAGAGACCTTACTGCTGCTGCCAAATGTCATTAGCCTTTTATTTTCCATGGGATTTTTCTTCCAGTTTTCAAATAGCTATGGGGACATCACTTTATGAACATTCAGTGGTTCTCCCTCATCATCCCTTATCTTACTCTTCAGTTTCTTCTTCAGTATAATGCTTAAGAGTCTTCTATGAAAAACCTTTGTGAGGGGTTTATCTGTAAACTTCTTCATCTCAGCTTTTTCCAGTCATTTGGACAACCAATCAATTAGAAGGGCTCCGAAGTTCATCTGTTGTTTCATGACGATTGCAGTCATAACTCTCAGTTGTAGATCACTAATAATATCATGTGCAGTGTCTTTGCACAAGATGCATTTTCCCGTAATCTCAGTCAGGAATTCAAACTCTTCAGGAAACTCCTTCTTATTCATATCTTTCAGATTTACATTCCTTTTGTAGAGCATTAACTTTTTACCTTCTTTGATGTCGACGTCCTCGAGGTTTATCGAACTTTGGTCAGGAAACCATAGACATTGGTTAATGTCTGAGGCTTTTATCTTTAAGCTTACTACTTTGACATTTTTAGATAGAATCCCAGAGTCTACCATTGCATTTGAATAGAATTACTTCACTAAATCGGTATACACTGGAGTGTTAGTGTGACGCCCCCAAAATTAGGTATACATCACCAATCTTGGGTCGTCAGATACATGGTACAGAATACAAATACAACTTACTAATACAACTGTCGTGTACAATACGACAAAACATAACTGTGAGTTTGAATACAATTATTGTCTACTAGAGACTATACAAACTCAAAAGGAGTCCTCATTATAATTATTGTCACACTATTTAATAGAATAGTGAGGACTACTAATACTATCATCTGGTCCATCACTCCGTTCCCCGACTCGTCCCAGCTATATTCTCATTTCCTGAAGAGAACCGTGAAAGAAAGGGTGAGCTCAACTAGCCCAGTAAGAAATATTATGACTAAGATAATGCAGAATAAATTATCATTAGCCTTCAACAGTGTTAAACTGATAAAATATAACGAACATCAAGTTTAACTACAGCGGAACAAACAATCCATTAAAAGAGTCAAGTAGAGAATAAAATCTACTATCTTCTATGATTTAAAAGGTTTTTCAACACTGTTATCGCTGGGACTCAGCTTAATAAAATAATTCACATCAGCGAATCACCCCTGCACTACGGCCAAGGATATTCTTTAGTATCACGACCACAATTATCCATGCACTACGGGCCAAGAATATTTGTGTACTCATTAATGGTCATGATCATGCCAACAACTGTCCATCAATGCACTACGGGCTAATGAGGACTTTTACCACATCATTTGTAACATTACGGTCATGATTATACCGAATAATCCCTGGTCATAATCATACCAAGTTCATCTATGCACTACAGACCACAGATGACTTTCAACATTTTATAAACATGAGGATGATGACAATGATATAAGAATTCAATAAAACAAGTTCAAGAATTAATTTATCCAAGAATTAACAACGTCCAAATTGTCAACATGATACTGCTTTGTGCAGTAAAATTCAAGAATGCTTAGAAGAATATTTTCATGAAAAGATACTGGATGAACCACAATTATTAAGGATATTTCACTAATTTCATGGAGTATAGAAGTTAAAACTTAACCAACTGAGTATAATAAAGAATGGAATAACAAAAGAAATCACCCGGCATGCGATAGACCGCACAGACAGGTTATTCCAACAGAATAATAAATAATGGAACCAGGTCCGGCGTAAACGCACAGACATGATATTCCTACAAAATAATAAATAATGGAACCAGGTCCGGCGTAAACGCACAGACAGGATATTCCGACAGAATAATAAATAATAGAACCAGGTCCGGTGTAAAACACACAGATAGGATGTTACAACAGAATAATAGAAGAATGTCACCAAGTATAGGGTAGACCGCGTATACAGGTTATTCCAACAGAATAATAAGAAATGGAATAACAACAGTTCTCTTCATGAATAAGAAAGAATAACACCCCTTACCGTTTTAAAGAAGAACTGAAATAAGGAAGTAGTAAAGTAGCAGAATACTTTTCTTCTCTCTCTCTATAGTTTCTCTCTATAGTTTCTCTCTCTAGAGTTCAGTGAATTCGTAAGAAATAATGAAGGAATGAGCTGCTATTTATAAAAAAATAGAATGCATAGTAACTAATCTATGAACGGTCCAGATTGATTACTTTAATCTGACGGTCCATATTTAAAGAAAAATCTTTTAAATAAAATATAATATATTCTATTTATAAAATAACTTTAATAAAGTATTCTGTTTTATATAAAAAGATGTTTCTGTTTTATTACGTTAATAATAAGAATAAAACAAAACTTAATTATCGCTAAATAATTCATATTATTAACTGACAATAATTGAATCAAACTGAGTGACTTCTCACATAAGCATTAATAATCAATACCGTGTGCTACTATGCAACCACACGTATTACTGTACTTTTACTACCGAGTAGTTCAACAGTATCAATGGTAAAACTTCCGCCGTTATTTTTAATAAAATATTTTTGTCGTTTTTTCAATCCGATAATAATTCTGTTGTGGGGTCCACCAATGATTGTGCCGTTGTACGAATATTCCCTGTTAAAACGAATATTCTCCGACCAATCGAATATTATATAACAACTTGCGTACTTTGCAAAATTTATAAATATTACCCACAACTATAACATTATATCAAATTAACTCCATAATATTCAAAAATGATATTTATAGAAAATTCATCTTTATTTATAAAAGTTGGGGTCTTACAACCTCTCCTTCTTATGAAATTTCGCCCTCAAAATTAGGGTACATACCTGGTATGTCGAAGAGGTAAGGATACCTTGATTTCATTTCAGATTCTAACTCCCAAGTCATTTCCTCAACATCGTGATTTCTCCACAAAACTTTGACTTGAGGTATAACCTTGGAGCGTAGAATATGTTCCTTCTTATCCAAGATTTGAACAGGAACTTCTTCATACGTCAAATCCTACGTTATTTCGTCCGGTTCTAACTCAATAATGTGGTTCGGGTCTTCCACATATTTACGTAACATGGATATGTGAAAAACGTTATGAACACGAGACATACTTGGCGAGTCTATAAGCCACAGTTCCTACTCGATCGAGGATTAAAAATGGACCGATGAATAGAGGATTGAGCTTTCCTTTCTTTCCAAATCTTGTAACTCCTTTCCATGGAGCAACACGTAAGAACACATGATCTCCTATATCAAATTCCACGCCCTTTCGATGAAGATCAGCATAACTCTTTTGTCGATCTTGTGAGGTTTTTATACGTTGTCGGATCGTTTGAATCTTTTCTGTAGTCATACGTACCAACTTCGATCCCAACAACGTTGCTTCACCCACCTCATCCCAACATACTGGAGAACAGCATTTTCTTCCATACAATGCTTCGAATGGAGCCATGCCAATACTTGCTTGATAACTGTTGTTGTAGGAAAACTCCACCAATGGTAAGAACTTGTCCCAACTTCCCTTGAAATCAAGGACACAGAGTCTTAATAGATCTTCAAGAGTTTGAATAGTCCTCTCTGATTGTCCGTCCGTCTGAGGATGATATGCCGAACTAAATCGTAAATCCGTGCCCATGGCTTTTTATAAACTAACCCAAAATCGTGAAGTGAATCTTGGGTCTCGATCAGAAACTATGGATACTTGCATACCATGCAGTCTTACAATCTCGTTTATGTACATACGAGCAAGACGTTCAAGTGTATAAGTTTCTCGTATCGGTAAGAAATGAGCAGACTTGGTCAATCTATCAACAATGACCCAAATCGCATCTATACCTTGAGAAACCTTAGGAAGACTGGTAACAAAATCCATGGTAATGTGCTCCCACTTCCATTCTAGAATTTTAAGTGGTTGCAATGGACCTTTTAGTACTTGATGTTTCGCTTTGACTCGTTGACAAGTTAGACACCTTGAGATAAACATCGCTATCTCTCTCTTCATATTGCTCCACCAAAATGTATGACGAAGATCATGATACATTTTGGTACTTCCAGGATGGATTGCAAACGGTGTGTTGTGCGCCTCCATCATGATTTCATACTTTAAATCAGGGTTGTTAGGAACACAAAGTCTGGAGTTGACTCGAAGTATTCCTTCTTCATCGATTCTTACTTCCGGCATAGCACCTTCTTGCACTTTCTTCCTCATACGCATCAGCTCCAGGTCTGTAGCTTGAGCAGCTTTAACTTTATCGATTAAAGTTGGTTCTACTCGTATATTCGCCATCATCACATGGGTGCCTGGAGTCTTTAACTCTATCTCCATCCTTTGCAAGTCACACAAAATGGGCCTTTGTGTTGACAATATCGCACTCGTACTTGCATATGATCTTCTACTCAATGTGTCAGCTACCACGTTCGCTTTTCCAGGATGGTATTGAATGGTATGATCATAATCTTTCAACAGTTCAAGCCAACGTCGTTGTCGCATGTTGAGTTCCTTTTGAGTGAAGAAATATTTGAGACTTTTATGATCCGTAAAGATCTCCACCTTCTCCCCATATAAGTAATGCCTCCAAATTTTAAGTGCAAAGACAACAGCTGCCAACTCTAGATCATGAGTAGGATAATTTCTCTTGTATTCCTTGAGTTGTCTTGATGCACAGGCTATGACTTTTCCATGTTGCATGAGAACGCATCCCAACCCTTTGCTCGAAGCATCACTGTAGATGACAAATCCCTCCGAGCTAGATGATATTGTTAGAACATGTGCTGAAATGAGTCTCCTCTTGAGTTCTTGAATACTCTTCTCACATTCTTCACTCCAACCGAACTTTGTATTTTTCTGAGTCAGCTGAGTTAATGGAGTAGTGATTCGAGAAAATCCTTCCACAAATCTCCGATAATAACCAGCTAAACCAAGAAAGCTACGTACTTCGGTCACTGATTTAGGTTGCTCCCAGTTTTGAATAGCTTCAATCTTTGTCGGGTTAACAGATATTCCACGACTTGATACTACGTGCCCAAGGAATGCTACCTCCTCCAGCCAGAACTCGCACTTCTTCAACTTAGCATAAAGCTTGTATTCACGAAGCTTTTGGAGTACCAGCCTCAAGTGTTGCTCATGATCTTCACGACTTTTGGAATAAATAAGGATGTCATCAATAAAGACGACCACAAAGTGATCCAAATATTCCTTGAATACCCGGTTCATCATATCTATGAAGGCAGCAGGAGCATTAGTCAATCCAAAGGACATGACTAGGAATTCATAATGCCCGTACCGAGTTCTGAAAGCCGTCTTTGGAATATCCTCAGTTCTAACCTTCAGCTGATGATATCCAGAACGAAGATCGATATTTGAAAAGAATTGTGCTCCTTGCAACTGGTCAAACAGGTCATCAATACGTGGCAATGGGTACCTGTTTTTGATGGTGACATGATTCAACTCCCGATAATCAATACAAAGTCGCATACTTCCATCTTTCTTCTTCATGAATAGAACAGGAGCACCCCAAGGAGAAGTACTAGGACGAATAAAGCCAATGTCTAACAATTCCTGCAGTTGGATCTTTAACTCCTGAAGTTCAATAGGAGCCATTCGATATGGGGCTTTGGAAATGGGTTTTGTACCGGGTTCAAGGTCGATACAAAATTCAATTTTTCGCTCTAGGGGTAGGCCAGGAAGTTCTTCAGGGAATACGTCAGAGAATTTATTAACAATAGAAATATCATTCAAAACTGACGTATTTTTGTTTAGATCCGTGACATAAGCTAAGAAAGCTTAACTTCCGTTTTTCAATAAACGAATAGCTTTATGGCTTGAGATGATAACGATTGATTTTAATAGTTTGATTGCTTAAATTCACATAATAGGTCGATTAGGAATATGAAAGCTAACAACCTTACGAAAATAATCAATTTTTGCATGATGAGTAGTTAACCAATCAATCCCTAGAATCACGTCAAATGCAAGTATTTTTAATTAAATCAGATCGACAGGTAATGTGTGGGTACCAACTTGAACCAAACAAGACTTATAAACCGTGAATGTAATGAATGTTTCTCCCAATGGAGTTTCAACAGATAAGTCTAAGTCTAATTTCTCCGGAGTCAAATTTAATCGATGAGCGCAAGTAGGAGAAATAAAAGAATGGGTAGAACCGGTATCAAATAAAGTATAGACTTCGTTAGAGTTTATGATAAGCTTACCCGTGATGACCTCATTCGGGTTCCTTGCTTTCTGGGAGGTCACAACAAATGCTCTCCCTTGCACTACCGGTTTTGACTTTTCTGGGACGACCTTTGGTGTCTCCATCCTGGCTGAACTTGTTTTTGGTAAACGAAAAAATCGAGCTAAATGACCTTCTCTTCCACAATTATAACATGCTTTAGATGGCATCGCGCAGTTTGGACTGATGTGCCCCTCCCCTCCGCATTTGAAACATATGATAGGTGGTCGTTCTCCTTCCTTAACAACGGGTGCTGGTGCTGACGTCTTTCCATCATTGTTGAATCTTCTCTTCTTGAAATGACCATTCTTATTATTTTGGCTCTGATTACCACCGAAGTGGTTACCATTTCTGGCCTGTTGATTCCCTCCACGCTTGTTGTCACCGCTTCGATGACTGCTCTCACTAGTATTATCATTTTGCCGACTGCTCTCTTTTGGTTGCGTTGACTCGTTATTGCGCTCCACTAACTGAGCCCTATTCACAACATCTGAATACAAACACAGTTTATGAGAAATAAGATGTTGACGTATCTCAGGTTTCAAACCTCGCAAAAAAAATTCGCGTCATTCGCTCTTCATTATCCACCAAGTGGGACGCAAACCGGGACAACTCAGCAAATTTAGCCTCATACTGCGACACGGTCATATTATTCTGCTCTAATTTGATGAACTCCACCTCCTTCATGTGACGAACACTTTCGGGAAAGTACTTGTCATTGAACAGCTATTGGAACTTCTCCCAAGACATCTTCAGTGCGGCAGGTTGAGTACGCTTAATCGATTCTCACCAGTAATCTACCTCTCCTCGCAACATAAAGGTGGCAAAGGGAACCTTTTGGTCCTCGGAGCATCCCAAGACATCAAATATCTTGGTGATCTGCTTTATCCATATTTCCGCTATAAGTGGTTTTGGCTCTCCCTTAAACTCCGGTGGTCCCAGCTCCTTGAACTGTTTAGCGGTGACCGACCGAGAGTTTTCAGTGTTTCCACCTACATTTTGGACAGGAGCCGCTCTCGCCTGCTGTTGCATGAACTGCATAAAGCTTCTGAATATTCCATCATTCATCATCTGGTCAGTGTTGTTGTTTGCATGAGTATTGTCACCTTCCTGATGCACATTATCCTGATTATTGATATGTGGTGAATCAACAGTCGCCTGTGCTCTATTGCTATTCTCAACATTCTCAGATGCCATTTTCAGATACTGCCACAAAACAAAAGTTAATTGATATATCATATATTATCCTTATATTCTGACCGACCAATTAAATACCATGCAAATAAACTTAGGTAGGTCATACTGGCGAAGGAATTCCCCGTCTCTCCCCTCCTAGTTCTATTCTCACATCTTAGCCAGGGATCATATCCCTAAGCTCTGATACCAACTGTGACGCCCCCAAAATTAGGTATACATCACCCATCTTGGGTCGTCAGATACATGGTACAGAATACAAATACAACTTACTAATACAACTGTCGTGTACAATACGACAAAACATAACTGTGAGTTTGAATACAATTATTGTCTACTAGAGACTATACAAACTCAAAAGGAGTCCTCATTACAATTATTATCACACTATTTAATAGAATAGTGAGGACTACTAATACTATCATCTGGTCCATCACTCCGTTCCTCGACTCGTCCCAGCTATATTCTTATTTCCTGAAGAGAACAGTGAAAGAAATGGTGAGCTCAACTAGCCCAGTAAGAAATATTATGACTAAGATAATGCAGAATAAATTATCATTAGCCTTCAACAGTGTTAAACTGATAAAATATAACGAACATCAAGTTTAACTGCAGTGGAACAAACAATCCATTAAAAGAGTCAAGTAGAGAATAAAATCTACTATCTTCTATGATTTAAAAGGTTTTTCAACACTGTTATCGCTGGGACTCAGCTTAATAAAATAATTCACATCATCGAATCACCCCTGCACTACGGCCAAGGATATTCTTTAGTATCACGACCACAATTATCCATGCACTACGGGCCAAGAATATTTGTGTACTCATTAATGGTCATGATCATGCCAACAACTGTCCATCAATGCACTACGGGCCAATGAGGACTTTTACCATATCATTTGTAACATTACGGTCATGATTATACCGAATAATCCCTGGTCATAATCATACCAAGTCCATCTATGCACTACAGGCCACAGATGACTTTTAGCATTTTATAAACATGAGGATGATGACAATGATATAAGAATTCAATAAAACAAGTTTAAGAATTAATTTATCCAAGAATTAACAACATCCAAATTGTCAACATGATACTGCTTTGTGGAGTAAAATTAAAGAATGCTTAGAAGAATATATTTTCATGAAAAGATACTGGATGAACCGCAATTATCAATGATATTCCACTAATTTCATGGAGTACAGAAGTTAAAACTTAACCAACTGAGTATAATAAAGAATGGAATAACAAAAGAAATCACCCGGCATGCGATAGACCGCATAGACAGGTTATTCCAACAGAATAATAAATAATAGAACCAGGTCCGGCGTAAACGCACAGACAGGATATTCCGACAGAATAATAAATAATGGAACCAGGTCCGGCGTAAACGCACAGACAGGATATTCCGACATAATAATAAATAATGGAACCAGGTCCGGTGTAAAACACACAGACAGGATGTTCCAACAGAATAATAGAAGAATGTCACCAAGTATAGGGTAGAATGCGTATACAGGTTATTCTAACACAATAATAAGAAATGGAATAACAACAGTTCTCTTCATGAATAAGAAAGAATAACACCCGTTACCGTTTTAAAGAAGAACTGAAATAAGGAAGTAGTTAAGTAGCAGAATAGTTTTCTTCTCTCTCTATAGTTTCTCTCTCTAGAGTTCAGTGAATTCGTAAGAAATAATGAAGGAATGAGCTGCTATTTATAAAAAAATAGAATGTATAGTAACTAATCCATGAACGGTCCAGATTGATTGCTTTAATCTGACGGTCTATATTTAAAGAAAAATCTTTTAAATAAAATATAATATATTCTATTTATAGAATAACTTTAATAAAGTATTCTGTTTTATATAAAAAGATATTTCTGTTTTATTACGTTAATAATACGAATAAAACAAAACTTCATTATCATTAAATAATTCATATTATTAACTGTCAATAATTGAATCAAACTGAGTGACTTCTCACATAAGCATTAATAATCAATACCGTGTGCTACTATGCAACCACACATATTACTGTACTTTTACTACCGAGTAGTTCAACAGTATTAATGGTAAAATTTCCGCCGTTATTTTGAATAAAATATTTTTATCGCTTTCTCAATACGACAATAATTTCGTCGTGGGGTCCACCAATGATTGTGCCGTTGTACGAATATTTTCCGTTAAAACGAATATTCCCCGACCAATCGAATATTATATAACAACTTGCGTACTTTGCAAAATTTATAAATATTACCCACAACTATAACATTATATCAAATTAACTCCATACTATTCAAAAATGATATTTATAGAAAATTCATCTTTATTTATAAAAGTTGGGGTCTTACAGTTAGGTTCCAAGCACTCTGAAAACCCAGCATTCTTTACAAGCTCAAGTATGTCTTTGAACTTCTTTTTTGATCCTTCAAACTTCTTGAAGCCGAGTTGAATTCCAGTTATAACACGCCATTCTTCCATTTGAGAGTTCGAAGTATATGGGTATTCAATTTCAGGAATCTTATGAGGGATAGTTGAATGCGATTTGAGCGAAGCTTGAGGTTTGATGGATTTTGGCCTTAAAGAGGATTTTAGGGTTTAAAAAAGGGAGGGAGAGAAAGTCGATAGCTTTTAATAGCTGTTTGGAGATTTTGAATTTGTTTTTATGACATTTTCTTTTGACTCTACATAAGCTGTGATGTGTTAAAAAGCTATTGGTTGCACGATGCCTAGTAAGAAACTGTAACTCCCCATAAACTAATTAGTTTTTCAGTTTTAGTTTTTCTTTTAAGAAAATAAGCATTACTGACGTAGGCTGATCGTTGACTTTTTCAGTACGTAGAGTAACTTGATGAGATAGCTATAGACTCTACGATTTTCTTTGTCAACTCAACGATCGTCTTCTGAGAGATGCTTCAGTGAGTGATTTGTCACTAATCCTCATCTTGGAGTTGCATGGCTTAACCACTGATGCGCCCCAAGAGAGTTCGGGCACTGAAATTCTGAGGTGAATTTTCAAAATGTCTTTCTAAACTGTATTTGTAACTTCCCTCCACACGATCTGAATAGTGGGGCACGTGTTGAGTTCTGCCGATCTCCATGATTTTAAATGGTGTGGAAAATACTGATCTGCCCTTAGCTCCCCCTGAGCTAGTGTTTCCTTTGGGAAGACTACGATCGTCGAGCCTGCTCTACGATTGTTGAGTTTGCTGCTGATCAAACTCTACGATCATTGTCTGACCTGGTTCTTGTGATGAGCTCTGACTTAGCATTCCTTCTGGGTTATTAAGGTAGCTCAGGAAAGGCCAACCTCTTAGACTGAACTAAGGGTCAGGTTTGTCTCTGAGGCGCTTATCAGAAGGATTGTAGATACTTGGTGGTAAGAATGTCATCACGATAGGCTTTTTGTCAGAGTTTTTTCACCATCATTGGACATACTTAATGTTGGCATTTGTCAGTGGAAGAGGGTGAAGTGCTTTCAGCTATGTCACTTGTATGTTCAGGAGAGTGCACTGAGAAGTATTGCAATCATAGAGTTAGTATGCTTATACTCTACGATTGGAATGTTGATAGTGGGGAATCTCAGATTGAGATGGTGAGACTTGATGATCAGTCTTAGAGTTTTAGGGACTCTATGACTAGGAGTAAGAATTCATTTGATACATCAGCCACAGAGTTTTGGGACTCTGTTACTGGGAGAGGACTTGTTTGGACAATCCAGAGTTTCATTTCAAGAATCATTGAAGCTTTTCTAAATTCTTGAGGACCGATAGGTGGATAGTTTATCATGATCTTCACATCTTCATCATTCTTGCCTTTGCATCAGGTTCAACTATCTTTAGTTTTTGAGAGATTTGAAGGATTTAGCTTCAATGTGTTCCTCCTTAGTTTTGGCATTACTAGACTTTAGCATACTGTTGCTCCCATAGTTGATACCTCCGTCTTGGAAGTAGATGGACTGGCTTCTGCATATAGATCCTAACAAGGTCACCTTTGTATTTTTCCTTCTAACTGGAATCTTTTGAACTGATCTGGTATTTTTATGATTAAATCAGTTTCATTGGATTCGTAGAGTACTTTCGAACTGGTCATTCCACGGTTTGCTGATCAGTCACTACAAATGTAGGTTCTATCATTTAGACTTCTAGGATGTTCCCTTTGGAATGATATGCTTTGCATGGATACAACCAGTAGAACTCTTTTGTCTTGTTATGAAATAGTTGTTGCAGCATCCACCTCTGATGGGTTGGCAAATCTGAATTCTACGATTGGTAGTGACTCTACGATCGAGAAGAGTGAAGACTTCTTTGATTTATGGCTACGTTCTTCCTTCTTATACAGCTGACCTTGCAGCTGGTTGAATCTTTGTGACCGAAGCTATCTGCTTTAGTATTTCTTGTGAGATCATATATACCAAGTACTTGCAGGTTAGGTAAATTTCTATTTTTGGTACCCCTGATTGTTTGGGTCCTGCTGGATTAGTTTTCTTGAAATCCCAATTCCTCATATGCTTGAATTTACAAACATTAGCGTCAACAATCATATTTATGCATATATCAGATTTAGATATGATATTTATAATGTATGATGATGAGTGTGTGAATGATTAAGTATTTTGATAGGACATTCTTTTTCTTTGACTATTTCACTCTTTGCTCGTTTGTGTTCACAGATCTTGAATGTTCTCAGAGTAGGAATCAACTCTATTACTTATTTTCATCTGGTTGATTCATGGAGATGATCAGTTTCTAAAAATCTTCAAGATACTCCTCTAACGTTAATCATACTCTATATTTTATCACTAACACAGAACATAGGTTTTGTATACATATGCATACATAATAATCCTTTAGCAAGAGTTACTTCACTTAAGCTTAGTTGGATTTAAATTATCTTACGACACACTCCATACTTCTTTCAAGATGCTATCTTCAACCTGAACTTTGGGTGGAAAGAGAGTTTGTTGACAATTAAGTTTCCAACCTTAATGCACTCTCTCTCTTCCCCTTTTCAGAAAGAGTATGGTCTCTTGATAGAATATTGTAGTAGTACATAAGGTGATGCAACATAATGTTCATGTATGTGATAATGAAGAACTGTACCTTTACACTGTCAGTTTCTTGACAGTCATTTATCTTGCTAGAATGATGTTGGGCATTGATGTGCAACTCTTTAAATTCATTGCTGACAACTTGTTGCTCCATTTGACCTTAGATCAATCAGACATCGTCTTGGAGTTGATAACATAAGAGATTCTTAACAGCTTTAGTTCTTTGATAATCTTTAGTCTCAAGGATTAGATCCAACTGATTAGCCAAGTACATATTGAACAAAATTTTCTTTAGATATTTCTCTACATGTATATGCCTTTCATCTTTCAGAATAGTGGATGACAAACTCTTTATTTTTGATGCCCTTCTTGACTTTCCATCACTAGTCTGCATTAATTTGGAACAGGGACCAATCTGAGCAACTTCAGGTGAATGTGCACATTTACCTGTACGCATAATTTCCAATGTGTGAGCTCATTAGTAATTACAAACGGATTACTACTAAACTAAGTTTAGAGCACGGTGTGTGCCTAGGATCAGACTCAAAGCGTTAGCTTTTAGAATGTAATATGAGAACCTGCTATGATACCAATTGTTAGTTCCCAGAGGGCACACAATAGATCTAGAAGGGAAGGGGGTTGAATAGATCCTTTTCATTTTTAAAAACCTTTTTCATTTTAGTTTACATTGCTGAGTAAATAGCAGATGACAAACTTAAGAATTATTTAAAACACAGCGGAATAAGTTAAGGTTCCCCTTCATAGATGTTATGTTGACCATTTTTCTAGAGTTAGTTTAGTTGTACGTAGTTATTATGTTAATAGCAGTTATAGCATTTATAGATTCATAATGTAAATGACATAATATAAAAGACACAAGGGATTTTAAACTCAAGCTCCTAATCTACTCTTTTGCTTCAACAAGTAGGGATTCCACTAAGAAAGTCTTTACATCTTTGAATCACTAAGATTCCTTCAAGGCCAGCCACCTTGGAACTATAGTTCGCTAAAAACTCTTCAAGTCCAGCAGACTTGGAACTTCAATTCACTAAGAACTCTTCATGGCCTGCAGCCTTGGAACTCAGTTTAGTCCCTTGGACAAGGACCCTTCAGGCCCTGGCTCTTAGTTGTTGTTGTTGTTGGTGCTGAGCTATTAAGATGACTTTAAGCTTATTCATCCTTTGATACTTAGCAACTTGTTATGATCCTCTTTAGATTCTACATCGAGACTGGATCACCATTGGACATAATGTTAAGTTGTTCATGAAGTTCGATCTCTTTGAGTACTTAGTAGTTTGTCTCTTCTTCTTTGGTGCAGCTGATCTGATCCCAGCTTACACACATTCACCACTCGAGGTTTGCTAAGTCTTTGCACTTTTGGTAGACTCCGTCTGACATTTAGCATCCTCTGAACCTTGGTTAGCTTGTGTACAGATTTGGTTCTATATCTGTTCTTCTTTAGCTCTTGGTGGTTCATGGTGATTTGTAGACTGGCTCTATGAATCTTTTCTCTGATCTGCCAATCTCTTGAATGTTATTATCTTGGCCTTCTCGGCTCTCAGCTTGGCTGACATTCTTAATGGCATTCTCATTGTTGTTGAGTGAAGCCTTTTCCTGGTAGAGCTTTTCTCCTTTCTTACTTCACTTTCTACTTTCGTAGTCTCACTGCCACTGAGACATATTCTGTTTTTCTCTGTAGAACTCGTAAAGTCAACAACCTTACTAGAACCAACAACTTCTCATTTTAAGCTTCTGCTGGTAAATAACCTTTCATAAGCTTCCCGTTAGATTATAGTCATTGGGAGCTATTTGAATTTATTCGCAGATCTCGAGTTATTTGGTGCAGACTGCAGATGTGACATGACAGCCCCTTTTTCAGTTTTCTAACACCGCAGTCTACTATTTCACCTACCCCCATCAGAAATGTCACTTTAGTGTGTCAGGCAGGTAGTTACCTTTATTTCTTCTTTCTGATTCCTCGATTAGAACATCAGGAGTTGTCCTTCTGCATCGATGCTTTCAATACCCAACGTTTGAATGTCAGTCTTTACATTGAGACGTTGCCAAGGCTTCAATACTCAGATGACTGAACTCTACGATTCTGATGCAGATGACTAAACTCTACGATTCCGAGATTCTTTGAGCTTGCAATATAGAACTTCTCTTCCTTCATTCGTGTAGTGCTTTACCACTTTTGCTTGCCTTAACTTACATTAGGTACTGGCAACTTGTCTGAATACTCTGGCTCAAGACTTATCAGATTGGTCATACTCAGCTCTCTTTCTCCTTGTGATCTCCCGTTCACATATCATCAATGGTCTGACCCATGCTTAATCTTCTTTGTCTATTCTGTATAGGTTGGCCAGTGTCTCTGTTATAGACCCTATCAGTTCCTTCTTCTAATCTGGCAAACACTACGATCATAGTTACACCCAAGATATTGTCATTTTTTGTGTCTGCTACTGCATTGCTGACTTCCTTTTGTTAGTCAAGTTTTCTGAATTCTTCTTATTGTTGCTTGTGGAAGACTTCCCTTGAATGACTTCATGTCTCGATCAGGATGTTGATTGAATTGGTACTTTGATCTTCTATTTTCTTATAAGCCCTTTGATGAATGCTATCTGGCTTCCTTTAGGTAGATTGCATATTTATAGTTCTGTCCAGAGGCTTCATTCTTTGGATGATTTGGGAGTGCTCATGTGTTGAGTATCATGTTAACACTACGATTCTTCCTTGGCGTTATGACCATTGATAGGCTTTGTCGAAGACTTTTTCTACAGACTACGATTTAGTTTTGGTTTTGCAGACACTACGACTCCTAGAGCAGATTGTAAACCAGACTACGATTTTTGCTTTAACACTTGTTGTCCATGTCTGATTTTGCTCGACTACGATTTCTGCCTCTAATATGATCTATAGACTCCACAATTTCAAGTGTGGTTTACGATTCTTGACTTAGCTTGGCAAGTGCTTGAATCAACTCTACGATTCTGAGTGAGGCCCTCCAAGGCAGACTACAATCTATAGCCAGTTTTTCGATACTCTACGTTTCTGCAATCCCTCGGCTGGCTCGACGGACTACGATTTTGCCTTGATAGTCTCCGAGTTCTTTATTTCTCCTGGCAGACTTCTAAGGCTTGTACAGTACTCGACGATCAGGCAGGCCTATCTATTACATCATATAAGATCAACCTAACAAGCTTGATTTTTCTATATTTAGTCTTTGTACATCATATTCTTTTTAAGGACTTTACACAAGATGTTTTGTTTATGTAGAATCAACCTAACATATTTGATCATTTCAGTCTAAGTCCTTGTACATATATTTCTGTTGTCTATTCAAGGACTTTACAACTTATTTCAATGCAGACATATTTGCATATTCATTCATTAAGATCATAATCAAATCTTATATAAATAGGAATATCATTCACATGCTTAATTCTAACACATTTATTTTGCATTTTTCTTTAGTGAAAAAAATTTGTTCGTTCAAGTAGTCATATATTGCAAAATTGTTTTGTAAGAAAAAAATTGTTCCAGCGCCATTTCAAATAGCATCCAAAATTGTTTGGTAAAAAAAATTTAAAATTTTTGTTCCAAAACCATTTAAAATGGGATTAATTTGTTTTATAAAAAAAATTAAAAATTTGGATCCAAAACCAAGGTGACAATCCACTTTTAAAAAATATAAAAATTATTCCAAAACCATTTGAAATGGCGTTCAACTTAAAAAAAAAAATTGTTCCAAAGCCATTTGAAATGACGTTCAACTTCCAAAAAAAATATATTTTTCTAAAGCCATTTGAAATGACTTTCAACTTAAAAAAAATGTTCCAAAGTCATTTCAAATGGCTTTCAAGTATATAATATTATTATTTTTTACTTTGTTTTTTTAAAAAAATAAAAACTATCAAATTTGTTAATTTTAATAAAAAAATTTGGACAATTTTTTTTATAAATAAAATTTGGACAATTTTTTTATAAAAAAAGACCATTTTCTGACACCAAAATTCCAAACTCCACTAAGTGGCTTTTGATTTTCATTTTAACGTTTAAAAGCCACTTCAATTAGCTTTTGAGATTCTTAGAAAAGTTGAATATTTTGAGTTATTCAGAACCAACCAGCATGAAGGTTTATTTTTAGGTAAGTTAGTCAGTTAGCCAATAGAATGTAGACATACATAGAGTCTCGTCAGCGTGTTAGCACTCTGTTGATCAGTTGACCAACTTACTTAAAAATAAATTTAATGTGCTAACGACTTCCGTTCTCACTAATCCATGCCCTCCATATAGCGGCTGGGCGGCACAATCCAAAAAACAAACACTCTGTTCGACTTCCTTTTCTCCCCACATTATCTCCCATTTGGCGTCAGTCGTCACCGCAATCTTCTCCGACTAGCAAGAAGTGGACCATTACAAGATGATAGATAATCAATTCCTTTACAACCAAATCGAGGTCGTTCTCCATATGACCATTGGCCATACAAGATATATGGTAATCAATCCCCCTTACATCCATATAACCATATTGTAAGTTCACCAATGTCAGAGCTCACAACCGATTTATATGTAAATAAAATCAGAGGGATAACTAGGCGTTGGGCACTCAAGTTGCTATAGATCAACTACTAAGAGAGAGGCCTTCAGACAATCACTTGCATTCAGTGAATATTATTTATATATAAACGATTACTGTTCTTTTGATATGATCTCAACAACAATTGTTTAGATGAAATAGATATAAAATATATAACAATATGAAGAACAATATTTATATCACAATTTATAACAGTTAAAAAAGATAAACAGTTTATATAAACTTAGGAAGTTAGACCAATTTTTTCTCTTCAAATGTATAAAATCCGAAAATAAGAGAGTAGTTGAAGAGAATTTAACTTAGCTTTTCTAAAATGTAGGCAAGGAAAGAATTTTAAAGATATGGAGAAAGAAAAGAGATGTGGATATGAAAGAGAGGAGGGAATGAATACCGCCATCGTCACCACCACCGCGAACCACTGCCATACACACCACCACTCCCATTAATTACAATCAGATCTACTACCGTTACCACCAAATTTACCATTGTCACACCGTCATCACCATATCCACCACCTACAACCATCATACCACCACCATCATCACCATGCACCACCATCTCCACACAATTACCACCGAATTTAAAAAATACAAATTCCCCGCTACCTAAAAGAAGAGAGATAAGAGAGGATAGAGGATAAAGGGAGAAAAAAACATACGGATGAAGAAGAGTACTGAGGGATTTTTATTTTTATTTTATAAATATAGGAGCCTCCCAAAACGAGATCGTTTTGATCGGATAGTATTATAAATTTGAATAATAATTAATTGTTATAAATTTAAATAATACTCATACTACTTAGATAGAAAAAAAAACTTAAAATTTATATTTGTAATAGATTTGAATAATACTTATACTAATTTGAATAAAAAAAATTGTAAAATAAAATTTATATTTTTAATTATATAATTGATTAATCATTTATTTAGTAATCAATTTAAACAAAATTTGAAAAATTCTATTCACCCCCTACACTAGACTCATTTAGTTCCTTTTATAAAAAAAATACAATATTTGAATTAAAGATTTTTAAAAATAATACCACCATAAGAAAAAGAAAATAAATGAAAAATAGAGATGTGAAGCTTAACTAACATATACTCCCACTTTTGTCCAAATCCCTCTTCTTACCCTCTCAAGTCTCACCATATAATCTAACCCCTCTTTCTCCATTGATCAATACGAGAACACGCAGACACATACATATATATATATATATATACACAAAACATTTATATATATATATAGAAAAAAAACCTAGGAACACCAAATACAATGAAGCAGCATCAGCATCACTCCGAAGCAGTTTCGTCAAGCTCTTCATCATCATCCATAGTTTCCGACCAATCTCAGCCATCCGCACAAGTGATCAGAGCAACCTCCACGGCGTCGGAAAAACCATCTCCGGCGTTGGAGGATCCCACGTCGGCGGCGGCGTCTCGCGACTCATCAGCCGCCGCCTGCCAAGACTCTGTCACCATCGAGCGTCGCGGCGGCGGGGAGTACACGGCAGTTTGCAAATGGAGCATCGCCAATTTCCCTAGGGTTAAAGCTAGGGCTTTGTGGAGCAAGTACTTTGAAGTGGGTGGGTACGATTGCCGCCTGTTGATATACCCTAAGGGTGATTCTCAGGCTTTGCCAGGTTATATCAGCTTGTATCTCCAAATCATGGACCCTAGGGGCACTTCATCTTCGAAATGGGACTGTTTCGCTAGCTACCGCCTTGCTATTGTTAACACGAATGATGATTTGAAGTCAATTCATCGTGATTCTTGGCATAGATTCTCTAGCAAGAAGAAATCCCACGGCTGGTGTGATTTTACTCCCTCTGGGTCCATTCTTGACCCGAAATTGGGTTTTTTATTTAATAATGATTCCATTCTTATTACTGCTGATATAATTGTTTTGAATGAATCCGTTAATTTTACACGGGATAACAACGAAATGCAATCTAATTCAATGGTGTCTTCTGTTGTGAGTAGCCCCGTTGGTGATGTTTTGAGTGGGAAGTTCACTTGGAAAGTTCATAATTTTAGTTTGTTTAAGGAGATGATTAAGACCCAGAAGATAATGAGCCCTGTTTTTCCTGCTGGGGAGTGTAATTTAAGGATTAGTGTTTATCAGAGTTCGGTTAATGGTGTTGATTATTTGTCTATGTGTTTGGAGAGTAAAGATACGGAGAAGACAATGGTTGCTGATAGGAGTTGTTGGTGTTTGTTTCGAATGTCGGTATTGAATCAGAAACCAGGGTCTAATCATATGCATAAGGACTCATATGGCAGGTTTGCGGGAGATAATAAGAGTGGCGATAATACTAGTTTAGGCTGGAATGATTATATGAAGATGTTTGACTTTGTTGGGGATGAGTCTGGCTTTTTGGTGGATGACACGGCAGTTTTTAGCACGTCCTTTCATGTAATTAAGGAGTTTAGTAACTTTTCGAAGAATGGGGGATTGAGTGGGGTGAGGATTGTAGGCGGGGCAAGGAAGTCTGATGGCCATATGGGGAAATTCACTTGGAGAATTGAGAATTTTACAAGGTTGAAGGATCTTCTCAAGAAGAGGAAGATTACCGGGCTTTGCATCAAGAGCAGAAGGTTTCAAATTGGGAATCGAGATTGCCGTCTTATTGTTTATCCGCGAGGTATGCATAATTGCTGCATTTCACTGAGATCTCTATTGTCTGAACTTTATAATAGGTCATACTTGCAAATTTTCGACAAAGCTTGTTAGAATGTGGTGTGCCAAGCATTCACTGGTAAATGAAAAACATAATATTTTCTATGCCTTCAGAAAGGTTGAAATGGTATGAGCTGAGTTGTTCAATT
Source organism: Panax notoginseng (assembly GCA_016801055.1). NCBI lineage: Eukaryota > Viridiplantae > Streptophyta > Magnoliopsida > Apiales > Araliaceae > Panax > Panax notoginseng. The sequence continues at coordinate 200,708,630 of CM029018.1, forward strand.
ACTAAAGTTTTGCTTAGGAAGTGAATGAATTACTTGTATGATAATGATATTTAAATTCCTACTTCTGTAGAAACATGAAGGGGCAACTGGTTACTTCTACTCCAATTTTTGAACTAGATGCTTCTAGGAAATTTTGTAATGAACAACTAAGTTATTGAGGGCTATGCGTTCATACTTTCTGAAAATTTAGAAGAAATATAACTAAGGCAATGTAATCATACTCTGAACCTTTTGATTGAATGTTTTGATTGATATTTGAGGAATAGGTTAAAAGTTGCTTAGGGCTTGCTTAGGGATATAAACTGATAAATATCACATTTCTGCTTGATGGTATCAGGGCAGTCTCAGCCACCATGCCACCTTTCAGTATTTCTTGAGGTTACAGATTCAAGAAATACTTCCAGCGACTGGAGTTGTTTCGTGAGCCATCGATTGTCAGTTGTGAACCAGAAGATGGAGGACAAATCTGTTACAAAGGAATCTCAGAACCGCTACTCCAAAGCTGCAAAGGACTGGGGCTGGCGTGAATTTGTGACACTCACCAGTCTCTTTGATCAAGATTCTGGGTTTCTAGTTTCTGATACGGTTGTATTCTCTGCAGAAGTTCTTATATTAAAAGAGACTTCCATTATTCAGGATTTTACTGACCAAGATACTGAGTCAGGCAGTGATTCCCAAATAGATAAAGTAGAAAAAAGGAGTTCATTTACCTGGAAGGTGGAGAACTTCTTGTCCTTCAAGGAAATTATGGAAACCCGGAAAATATTTAGCAAATTCTTTCAAGCTGGAGGATGTGAGCTTCGGATTGGTGGGTTTTTTCTTTTTCTTTTCCTGCTGATGATGCACTTACTCCCCTAAAAATATGGTTGCAGTCAATAGGCTTTCTTTAGGTGGTTTGATGTCCTTTGTTTGGTTATGCAGGTGTGTATGAGTCATTTGACACCATATGTATATATTTAGAGAGCGATCAATCTGTAGCCAATGATCCTGATAAGAACTTTTGGGTCAGATACAGGATGGCTGTATTGAATCAAAAAAATCCGGCTAAAACTGTGTGGAAGGAGTCGTCTATTTGTACAAAGACATGGAATAATTCTGTTCTGCAATTTATGAAGGTGTCAGATATGTTGGAAGCAGATGCAGGATTCCTTGTACGTGACACAGTTGTCTTTGTTTGTGAAATCTTGGACTGCTGCCCTTGGTTCGAGTTTTCAGATCTAGAGGTTAGTGTTCTTTGCCTGTTATTATTTGTATGTTATCATTGATATTTCTCCAGAACTTAATTATTGTGAAAACTTAGGGGATGTTTGTTTAGAGCTGAATGAAACTGAATGGCTGAAGGACTGAATGGCTAAATCGGTCAGTACGTTTGTTTTGGTCTAAATGGCTGAATCGGTAAGATGGAGCTGAATGACTAAGTCAGATTTTTTTAGCTGAATGGCTGAATAAACAGCTGAATGAAGTAAAAAAAAAAGTATAAAATTTAAAAAAAATATTAACTATTATATTAAGTAATATTAAATAAATTTACAACAATCAGAAGGGTAAAATAATAAAGTTGTCATTCAGATGTTTCAGACATGTCAATTATCAAATAATTTTTTTTATTTAGATTCAGATTCAGCTCATTCAGATTCAGATTCATTCATTTTTTATCAAACACTCCCTTAGTCTTGACTACCTTGAAGTTAGTTGACCCATGATGGCTGATTCTCTCTCTACTCTGGAAATAGGGGGATAAGTTATTTATTTATCTCAAGATGAAAAAGAAAATTTATTATAAATGGGTAAAATATACAAGTGGATGGGAGATAAGAGTCCGAAAAAACTAAAACTAGTAGAAAAGTACCAAGTCCTCAAAGAAGTATTGCCCTTTATTCCCTGTGCACATCTGAAATAGATATTCGCCTGAAGGTGCAACTTGCAGAAACCAAAGAAGACGCAGAAATGTTTCTTATTTGTTGCTTTTCTTCTTAAAATAGATTTATTATCAATATTAATTATAGTATATATCAGAATTGTGACAAAAAGGTGCTCAACTTCAAGCCTTCTAACCATAGCTTAATAATACTTTGATAAATTAATATTTTTGCTATCAATTATTTTATTAAATTATTACTAATTGTTGGAGTTGGTCAATACATGTTAATTGAGATGTGTTTTAGACATGAATGCATTTAGTCATTTACTACTGCCTCAGGCCGTCCCTCTACAGTGAGATTTTAAGGGTGTGCGTACTGGGATGGAACTATGTTCTGTGATAGTGTTCTGGTTGAGAAAAATTCTATTAGTTTCTGATGAATGTCTTTGAAGGGCATGACTTGATTAAATGTTTTGTCATGCCGTAGGCCTCTAGTTTACTGTTTGTTACCTGTTCAGGACTATTTTGATTAGTCAATACATCTTTGCATACTTTCGTTTAGCAACACTGGTTTCTGGTTCCATGATACCTTCTTTATATATCAATATATGTTATACCATATGGTATTTTCCTTTGTAATGTTCAACTATGAGTGTCTTCAGGTTTTTTTGAATAAAAGCACAAAGTCATGCTCTCTAAAACTATAATTTCTTACTTTGCAAAATTTAGATGCAATTAATTATAAAAACTTATTTTCAATTTTGTTTTATGTTTTTCTTTCTTTGGAGTCCAGAATGTTGTGTTTCTTTTTCCCAATTATGAGATTCCTCATTTCATATATGTATATATGCTATATATATGTGTATATATCTATTGCATATGTGTATGTGTGTGTATTGGGTTATGCTTCTGAGATTAAAGAGAAGTAGAGACCAAGAAGAAATATAGAATTTTTGAAAGGTGGATGTTCTCATAAAAGCTTCAGCTTTTGAGAGAAATGTCCCTTCTTTACTTCATTCCCACAATATTCCTCATTTTATTTGTTGTAGTTGATTCTCATATACAATAAACTGCCACATCGCAGTCACCCAATGTGATATTTAGAGAAATTTGAAGAGAAGAAAAATAAATAAATAGAGAAGTGGAGTCTGGTCACTACTTTGAAGTTGATTAGTTATACTCATCCCATTCATCTATGAAAGATGCCTCGATCTAGCTCAAAAATTATCCCCAGCCCTTAACACAATCTTTTTTTCAAGGATTAGAAATACTTCCTAGGACCTAGTCTAGTTTTCTTTTCTGGTCACGGTCAGCTGTTAACACATATTGGACACTTTTACACTTGTTCAGTGGTGGTGCCTAATATATTTTCCTTTCATCTTTGTAATTTTGGCATTGGAAAGCTTCTTGGATACTCTACAGACTTGTTTTTAAACTCCCATAACTTTATTGTATGGCTCATGAGCTTTTTTAATGGTGAAACTTTAGAGTGAAGGAATTCAGGAAAAACTGGAGGATGCTTGTGATAATACGAGATTTGTGCGAATAATTTTAGTACCCGAAGTAAAGGAATCTTTAAAGAAGATAAAACCATGCAAGGCTATGGGACCTGATGGCATACTTATTGAAGTTTGGAGTAGTCTATTTAACAGAATCTTTTGTACTACATAGATGTCTAAGGAGTGGAGGAGAGTAACGAATAACGATTCAAGCTGGTCACAAATCTATTTGGAGCACTGAAACTAGTTTGAAAATTATAGCCACTCAAAAGTCAAGATGAAAAGGGCTGAAAAGTTGTTTTTGTCTTCATTATATATATATATATATATATATATATATATATATATATATATACACACACGTGGGCAATGATCCATAGCCAAAGGGGAGGGGAACCCCCTCCTTCCAACCCAATCCTAGTCGTCCCTTAAGTGATCTAATGGTGTAATGGAAACTCAATCCGCAAAATTGTTATTAGGAGTCATAACAATAGTCTAGCGGAGCCGGGTCCACAAGGGAAATTACAAGATTGTCTCGGGTTTAACTTTTGGCGTACAGGGTTGGGCTTCGCAGAAAAGCAGTAGGAAATGCGTTTGTTCATCTCATCACAATTCTCTCTTTTTTTCATCTCACTTACCCTCATATTAATAGATTCACCATCTCATCTCTTCTCCGTTTCACTAATGGATTGGTCCTCACCATTTCATCACTTTCTCTCTCTTAGAAAGTAAGAAATAGTTTAGTAGAGAGTGATGAGGAGTTTCTCAGCTAACGGTGTTACTGGAGACCGTACATTAAGCAACAATGGGGGCAGCACTGGCACTGTCACTGTCACTGACACCACTACGGACAAGGGCAACATTGATTTTTGCCAACTATTTCTTCAACTACGTTTTGATGTAGCGGATGTGTTATTTTCAAAATTTGAAACAATATACTCCATTAATGGAGTTTAAGATTAATGGATTCCTCTTTATTCTTTTTCGTAATTTCTCTGTGTACATATCTAATGAATAGAAAAATAATTTAGGCTATTAATTGAAACTCCATGAACTTTATGATTGGTAACACAATCTGCTTGATAATTTGTTGGGGAAAATAATGTATTGAGAAGGGGTATGATTTCATTTGGATGAACATGGGAGATAAAAAACGAAACACTTTAATCTGTTAATTCTCTACCGCACAACTATTGTGTGGTAGGCACATATAGACTGTTAAAAAAATTCTTCCATGCGCACAATAGTTATGCGGAGCTTTGTTTGTTTGTTTTTTTTAAAGCAGGGATAAAATTGACATTTGTTAAGTGGGTCAGGCTCCGCAGAACTGTATGTTAGACTCCTAATAACAATTGTGCGTATTGCTTATTTCTATGCCTTAAGATCAATCAATGGATGGCTGGACTACAATTGGAAGGATAAGGGCTCCATTCCCCTTTGGTTATGGATCATTGCCCTATATATATATATATATATATATATATATATATGTATGTATGTATGTGGTGTGCAGAAGATCTGTTTTTGTTCTATGGATATTGTGCTTAAACTGTTAGCCTTTCAGAGTCCAATTAAGTGTGGTTTGTGCCCCAATAGTTTTTTTCACCATTGCTCCCATAAACACTAGATGTTTAGCAATCGGTTACCTAAAGTAACTGACATTAGATGTTTAGCGATTGATTACCGAAAGTAACTGGTCAGTGTGGAGTATGATAATCTACAACCAACAGAAATCAGTAGCTAAATTATACCCTTTTGTGTTGAGTGAAAACATCTATAATTTAGTACTGAAAAGTTCGGTTATCAAAAAGCTAAAACTGAAATCTGAAAACCTTGCAATAAAAAATGATGTAAATGATCAACTGTGTGGAGTTTGAAAGATATTGAAGATGCTGACTTTTCTAAAAGTTACAATAATATAATTTCATGGAAAATTTACTCTTTTTATTGGTAATATGGTATAAACTAAAAGCAAAGTTTGGATCAGTTCCAAACCTGGGGATTATATGTGTACTTAAAAATTGGTGTTCCTTTTGTCAGGTTTTTGCTTCTGAGGATGATCAAGATGCTTTGACAACAGACCCTGATGAACTTATTGATTCTGAGGACAGCGATGCAATAAGTGGGGATGAAGAAGACATCTTCCGGAACCTTCTTTCTAGAGCAGGGTTTCACCTTACTTATGGAGATAATCCTTCACAGCCACAGGTAACTTTGAGAGAAAAGCTTCTCATGGATGCTGGTGCAATAGCTGGATTTCTGACTGGACTTCGTGTTTATCTTGATGACCCTGCTAAAGTAAAGCGCTTGCTTCTTCCAACCAAGCTGTCTGGTAATAGTGACGGGAAGAAGTTGACCAAAAATGATGAATCTTCCCCTAGTTTGTTGAATTTGTTGATGGGAGTTAAAGTTTTGCAGCAAGCAATAATCGACTTACTTTTGGATATAATGGTTGAGTGTTGCCAACCTTCGGAAGGAAATTCTAATGATGATTCCTCAAATGTGATCTCCAAACCTTCTCCAGTTGGCAGTGGAGCTGTTTCTTCGCAGGAATCTAATAGGGGGATTGGAGCAAAGGAAACTGTGCATGTCCAGGTACATGACAGATTGGATGCTGGGATAGATGAAAGCATGCGTGCATCTGCTGTACAAAGTTCAGATATGAATGAAAGTGACATGCCTGTAAAATGTTTTCCTGGAGAGCCTATTTTAGCACCAGAAACATGTGCTACGGGTTCCTCAGAACATGCTTCCTTTAACTCAGAGGTAAACTCACAATACTATCTATATGTTATAAGCTTATAGTTTAATTTTCAGTCTTGATTGTGGAGACTCTTATTTCAGACAAAATGGCCAGAACAGTCTGAGGAGCTCTTGGGATTGATTGTGAACTCATTGAGAGCACTAGATGGAGCTGTTCCACAAGGTTGTCCTGAGCCAAGACGAAGGCCACAATCTGCACAAAAGATTGCTCTTGTTTTGGATAAAGCACCGAAGCATCTACAGTCAGATCTAGTTGCTTTAGTACCTAGATTGGTTGAGCATTCAGAGCATCCTCAAGCTGCTTGTGCACTTCTAGATAGACTTCAAAAGCCAGATGCAGAACCTGCATTACGACTGCCTGTAAATTACTTTAACAACATTTTACTGATTTAATGCAATTTTCTTGTTGTAATGCACTTTCAGCTTATGTTATGTATAGGAAATATGCATCTCCCTTTTGATCGTAATTTCATGTCTTAATTACGAGGCCTAGGGTTTGGCTCAGTAATTTGCGAGCCAATCCACCACATTGCGAGGGATGTGGTTATGTAATGAAAGAAAATCCTTGAAGAAGTGTCTGAACTATGAACTTTGATCTTCAGGTTTTTGGTGCTCTTAGCCAGTTGGAATGTAGCAGTGAAGTTTGGGAGCGTATTCTATCCCAATCATTTGAACTTTTGGCAGACTCAAATGATGAACCCCTTGCAGCGACTGTGGATTTTATATTTAAAGCTGCATTGCATTGCCAACATCTTCCAGAAGCAGTATGCATCCACATTATTTCAAATTAAAATTGGACTGGTTCTTATTTATAGCCTGATATGTTTTTTGTTTTGTTGTGTTGATTTTCTGTAATGTGTAAACCTCTATTTTTCTTCTCTGCAGGTCAGATCTGTTCGTACAAGGCTAAAAACTTTGGGTGTTGAAGTCTCTACTTGTGTTCTGGATTACTTAGGTAGAATGGTAAATAGTTGTGCAGATGTTGCTGAAGCTATTCTAAGAGATATTGATTGTGATGATGATTTTGGTGGTGATTGCTCGACAATGCGGTGTGGGATTTTCTTATTAGGTGAAACTGGGCCATCTTCTGAAATATTGAATGCTGTAGATGAGCAAGCTTTCCATGCTACACTCCATTTCTCTGATATCTATATCCTGATGGAGATGTTATCTATTCCTTGTCTTGTTGTTGAAGCTTCTCAAACTTTTGAGAGAGCTGTAGCTCGAGGGTCAATCATGGCTCAGTCTGTAGCCATGGTCTTAGAAAGTCGCCTTGCTCGGCGATTAAATTTGGCTTCACAATTTGTTGCTGAAAGTTTTCAACAGTCGGAAGTGGTTGGAGAAGCCATTGAACAATTGAGAGCCCAACAAGATGATTTTACTTTAGTACTTGGTCTTGCTGAGACGTTGGCCCTCTCTAGAGATTCCCATGTGAGAGGATTTGTGAAGGTGCTTTATACTATATTGTTTAAATGGTATGCTGATGAAACCTTCAGATTGAAGATTCTGAAGAGACTTGTCGACCGTGCCACAAGTACTACAGATAGTAGTCGAGAGGTAGATTTAGATTTGGAAATATTGGTGATCTTGGTCTGTGAGGAACAAGATATTGTTAGACCAGTTTTGAGCATGATACGAGATGTTGCTGAACTTGCAAATGTTGATAGGGCAGCTCTTTGGCATCAGTTATGTGCCAGTGAAGATGAAATTCTTCACATTCGTGAAGAAAAGAAAGCTGAGCTTTCCGGTATGATGAAAGAAAAGGCTGTTCTGTCACAAAGGCTGAGTGAATCTGAGGCTACTAATAATCGTCTCAAGGTATTTTTTCAATCCATTGCATAACTAGATACTGGCACTTGTTTCTAGTTTTGGGTTTGTTATAAATAACAATTTTCATGTTATGACAGTCTGACATGAGGGCTGAGGTGGATCGCTTTGCCCGAGAGAAGAAGGAACTTTCCGAACAGATACAAGAAGTTGAAAGTCAACTTGAATGGCTGCGGTCGGAACGAGACGATGAAATTGGGAAGCTCATTGCAGAGAAGAAAGTTCTTCAAGATCGTCTTCATGATGCAGAGACACAGCTTTCCCAGTTGAAGTCCAGGAAACGTGATGAATTGAAGGTACGCATTTTCTTCAGCTGTATTTGTTTCAAATAGAAAAATTCTCTGTTGTTCAAAGGCATTTCTGCTACAGTTTTTCGGACTTGTTAATCCTAGCTATTACCATCATTAATCTTGTTGTGTTGCAATCTTTAGAGCCAAACGAGTTACTATTTCACAAATTCTTTTCCGGGCCCTTTTTCTAGTAGTGTGAATATGAGATCTCCAATTAGGTCACGAGACGTAAGCAAAGATGTGTCATGGAAACACCTAAGACCAACTTCATACATGGTGCTCAACAGGTGTAAATCTGTTACTAATTCCACCATGCTCTGAAATCAATTAACTTTTATGTGTACTCCATATTGAATGAAGTTATCTACACTGCACTTCATGTAAATATGATTATTTGTGTGATTTAATGTGCATTTAATGTGCTATGGCAAATTATTAATTTGTTACATATGAACTTGGATTAGGGGCATTACACGAGAGTGAGAGTTTAACGGTACATTTAACCCCAAGGGTTGGCCTGGTGGTCAAGGAGTTTTGCTCCCTTCCTAGATTTCCTGTGTTTGAACCTTGGGGCCAACACCTAGGAGGAATTTCTTGAATGCACCAAGTCAATGTAGAGGGGGGGGGGTGTGCCCTCAAGATCGCCCGGGGAGGGATTTAGTTTGGGTTGACGTGTAAGCTGGCCCAAGAATACTCTTACCTTTCAAACAAAAAAGAAGAACAAGAGAGTTTATTAGTACATTTCCTCGCATTTTATATTTCTTGAAAATTGATTTCTTTTCACTTATGTGAGAAATCATCTGGTAACTGAGTTAGTGACTTATGATTTGAAAAGAGGCCTTTTATATACAATTTCCTTACTTTTCCCAAGTCTCTAAGCCATTATTACACTTTTAATTAATAAGTAAATAGTTGATTAAAGAAGGCAGTACCAATGAGAACATCTTACTCAAGTGGAATTATCTTATATTCTACTAACTTGAGAACCCCTTTTTATTTAGTGCGTGTTTTCCAATTTAATTGTGTTTTCAGTAGGTTAACAAGTCTTCATTAGTTTGTGGTAAAATTGTTACTCTTAGGAGTTAGTCAGTAGGATTGTCCAAAAGGATTTTGGAGATGGAGCATTGTTAACAATTCCTCCTGCTAAGGCGTAGATATGTAGCTTATTCCCATGCGTGTACTTAGTGCCTTCTGACTTGAGAAATTACTTTAACCAAAACTTTTGTGAGTGAAAAGATAATTTCACATGTGGTTAAAGGTGTAAATGAACCAAGTCGAGCCGAGTATTGAGTTGTTCAAATTTGGTTCACAAAATTTATGGAGTATAAAATAAGGTTTGATTGAGGCTCGTTTAGCTACCGAGTCGAGCACGATCTCGAATCGAGCCTAGTTTGAACTTTTTAAACAAATATGATCCGAGTATTAATAAAAAATTGCAATTTGAGGAGGTTCAAGTAATTTATCAAATTTTAAAATTTGCTCATATTTTAATCATTTATATTTCGTGTCGAGCTCGAATTGAACTTTTAGTCGTGCAAGTACGAATCTGATTTGTTTGCTCCTTACATGTGGTTGCTCCTTCTGTGCTATTTGTTACATTGCTCATGTCTTGTCCTTGAATTGCAAGTGGCGAGGATGCATATTTTTGAATAAATTATTCCTGATGTGCGTGTTTCTTTGTGATACATGCATCCATAGAAGAGGATAAGAAGCCCAAGCTCTCATCAAAACTTAAGCATATATTCAATTTGAAATCATGTCATGTTCTTATTGGTTTGTTCATGGACATTACTATCTATCTTCTATTTGTCTGGTTGTCTACCCTCCAAAGGATAGAATTGATATCTTAATTTCTCAATTCCAGAATCTTTCTTTCGTGGTACTCGAGCCTTTTTTCATCTATTTATCTTTTATTCTTAGGGAAGTACTTTTCTTCCCCGATATGCATCGGGTCTGTGTGATCTTTAAGTAATATCTTTCAAGCACATTTGACGATAAATTATTTCCTTGACACATGCAAAGTGAATCTTAATTCTCATGTTTTATTGATAAGGGTGTCTATTTGTTTTATCTTCCTCTAGACCTTGATATATGTTATTTTAGTCTTGCATTCGTGTTGAGCATTTGAAAATCTCCTTTTCTGACAAAGATCCCTGAATGTTTTAGAGAGTAACAAAGGAGAAAAATGCCCTTGCTGAAAGGCTGAGAAATACTGAAGCGGCACGGAAAAGATTTGATGAAGAACTGAAACGCTATGCCACAGAGAATGTGACTCGAGAAGAAATCCGGCAGTCTCTTGAGGATGAAGTTCGAAGGTTGACACAAACAGTTGGACAAACTGAAGGGGAAAAGCGTGAGAAGGAAGAACAGGTTGCTCGATGTGAAGCATATATCGATGGGATGGAATCAAAACTGCAGGCTTGTCAGGTAACTTCTGATATAGCTCATGTTTTTGATAAAGTTTTCATAATATCTGCCTGATTGCTTATAGGGTTAAACTTGAACTGTTTAAATAGTTTTAATCGCACTCTACCACGCTGTGAATTACCTCCTGGGATGAAATCCCATAGGGTGGTATACAAATATTCACTTAGCCCCCATGTACTATGGATCAAAGTGTAACATAACAGGTTCTGTTACATAATTTCATAGAAAATGAAAAAGACATTTATTCTTATTATATAAGTAACATAATGGAGGGTCTACACTTCACCATCCAAAACTTATCTTTCTCTTTCTCTTTCTCTTTCTCTTTCTCTCTACCTATCTGACTCATGAACCAAAATCATAAACTCTTCTATTAATCGGTTTACTTCCAAGTTTCAACATCTTTTGATCTCTTAAAAAATAACGTCAGGTTATGTATTCAATTGACTGAAAGAGCAGAATTTCAAGATCGGAATGTGGTGGCACTGGCTGAAATGGTGGTGCTGTGGAGGTAGTGGTATTGAGTAGGGTTAGTGGAAGATAATACTAGTTCTTCATGGTCGATTACTTGGTCCAAGAAATTTGTGACCCGTTCTTCAAAATCCTCGAGATAATTAGGTTGCGTTGTGGTCATTTACATCACTTCCACACTGACTGCAAAGTCATTGTGTTGTTTATTTATGGGAAAATTGCAAAACTGACCCATCATGTTGGCACCAAATTGTAATATAGATGGTAATGTTTCAATTTTTGTAATGTCATTGCCGGTGTTTCATTTTTTGCAAAACTCTCTCTGACCAATTTTGGTCAAAATTAGTCAAACATGTGCATTTCATGTGGATGATTAAAAGGGGGCAAAATATGAAAATACTCAATTTTCTCTTTATTGTGCGGGGATGGTTTTACTCCTCTGTTTGGAGGGAATAAATTTTAGTGTACAAACAGACTATTTTTCCCTTAAATACCCACATGATATGCATTGACTAATTTTGACAAAAAACTTTCGAGGGGACAGTTTAACTAAAAATTGAAACACTGACATTATAAAAATTAAAATATTACCTTCTATATTTCATTTCAGTGTCAATGTGAGGGGACATTTTTACAATTTTCCCTTTATTTATTTAGTTTCTTCCTTGGTTTCTTGCGGCATCTGAGCGTCGGTTTGTTTTTAGGCCGGAGATAGATATGGTCTTTTCATCATAGGATTGAGAAAGCTGCCATATTTTTTGGGTTTGTTCTCTCTCCAAATCAGTTTCTTTTTTGTTGGTGTATCTTTTTCTCTCTAGATTAAGTTTTCTAAAGATATATGCATCTATATTTTAGTTTTGAACGAAGCTTCATAATTTTGGAGGATTCTGGTTTTGGGGAGTTGGGTGGTGGCTGGAGGTTTGATGATACTTACGGTTTTGATACATGGTCTTTTGGGATGAAAAATTGTGTGGTTTTGTGTTGGTGGCTGAGAGATGGAAAGAGAACATGGGACATAAAAAATTCAGAAATATTGCGTATAAAAGTGGCCACTGAACATTTTATATTTTCAGTTAATAATTTTCAGGTGTGTCATAATTATTATTATTGCACATGTTATTTTCTGGCAGAAGTAGTTATTATAATTCGAAGTAGTAGTTGCTATAATTATGAGGAGCAGTTATTAGAAGTTATAAACAGTTATTAGTAGTTTTATTTTAAATATGTGTACTAGCAGTTTGCAGATTTCTGTCCGAATGAATATTCTGCAGTTCTCTCTAATTTCCTCTCTAATCCTACTTTTCTTTCTCAAAATTTCTCTATCTTTCTCCAATTCTTCTCCTTATTCTCACTATGTCCTGTTATTCTCTATTTAATCACTTAAATTCAGTTATATAAAGCAAATCACAGTTTTAAATTGTGACAAGTCGAAAAGATTTTAGGCAGGAAACTTACTAAAACATGCATATGGGTTTAGTGATATATACATGAATATGGGTCTAGTGACATACACGCGCGGTCACATTGGACGGAAAGTAAATTTGCACTATGGTCCATGGTAAAAGGGGGATAAGTGCCTATTACAACTTTGGTCCATTGTAATTGGGGGCTAAGTGCCTGTTTTGTGTACCTTAGGACTATATTCGTCTGCACAATATTTTCATGGAATTACAATCCTTTGGACTATATTACTAGGATTAGCAACCGTTGGCTCTACTTTATTTTTTTAAAAAATATACTCCTGTTTGTACTTCAAATTTTTTTTCTAGAGAGGAATTATACATGGGATGGTTAAGATAAAGATATTTTTGCACTGAATTTTTTTAATAATAGGGGGAAGATGGTTTAATTTGTAACCCTTGGGGTATTTCTAGGAGTAATAGTTTAAAATGCAACTTTAGTTTCAAGTTTCTGATCAAAATTTAAATTCATGAAGGACCAAATAGTCGTGTCCCATCAATAATCCTTACAAATAAACATAGACCAGGGGTTTCTTTTGCAGAAAAGGCATGCCACGGGGTAAAGTGCTATTAACCCTTTAAATATCTATACACACTTTCTCCCATTCTCTCTTTCTCTCTCTCTCTCTTCATTTTTCCTTTATCTATCACACAGGCATACCCAAACAAATAACTACACATGCGTACACAGAGGCCCAAACACATGCACATGGTGATTGATCTTAGTGGAGGAGTACTATAGTGTACATAACTGGAATAACACACTATTGTGTTTGCAGCAATACATCCACACGCTTGAGTCTTCACTCCAGGAAGAGATGTCGCGACATGCTCCTCTTTATGGTGCAGGTTTGGAAGCTCTATCAATGAAGGAGTTGGAGACAATCGCCCGCATTCATGAGGAAGGGCTGAGGCAGATCCATGCCCTTCAACAGCGTAATGGTAGTCCAGCTGGCAGTCCACTTGTGAGTCCGCACGCTCTCCAGCACACACACGGGATGTACCCTGCTGCACCACCTCCAATGGCTGTTGGATTGCCGCCTTCTCTCATCCCAAATGGTGCTGGGATCCACAGCAACGGGCACGTGAATGGTGCCGTTGGACCCTGGTTCAACCATTCTTGAGCTGATGAAGGTCTGCTTTCGAGTAAAATCTCTTTGCATTTTTGGCTGGTAGATTTGTTGGAAAACATTGTGGGGAAAGAAATAATAGGAAGTGAGCCCTATACCAATTAAAGTTAAAATGACGTACTTGCATTTTGCCCCCGCCCCTCTTATATATCAATTCAAGGTATCTAGAGAAGTTTTGTTTATTTTGTTTGTGTTGGCTACTTCTTTTGGTTAGTTATTCTTTTTGTTGGTCTACTCATATATAGAATCAACCCTATTAGGGGTGAGGGTTGTTCCTGTTGGTAGGGCTGAGCATTCGGTTATAACGAATAGCTTATTCGGTTATAACCGAAAATCAAATTTGGAGATAACCGAATAATTGAATTTATTATTCGGTTAATAAACCGAAATGAAGGACTTTTCACTAAAAAACTCCTGTTACAAAACTTGCAATCTCTGTTCTTCATCTTCTTCCATCATTTGATTCACAAACAAATCCTCAATGAGTAATGACCATAGATAAGCAAAAACCCCAAATAAAAAAACAAATTAACAAAGAAATCTAAAATTCCCCCTGCAAAATGCTAAATCACCATATCTTCACTTAAGAAAAGTAAAAGCTCTTAAGAAACAGAGGAAGAAAAGTGATATCTTCACTTAAGAAAAGTAAAAGCTCTTAAGAAACAGAGGAAGAAAAGTGAGGCCCGATTCAAAAAACCAAAGAATTACCAACCCACAATTGAAAGAGCATGAGCCTAACTAGTTATTAGTTTATGCAATGATCACTCCAAGAAAAAATAACCCACACACCCATAATGGAAATATTTAGTTTCAAGAGTATTTGATAAACAAGAACAAGATCTGTGTACCTAAATTCTAAAAAGTAAAAACTGGAGATGAACAGAAAGCGATAAGCGAAGAAGATGCGGACTGAGTTCGGAGGGCGGGGCTGTGGAGGACTAAGATTTGGGGACTCACGATTTGGGGGCTGAGAGTGAGACTCGCGATTTGGGAACTCACAATTTCTAGACGAAGTCGCGACTGAGAGTGAGAGATGAAGACTTCAAACTTCAGACTTCATAGACGAGAGAGAGATTTGAGATCTTAGATCTTAGATCTTAGAGTTGTGCCTTGTGGTGGGAGGGTATGAATATAAGTGAGATTTGAGAAGATGACTGGAGTCCTAAGAAATTAGACTCAGAGAGAGTGTGAATATTATTTAATTTTTTATTATAATTTGTTCGGTTATTCGGTTAACCGAATAACTAAAATTCAAAAACCAAACACGAATCCGAAAACCGAATAATAAAACGGGTATAACCGAAATACAAAAAATAACCAAAAAACCGAAAAAAATTGGTTAAAAAAATTCGATTCGGTTTGGTGATTCAGTTTTATCCATTTTTTACTCCGTCCTACCTGTTGGGTAGTTAATAAGAGAGATTTTTCTCCTCTTTGTTGCATTTGCATTGATGTAGAAGAATCTAATTTGGAAAGAATTAGAGCAGTAGGAGCTAGCAGAAACATGATTAAATATCTAGGAGAAAATGACCTTGGCCAAGTTAGGGTTGGTTTGTATTTTTTCTCTTCAAAAGTTGCCTCCCAAAATATTTGATCTACATCGACAACGAGGCCACTGTGTTATGGTTCTGTGGTTTACTTTTGAATGATTCTTCTCCGGATCTGGTTGAAGGTGAATTTAAAAATTCAACATTGGTATTAATGATATTATTGTTTGAATTTTTGGGACTCAATAAAAAATATTAGCTTGCGGGAGATGCCTAGAGAGGCATAGAAGTTATATACCATAGTTTCATAAAGTGATTTTATCTTTATTTTTTAACAAAATTTAACCGTATTGATGAAAATATCATAAGAAAATATAATTTATTGTAAAATTTTAATATGAGATTAGGAAGTACTATTATTATAATCTTGTAAAATAAGCATATTTTTTGATGACTTAGATATACTAAACTTTCATATATATATATATATATATATATATATATATATATATATATATATATATATATATATATATATATATATATATGCTGTCCTTTTTCAAATGTCGTTTTAGAAAAGTATTTTTGTCTCTTAATATTTATTGTTTGAGAATTTTAATTAAGTATTAATTCATTAGTATTCAATATTACTCCAAGATTAAATATTCCTTCCGTCCTAGGATAAAAGTCCTGATTGACTTTTTGCGCATATTAAGAAAGAGGATAAAATGACGAAATTGTCCATATTTAAATTCTCATTTAATTGCATTGTTTTTTGCACATTAGTAGTGATGCTCCATAAATATGCATAGAGAATAAAAATATAACAATTAATAATAAGGGTATTATAGGCAAATTATGATAAAAAAAAATAGATCATTTAAGGTAAGTAGACATTTAACTTGGGACTACCTAAAATAGTAATAAAAACTTTTATCTTGGGACGGAGGGAGTATAATTTTGGTTTTCTTATTACTTTCTGCCCAATAAATAATATCATCTTTTTTCAATACAATGACAATATAAACAATTGATATTATATTTAATACTATACAATAATTTTTTTAATATTTGTGCACAACTCTAACGCGACATATATTAAGGGATGGACAGAGTACTTATTATATTATATTATATAGGGTAAAAGTAATCAAAGGCATTGACTAAGACTATTTAGTAAATTCATAGTAAAACGATATAGTTTTACCTTCTAAGCTTAAATTTTCTATTTTTAAGATTTATATAAAAAAATCTTTGATTAAATTTTTTATACAAACCTACGTCGTTTTGTTATGTAAATTTAATCAAGTTTGACTAAGGCAAACATTGGATTACATTTTCTCATATATATATACACGACCCAAAAGGGAATTTTTTTAATGCGGCCAAACAATTTCTTTTTGCTGGCCGCTACTAAGAGTTAAGGCCATGAGAAATGTCTAAAACACTCACATTTTATGTGACGTCCCCAAAATAGGTCCAATCCACCCAACCTATTTTGAGTCGTCAAATACATGGTACAAAAATAACTACAACTTTATTAATACAATTATCGTGCAAAATACGACAACACTTAAACTGTGAGTTTAAAAATAAATATTGTCATCTAGACAATATCCATACTCAAATAAGTCCTCATTACAATTATTGATATATTATTTTACAAAAATGGTGAGGACTACTAAAACCACTTCTAGAACCATCATTCCACACCCCGACTAGTACTCGCTACATTCTCGCCTCCTGAGAAGAAAAATGGAACAACAAGGAAAATGGTGAGCTCAACTAGCCCAGTAAAGACATTATGACTAAGAAAATATAGAACAAATTATCGTTAGTCCTCAACAGGAAAAAATATAATAGAATACAATAAACAGCAAGTTTTAAATCAATATTCGCAGCGAAAATAATAATTCATTAGAAGAGTTAAGTAGGAAATAAAATCTACTATCTTCTATATATGAATTTAAAAGTTCATCGTATATCTTTTATCCCTGTAACATCAATCAATATATATCTGGAATCAAATATTCATCTTTGCACTACAGGTCAAAGATATTCATCAGTTGGTCATGTTCATCTAAACACCTGTTCATCTTTGCACTATGGGCCAAAGATATTCATCAGAAATCACTCATCTTTGCACTACAGGCCAAAGATATTCAGTTATATCATCATTTAGGACTGAGGATGATGAAAAATATTTTAAAGAAAGCGAATCCAGTGAAACAAAAGAGTAAATGTTAAGGATTCGTATTTCAGCTATTCTATATCCAAAAATACCTCATAAATAATCATAGTGGAGTAAAATTCAAGAATGATCAAAACATGAATACAATCAAAGCTAGTATCCAGAATAGATATTTTGGACAAAAAGAAGAAAATTTCATTTTTCGGTGAATAGTGCCGTATTCGTGAATAGTACCGTATACGTGAATAGTAATTCCGACACTAAAAGATAGAAATTTCACAAAAAATATCATCATGCTTCGTGAATAGTACTCGTGAATAGTAATTCGTGAATAGTAACTCATAAATAGTAACTCGTGAATAGTAACTCATGAATAATAACCCCGACATGAAAAAGTTTCAAATTTGATAAAAAGTTTAGAACAATATTTCGGCATAATGATATTGAAGAAGATAATATCATTTAAGAAGAAACAACATTCTTTACCTCAAAAAAAATAGTACTTCTGACTGGAATACTGGATATAGTGTTGAACGAATTTACACCGTATAGCAATACTCAAAGTACTAAAGTACTCACAAAAATACGCTCGATATATAGAGATATAAAGAGAGAGAAGATTTCAGTTTCTGGTGTGATTTTCAATTCTAACCTAAGCACCCTGTTTATAGGAAATTGCTTAGAACACCAAAACAGAAAATTTAATAAATTAATAATATAATTTTTTTTAATTTCCTTAGCACACCACACCAGCTGATTTCAACCATTAACATGTACCACTCAAATGGAAAAAACGTTTTTCTTAATAAAAATAATTAAAACATCCAAAAATTAATTATTTCGAAACTTCGGAACTTCAATAATTCATAATAAATAGCCTTTTTATCAGAAAATTTAAATCTTTTATAGGAAATTCAATTCTCTACAACTTTGCAGAAGAAAGTTTTTCCAAATTCAAAACATAAATTGACCGAAATCCACATACGGACGATTTTATAAGCTATAATCAAATTTCAGTCAAGAAATGAGGTCCACCGACACACAAAACATGTATTAAACATTTATTACAACAAAAATACTCTTCCTCCTCATATACTCATATATATCACATTAATTATAAAAATATCACCATTATTATATTATTAAAATATAATAATAAATTATTTTAGCAGAAAAGATAAAATATCAATTTACAACAATTGTCACTTTAAAAATTTTCTCCATCTATATCCACATAAAATCAATATTTTCCTCATCATATTAATTAATAATTAATTATTCATAAATAATATTACAGAATCACAGTACTGGCAACCAGGCCGTTCCCAGGAAAGATGGGGCTTTCCAATAAGGATCTCTCCTAACTGGCGCGCAATTAGGTGACCAAACCTCTCCTTAGACAGAACTTTCTAGACATTACCAATAATGTTATATAATAATATTATTCAGATAATATGAATTATTGCTTCGATAATGGAAAATACTGTGTAGTGACAATTATTAAAACAACAGTAATATAAAATATCAACGTAGCAATTATTAAATCAATAAAATAAAATATTGAACAGTAATTACTGTAACAATTATTGAGTAGTGTCTTCTTACGTAAGAATCAATAATTAGTACAATACCGTGTGCTACTGTGCAACAACGCGTATTACTGTGTTTTAACCACCGGGTATTCCAACAGTATAAACGGTAACAACTACGCCGTTATTTATAAACAACTTATACTTGTCATTTTTTTTATCCAATCGCTTTCCGTTATGGGGCCCACACAAGGCTGCGCCGTCGTACGAATATTTCTTGACAGCAAGAATATTCCACGACCAAACGAATATTCCCCGACAACAATGAATATTTTATAACCACTTGCTTATTTAAAAATATTTACGTATCTTACCCATAACTAACCACATTAATCAAATAAACCCTTACTATTTCAAAATAATAAATAAAGGAAATTCTATTTTATTAAAAAAAATATTCGGGGTCTTCCAACCTCCCCTCCTTGTGAATTTTCGTCCTCGAAATTGACGTACGTACTTGGTGTTTCGAAAAGGTGAGGGTATCTCGCTTTCATTTCCGTTTCCATTTCCATTTCTAACTCCCAGGTCATTTTCTTTAATAGCATGGTTCCTCCACAAAACCTTAACTTGCGGTATGACCTTTGTACGTAGGACATGCTCCTTCCTATCTAAGATCTTGACAAGAACCTCCTCGTACGCTAAATCTTCGGCTATCTCGTCAGGTTCTAACTCAATAATGTGGTTCGTGTAAGACCCCGAATTTTATGAAATAAAAGTATTCAATTTTTCTTATAATTA
Source organism: Panax notoginseng (assembly GCA_016801055.1). NCBI lineage: Eukaryota > Viridiplantae > Streptophyta > Magnoliopsida > Apiales > Araliaceae > Panax > Panax notoginseng. The sequence goes on from CM029018.1 coordinate 200,728,363, forward strand.
CAATTTAGTAAATGGTTAAATTGATAAAAAGTTAAAGTTATGGGTGAAATGTGAAAATTTTTCAAAATACACAAGTGGTTATAAAATAATCATTGTTGTCGAAGAATATTCGTTTGGTCGTGGAATATTCTTTCTGTCGGGAAATATTCGTACGACGGCGCAGCCATTTGTGGGCCCCATAACAGAATAACTGTCGGGTGAAGAAAACGACAAATTTAAGTTTTTACAAATAACGGCGTAGTTGTTACCGTTAACACTGTTGGAATACCCGGTGATTAAAATACAGTAATACGCGTTATTGCACAGTAGCACACGGTATTGCACAGTATTTTTGAAATTATTGATTCTTACGTAAGAAGGCACTACTCAATAATTGTTACAGTAATTACTGTTCAATATTTTATTTTATTGATTCAATAATTGCTACGTTGAAATTTTATATTATTGTTGTTCAATAATTGTCACTGCACAGTATTTCCCATTATCAGATCAATAATTCATATTATTTGAATAATATTATTAGATAACATTATTGGCAATGACTAGAAAGTTCTGTCTAAGGAGAGGTTTGGTCACCTAATTGCGCGCCAGTAAGGAGAAATTCTTATTGGAAAGCCCCCTCTTTCCTGGGAACGGCCTGGTTGTCTTAAATGTGATTCTGTAATATTATTTGTGAATAATTAATTATTGATTCATATGATAAGAAAATATTTATTTTATGTGGATATAAATGAGGGATATATTTTTGTGGTTAAAAAATGAAGGAGTTAATGTTGAAATTTTTATCCGTATTTTTGTCGGAATGGAGGTATTAAAAATCAGGATTTTTGAGATATTTTGCGGGGGTTATAATTTTTAATCCGACCGTTGGATCGTGGTAATTTTTGGATATGTTATACATATATAAGTTGAGTATATGCCCACAAATTTTGAACCGTTAAAAATGAACGTATGATTTGTTATGAATTTTAAGAGGTGGCTGATTCAGAAATCAGGTTATAAATCATTTTTGGTGGAAAATTCTAGAATTGGTGGGCCCCACTTGTGGTTGGTGAAGAAATGTGCTGAATTATATTTTAAATGTGGTGGGTGGGAATAGTAGCAGGTAAAGCCATCAGGTTGCAGGTCAAACCTACCAAAATTTTCCTATAAATAGAGGGCTAAGTTAGAATTGAAAATCACACCAGAAACATAAGCTTTCTCTCTTTCTCTCTCTATATTATGAAGCATATTTTGTGAGTTTTTAGATACTTGGTGAGTTGCTATTCATCAGTGCAAGTTTCCTTCAGCATCATATCCGATATCCAGTCAGAAGTACTGCTCTTTTGAGGTAAGGGATAGTAAGGGATAGTAAGGGATAGTAAGGGATATTAAGAGATTTTAAGGGTTGTTATGATTTTCAGTTTCGTAATTTTTCTGATCTTTAAAAATTCTGGAAAAATTTGAAATGATATTTTGATGAGTTTTCTTGATTGTGTCCAAAAATGGTGATTTTTGGATGTATAGATTGAGAGTTATGAATTTTATGAGAAAAGACTATTTTAAAAGTAACAGCTTATAATTCCTTGTGGTTAACTCCAAAATTGATGAAATTTTTATTGGGAGTACATGTATATGATAGAAGTATACTCTGTAAATTTCAGAATTTTTAGACAAAAGTACAATTTTTGATAATGTCTAAATATTCGGCTATTTTGGCCATATGAAAAATAGTAAATGACTTTTAAAAATTCTGAGAAAAATATATGTTCACTATGGGACTATATTATGCTAAATCCCAGAAAAGAAATATTTTTGGAACTGATTTGGTATTTTTTATGAAAATGGTCTAGTTATGAGTAAATGAATTAAATATGTTTTGTGAGGAAAGAAAATTGGAAAATAGGATTTTATGGCTTGAGAATCCTATATGAGGTATATGCAGATTTTTGATGAGGGTTTTGGCTATTGATGATGAAATCTTAAGAGTTGACATTTTATGATGATTAAATGCATTAATTAGTAAAGTGTAAACAATTTAAATAAATTGTTTATAAGCTTAAGAAATGTTATTCTTTCAATATCATTATACCGAAATATTGGTATAGATTTTATTGTTGAATTTCTACCTTTTTGAGTCGAGGTTACTATACATGAGTTACTATTCACGACAAAATTGGTTTCTTTTTCTAACCAAATTATAGTTAATTTATGAATATTGCTCTTGAAATTAAATCCATGTTTTGACCATATTATTTTTATAATCATATATAACATTTTTATAACCTTGATGTTGAAATTCTCTTTCGCTTGAGTGTAAAGATGGGTAAATTATTGGTATGATCATGACTATGGGTTCTCTTTGGCCAGTAGTGCAAAGTTGAATTGTTGACTGGTATGATCATGACCATTGAATTTGTAATTGAATATCTTTAGCTTAAGTGCAAAGGTGAAATGATCAACATGGTTATAATTATTGTTTATATAAATTCTTAAATGATTATATATTCTTTGAGGTATTAATATATTTGGCATGTAGTGCAAATATGAATTGTTGAGGAATATCTTTGGCCTGTAGTGCAAAGATGAATTGTAGATGAATATCTTTGGCCCGTAGTGCAAAGATGACCTGTTGTTGAATATCTTTGGCCAGTAATGCAAAGATGAACGGTTGAGGAATATCTTTGGCCTGTAGTGCAAAGATGAATTGTAGATGAATATCTTTGGCCTGTAGTGCAAAGATGGTCTGTTGATGAATATCTTTGGCCCGTAGTGCAAAGATAAACTGTTGTTGAATATCGTTGGTCGTAGTGCAAAGATGGATTTATTAGTATGATTATGAACAGGAACTGTGATTTGGTATAACCATGATCTTTGATGTTTCAGGTAAAGACAAGTGATGAAAATATTCTTCGTCCTGGGTGCGAAGAAAAATTTATAGTCACAATTATGATTATGAGTTATTCATATGATTGTGGAAAGGAACTATTGAGTGATGTTACATGGATAAAATATTGTTGGTGGATTTTTAACATGGAGAAGATAATAGACTTTATAGTCTATTTGACTCTTCTAATGGATTGCTCGTTCCGCTGCAACTATGGTTGAAATTTTTATCATTTACCATATGTTCTAAATCTCTGATTTATTGTTGATGAAGGCTATTGATAATTGAATTATCTTTAGTCATGATATTCTTTACTGAGCTAGTTGTGCTCACCCTTTTGCTTCACAATTCCTTTCAGGTAATAAGAGTGTAGCTGGGTCGAGCGGGGGTAACAAGGGAATAGAACGGTGGTCATCATTTAGTAGTTATATTTGGTGAAGAAAATAGGGTGAGGCGAACCCAACGTTGGAAGGGTGTTTTGTCACTATCATACAAGATGTCTAATGACATACAACCTCGTGTCATCATAAGACAGGGTTGTGCTCATCCACTTGCTGAGTATATCTATGGGCACTACCTATATAATCTTGGTGTTTGTTTGAAGTATAATTCTCAATTAGAGACAGTGGAGATAATGATAAGTCAAGAGAAGACTCACCATTGGAAAGAATATGATAGTAATCTTCTCGTTTTTCTTTGGGGTCTATTGGGTCAACCAAGGATAATTCTGTGGCCATATGATATCTATCATAACCTAGATGCGTGGCCTCCCATGTACGAAGGTTTCCTTGAGCACTTTCCAAAGATTCTAATTTCTAAAACAGTTTTTGACTATATCTTTATGTAATGTGTTATTGTGAGGTGATGTCCACGGTTGGAACATGAGTCACATTTGGTATATATTTGTATCCAAACTCACAGCATATGTGTTGTTGTATTTTGCACGATAATTGTTGTAATAAAGTTGTAGTTGTTTTCTGTACCATGTATTTGATGACTCAGAATGGGTTGGGTGGAATGGACCTATTTTGGGGTTGTCACAGTTCGAGTCGTTCACATAATTTCGTAACTTCGATACGTGAAAAACGTTATGAACACGTGACATACTTGGCGGTAAACGAGTCTATAGGCCATAGTTCTTATTCGATTGAGGATTTCAAATGGACTAATAAATCGAAGGTTTGAGCTTTCCTCACATCGTCGATTCTCGCTTTTGGAATAACAACTTCTTGCACCTCCTTCTTCATATTCATCAGCTCCGGTGTGTAGTTTGAGCGGTTTTAACTTTATTGATTAAAGTCGATTTTACTCGTATATCATCACGTGATCCATAGAGTCTTTAACTCTATCTCTATTATTTGTAAATCATACGAAATGAGTCTTTTTGTTAAAAACATCGCACTCGTAACCACATACGATTTTCTGCTCAACACATCAGCTACCACGTTTATTTTTCCAGGATGGTATGGTCAGAACATGTGCCAAAATGAGTTTCCTCTTGAGTTCTTCGAAGCTCTTCCCACATTCCTTGCTTCATTCGAATTTTGTATCTCTACGAGTCAGCTGAGTTAATGGAGTAACGATTCGAGAAAATCTTTTCACGAATCTCCGATAATAAACAACTAAACCTAGAAAGCTACGTATTTCAATTACTGACTTAGGTTGCTCTCAACTGTGACTCATATCCCAATCTTGGATAGCACGTCACAATGGTACCTATCAGTTTACTACCACACAAATATGGCGTCCCCTACGGAGAGTGGCTTCGGTGCATTCCACAAAGGAAGTCACCCGATAGAGGCTTGGGTACCAAATTCTATAGTTAAATTTTTAACTCCTGATGTTCAATAGGAGCCATTCAATATGAAATTTTAGAAATGGGTTTTGTACCGGGTTCAAAGTCGATACAAAATTCAATATCACACTTTGGGAGTAAGCCAAGAAATTCTTTAGAAAATACGTCAGGAAACAAAATATTATTCAATATGACGTATTAAAGTCCATGACATGGGTAAGAAAGCTTGACATCCGTTTTTAATAAAGAAATAGCTTTATGGCTTGATATGACAATGATTGACTTCAGTGGTTTGGTTGCTTGAATTCGAATAACAGGTTGCTTAGGCATATGAAAACTAACAACCTTACGAAAGCAATCAATTTTGGCATGATGAGTAGTTAATCAATCAATCCTTAAAATCACATCAAAAGCAAGTATCTTTAAAGAAATAAGGTCAACAGGTAATGTGATGATGCCAACTTGGATCAAACAAGATTTATAAACAGTGGATGTAACGAAAGTTTCTCCTAACGGAGTTTTAACAGATAAGTCAAAGTCTAATTTTCTCCGGAGTCAAGTTTAAACGTTGAGTATAAGCAGAAGAGATAAATGAATGGGTAGAACCGGTATCTAATAAGGTATAAACTTCGTAAGAATTTATAATTAACTAACCCGTGCTAACTTCATTCGGGTTCCTCGCATTCTGATCAGTCACGACAAACGCTCTTCCAGGAACCGTTGATTTTGACTTTTCTAGGACAGCCTTTTGAGTCACCATCCCCGCTGGACTGGGTTTCGCTATCGTACAATCTCGAGCGATATGACCTTCTTTTCCACAATTATAACATACCTTGGAAGGCTGTGAACAGTTTGGACTTATATGTCCTTCCTCTCCGCATTTGTAGCATCTAACTGGTGGTCGTTCTCCTCCCCTAGAATTTGTTGTTGGTGCTGGTACTGGTGCCGATGTCTTCCCTTCATCATTAAATATTCTCTTCTTGAAATTTCCACTTGAATCATTTCTTCTATTATCTTGGCCATGATTACCACCAAAGTGGTTACCATTTCTGGCACGATAATTTCCTCCACAGTGGTTATCCTTGTTCTGATGACTGTTGCCATCGATACGATTATCATCGAGTTGTAGGTCGTTATTCTTCGATTAAGCTGACTCATTATCGCGCTCCAATAACTGAGCCCTATTCACAACATCTGAATATAGAGAAAATTTATGAGAAATGAGATATTGACGTATGTCGGGTTTCAAACCTCTCAAAAATATTCGCGTCATACGTTCCTCATTCTCCACCAAATGAGGTGCAAACCTGGATAACTCCGCGAACTTCGCCTCGTACTGGGACACCGTCATGTTGTTCTGTTCAAGTCTAATAAACTCTACCTCCTTCATATGATGAATACTTTCAGGAAAGTACTTGTCATTGAACAGTTTCTGAAACGTTTCTCAAGACATACTGAGTGCTGCTGGCTGGGTACGCTTCACAGATTCCCACCAGTAATCTGCCTTGTTACGAAACATTAAAGTGGCGAATGGAACCTTCTGTTCCTCCGTGCATCCTAAGACATCGAATATCTTGGTAATTTGCTTGGCCAACGTCTCCGCCTTAATCGGATCCGGCTTTCCCCAGAATTCTGGTGGTTCATACTCTTTGAACTGTTTGGCTGTGACAAATCGTGCGTTGCTATCATTTCCACCGGTATTTTGTACACGAGTCTCCCTCGTCTGATTTTGCATGAACTGCAAAAAACTTCTAAACATCCCATCGTTCATCATCTGCTCAGTGGTGTTGTTCACAGGAGAAACATTGACAGCCTGTTGCACGTTCTCCTCATTGGTGAGTAAAGGTGTCTCCACGGTCTCATTTACTCTACTGTTAACATTCTCAGTCGACATTCTTAAATACTGCCATAAAATAAGGGTTAATTTAACAAATTAACATATCACATAATATCCCGATATTATGACTGACCAACAAATAAGCTTAGGTAGGACACACTAGCGAAGGATTTACTCGTCTCTCCCCTCCTAGTTCTATTCCCTGATCTCCGTCAGAGATCATATCCCTAAGCTCTGATACCAACTGTGACGCCCCCAAAATAGGTCCAATCCACCCAACCTATTCTGAGTCGCCAAATACATAGTACAGAAACAACTACAACTTTATTAATACAATTGTCGTGTAAATACGACAACACTTAAACTGTGAGTTTAAAAATAAATATTGTCATCTAGACAATATCCATACTCAAATAAGTCCTCATTACAATTATTGATATATTATTTTACAAAAATAGTGAGGACTACTAAAACCATTTCTAGAACCATCATTCCACAACCCGACTAGTACGCGCTACATTTTCGCCTCCTGAGAAGAAAAATGGAACAACAAGGAAAAGGGTGAGCTCAACTAGCCCAGTAAAGAATATTATGACTAAGATAATATAGAACAAATTATCGTTAGTCCTCAACAGAAAAAAATATAATAGAATACAATAGACAACAAGTTTTAAATCAATATTCGCAGCGGAAATAATAATTCATTAGAAGAGTTAAGTAGAGAATAAAATCTACTATCTTCTATATATGAATTTAAAAGTTCATCGTCTATCTTTTATCCTTGTAACATCAATCAATATATATCTGGAATCAAATATTCATCTTTGCACTACAGGCCAAAGATATTCATCAGTTGGTCATGTTCATCTAAACACTTGTTCATCTTTGCACTACGGGTCAAAGATATTCATCAGAAATTATTCATCTTTGCACTACAGGCCAAAGATAGTCAGTTATATCATCATTTAGGACTGAGGATGATGAAAAATATTTTAAAGAAAACGAATCCAGTGAAACAAAAGAGTAAATATTAAGGATTCGTATTTCAGCTACTCTATGTCCAAAAATACCTCATAAATAATCATAGTGGAGTAAAATTCAAGAATGATCAAAACATAGATACAATCAAAGCTAGTATCCAGAATAAATATTTTGGACAAAAAGAAGAAAATTTCATTTTTCGGTAAATAATGCCGTATTCGTGAATAGTACCGTATACGTGAATAGTATCGTATACGTGAATAGTAACTCCGACACTAAAAGATAGTAATTTCACAAAAAATATCATCATGCTTCATGAATTGTACTCATAAATAGTAACTCATGAATAGTAATTCGTGAATAGTAACTCATGAATAGTAATCCCGACATGAAAAAGTTCCAAATTTGATAAAAAGTTCAGAACAATATTTTGGCATAATGATATTGAAGAAGATAATATCATTTAAGAAGAAACAACATCCCTTACCTCAAAAAGAATAGTACTTCTGACTGGAATACTGTATATAGTGATGAACGAACTTGCACCGTATAGAAATACTCAAAGTACTAAAATACTCACAAAAGTACGCTCGATATATAGAGAGAGAAAGAGAGAGAAGATTTCAGTTTCTGGTGTGATTTTCAATTCTAACCTAAGCACCCTATTTATAAGAAATTGCTTAGAACACCAAAACAGAAAATTTAATAAATTAATAATATAATTTTCTTAATTTTCTTAGCACACCACACCAGCTGATTTCAACCATTAACATATGCCACTCAAATGGAAAAAACGTTTTTCTTAATAAAAATAATTAAAACTTCCAAAAATTAATTATTTCGGAACTTCAGAACTTCAATAATTCATAATAAATAGTCCTTTTGTCAGAAAATTCGAATCTCGCGATTTTTATAGGAAATTCAATTCTCTACAACTTTGCAGAAGAAAGTTTTTCTAAATTCAAAACATAAATTGACCGAAATCCACATACGGACGATTTTACAAGCTATAATCAAATTTTAGTCAAGAAATGGGGTCCACCGACACAAAAAACATGTATTAAACATTTATTACAGCAAAAATACTCTTCCTCCTCATATACTCATATATATCACATTAATTGTAAAAATATCACCATTATTATATTATTAAAATATAATAATAAATTATTTTATCAGAAAAGATAAATTATCAATTTTCAACAATTGTCACTTTAAAAATTTTCTCCATCTATATCCACATAAAATTAATATTTTTCTCATCATATAAATCAATAATTAATTATTCACAAATAATATTACAGAATCACAGTACTGGCAACCAGGCCATTCCTAGGAAAGAGGGGGCTTTCTAATAAGGATCTCTCTTTATTAACGCGCAATTAGGTGACCAAACCTCTCCTTAGACAGAACTTTCTAGACATTACCAATAATGTTATCTAATAATATTATTCAGATAATATGAATTATTGCTTCGATAATAGAAAATATTGTGTAGTGACAATTATTGAAACAACAGTAATATAAAATATCAACGTAACAATTATTGAATCAATAAAATAAAATACTGAACAGTAATTACTGTAACAATTATTGAGTAGTGTCTTCTTACGTAAGAATCAATAATTGGTACAATACCGTATGCTACTATGCAACAACGCGTATTACTGTGTTTTAACCACCGGGTATTCCAACAGTATAAACGGTAACAGCTACGCCGTTATTTATAAACAACTTATACTTGTCGTTTTCTTCATCCAATCGCTTTCCGTTATGGGGCCCACACAAGGCTGCGCCGTCGTACGAATATTCCCCAACAGCAAGAATATTCCACGATCAAACGAATATTCCCCGACAATAATGAATATTTTATAACCACTTGCTTATTTAAAAATATTTGCGCATTTTACCCATAACTAACCACATTAATCAAATAAACCCTTACTATTTCAAAATAATAAATAAAAGAAATTCTATTTTATTAAAAAAAATCGGGGTCTTGCACTTTAGTTAAATTTAAATAGTTTCAATTTTTAAATATTTGTATAAATAATTTCATAAGTAATAATATTTAACATTATCAACTATATATAATGTATTTATTTTTATAAATAATTTTTTAAGAAATAAAATTATTAATTATTAATTATATTCAATGTATTTATTTGTATGAATAATTTCTTAAGTAATAAAATTTAACATTGTTAACTATATTTAATGTATTTATTTTTATAAAATATTTGTATAAATAATAACATTGTCAATTATTGTGAAAATTTGATTATTTAAAATTTAAACTCCATATTATAATATAAATTAGAATTACCTTACATATTAATATATTGAAACTATTTAAATCTAACTAAAGTTGGGGTGAATTAGACAATTCTCCTAGCCTTAACCCTTAGTCAAGGTGTAAGACCTCAGATTTTATGAAATAAAAATATTCAGTTTTTCTTTTAATTATTATTCTATTCAGTAAATGGTTAAATTGATAAAATGTTAAAGTTAAGAGTGATATGTGAAAATTTTATAAAGTAAACAAGTTGTCATAAAATATTCGTTTGGTCGGAGAATATAATATTCTTTTTGTCGGGAAATATTCGTGTGACGGCATAATCATTGGTGGACCCCACAACAGAATAACTGTCGGATATAGAATGCGACAGAAATAATGACAAAACTTTACTGTTAAACTGTGGAAATACCCAGTGATAAAAGTACAGTAATACGCGTTGTTTCACAGTGGTACGCGGTATTGCACAGTAGCACACATTATATCTGATTATTGATGCTTACGTAAAAAGTCACTAAGTTTCATTCAATAATTGCCACAGTAGTTACTGAATAGTATTTCATATTATTGATTCAATTATTGTCATAGTATCATCTGCACAATATTTTATATTATTAAATAAATAATTGACACGCCACAGTTATTCATATTATTATTTGCATAATTGATAATGTTTAAAAAGTTCTGTCGAGGAAATGGATTAAGTTATTTAATTGCGCGCCAATAAGGAGAAATCCTTATCGAAAAACTTCCTCTTTCTTATGAGCGATCTGATTGTCAATATTGTGAATTATAATATTAATGATGAATAATTATTGATAAAAATATTTTCATTGTATTGGAAATATTAATGTTGGTAAAAATCGATATTTATTTCAATAATAGTTGATTTCTGGATGTTAAATTGATCAAACGGACAATTAATCGGATAAATGAGCAATTAATTACTATTGGTTCACATACAAAGAACTATTGGTTCACATTTCAAGTACTAGATTGATAATATTTAAAGGACTAAATTAAAAATGGAGGCAAAGATGAAGGTGCTAAAGTATAATTAACATTGTAATTTGCCACCTTTTCTAGCCTATAAATACTCCTCCATTCATTCATTATTTCCTACCATTTTTGAAGAGCGAAGTTATAATCACAAGCTATAATGAGAGAAACTATAGAGAGAATAAAAGATCGAGAAATAAGAAAAAAAGTATTCTGCTACTATACTATTATAGTATTTAATCTCCTACTAAGGTGAGGGATATTATTTCTTTTGTATTCGTAAAGAATGTTATTTTCTTTCAATACTCGTAAGGGTTGTCATTCTATTCCTTATTAATCTGTGGGTATAACATGTCTGCGCGGATTACCGCATGCCTAATGAATAACCCTTTGTATTCATTCCTTATTAATCTGTGGGAATAACTTGTCTACGCGGACTACCACATGCCTGGTGAATAAACTTTCGTATTCATTCTTTATTAAGTTGTGAAAATGATCTGTCTACGCGGATTACCGCATGACGGGTGAAAATTCATCATTTGCGGTTTCGTATATTATTTCATTTCATACTTCTAAATCTAAACTTACTATGGTAAGAATTGCTTCTATAATTCCTTAAATGATTAGAAATTCTTTGAGGTTGCGCTTCATCTAATATCATTTCACTGGAATATTGGTCTGAACTTTCTTATTGAAATTTTAATCTTTGTATACTATTCATGTCAGGGTACTATTCATTCGGGGTACTATTCATTAAGGGTACTAATCATGCCGGGGTACTATTCACGATAAAATTAATTTCTTTTTTTGTCCAAATTATCTTTGATATATGAATCTTATTCTTGAATCCACGTTTTGATCATCATGTTGACCATTTGAACATTCTTGAACTCTGAATAAATTGAATTATAAATCTCTAATATTTATTCTTGATCTCACTTTATTCAGTATTTATATATATCATTGTCACAATCCTCAGACTTAAATTATGGTTAAAGTTATTTTTAATTGGCTCGTAGTGCAACGATGAACTGTTGATTGATGAATATCTTTGGCCCGTAGTGCAAAGATGAATTGTTGATTAGTATAATTATGACCAAAAACTGTGTATTGGTATAATCATGACCTTTAATGTTACAGATAAAGACTTGTGATGAAAGTTCTCTTTGACCCGTAGTGCAAAGAAGAACTGTTGATTGATATCTTTGGCTCGTAGTGCAAAGATGGACAGGCATTTGACATGATCATGACCACTGATGATACAAATGAATATCTTTGGACCGTAGTGCAAAGATAGACTATTGTTTGTCATGATCATTGATTTTACAGTTGAATATCTTTGACCCGTAGTACAAAGTTAGACAATTGATTGACATGATCATGACCACTGATCATACAAATGAATATCTTTGGCCCGTAGGGTAAATATAGACTATTGTTTGGCATGATCATTGGTTTTACAGTTGAACATCTTTGGCCCGTAGTGCAAAGATAGAGAATTGATTGACATAATCATGACCATTGTTGTTATATTTAAATGTTTTTGGTGTAGGGTGTGACGCCCCCAAATAGGTATACATCACCCATTATGAGTCGCCAAAAACTTGGTACAGAAACAATTACTACTTCATTAATACAATTGTTGTGTAAAATACAACAACCTAATACTGTGAGTTTAAATATAAATATTGTCTTCTAGACAATATCCACACTCAAATAAGTCCTCATTACAATTATTAAAACACTATTTTACAAAATAGTGAGGACTGCTAACACAACTGACTGGAAATATCACTCCACACCCCGACTAGTTCCCGCTATATTCTCGCCTCCTGAGAAAAATGGAACAAAAAGGAAAAGGGTGAGCTCAACTAGCCCAGTAAAAAATATTATGACTAAGATAATATATAACAAATTATCGTTAGTCTTCAACAGGGAAAAATCTGATAAAATATAATAGACAACAAGTTTTAGATCAACAACTGCAGCGGAAACAACAAACCATTAGAAGAGTCAAGTAGAGAAAGAATTCTACTATCTTCTAAGATTTAAAAGTTCATCATCAATATTTTACCCCTGTAACATCAATCAATATACATCTTGAATCAAATATTTATCTTTGCACTACAGGCCAAAGATATTCATTTGTAACACCAGTCGGTCATGTTCATCTCAACACCTGTTCATCTTTGCACTACGGGCCAAAGATATTCATCAGGTAATCATTCATCTTTGCACTACAGGCCAAAGATATTCAGTAATATCATCATTTAGGACTGAGGATGATGAAAAATATTTTAAAGAAAATAAATCCAGTGAGATAAAAGAACAAATATTAGGGATTCGTATTACAGTTTATCCAAGTTCAATAATACTCCATAATAACCAATTTTGAAGCAGAATTCAAAAATAAAGATCAAAACATGGATACAATCAAAGATAGTAACCATAATAGACAACTTGGACAAAAAGAAAAAAATTTTATTTTTCGGTGAATAGTACCGTATTCGTGAATAGTGCCGTATACGTGAATAGTAACGTATACGTGAATAGTAATCCCGACACAAAAAGTTCCAAATCTGATAAAAAGTTTATACCAACATTTCGGTATAATAATATTGAAGAAAATATCATTTTAAGAAGAATATAACACCCCTTACCTCAAAATAACCGTACTTCTGACTGAATATCGGATATGAGGCTGAATGAAACTTATGCTGAATAGCAACTCTCAAAGTATCTAAATACTCATAAAATACACTCAATAATCTAGAGAGAGAAAGAGAGAAACTTATAAATTCTGGTGTGATTTTCAATTCTAACTTAGCCCTCTATTTATAGGAAAGTGTTAGCACGCCGAAGCAGACTTAACCTGCAACCTGATGGCTTTGCCTGCTACTATTCCCACCCACCACATTTGAATAAAAATCTCATCACCTTTCTTCACCAACCAAGAGTGGAGCATATCAATTCTAGAATTTTTCACCAAAATGATTAACTCCGAAAATTCAACAATTTCTGAACCAGTCATCTCGTAAAATTCATAACAAATCATACGTTCATTTTTAACGGTTCAAAATTTGTGGACATATACTCAACTTATATATGTATAATATATCCAAATATTACCACGATCCAACGGTCGGATTAAAAATTATAACCCTCGCAAAATATCTCAAAAACCCTAATTTGATTTTCAATACCTCCGTTCCGACAAAAATCCAGATAAAACACCTCAACATTAACTCCTTCATTTTTAACCATAAAAATATATCCCTCATTTATATCCACATAAAATAAATATTTCCTTATCATATGAATCAATAATTAATTATTCACAAATAATATTACAGAATCACATTTATGAAAATCAGGCCGTTCCCAAGAAAGAGGGGGCTTTCCAATAAGAATTTCTCCTTACTAGCGCGCAATTAGGTGACCAAACCTCTCCTTAGACAGAACATTTTAGACATTGCCAATAATGTTATCTAATAATATTATTCAAATAATATGAATTATTGATCTGATAATGGAAAATACTGTGCAGTAACAATTATTGAACAACAATAATATAAAATATCAACGCAGCAATTATTGAATCAATAAAATAAAATATTGAACAGTAACTACTGTAACAATTATTGAGTAGTGACTTCCTTCGTAAGAATCAATAATTCTAAAATATTGTGCAATCCGTGTGCTACTGTGCAACCACGCGTATTACTGTATTTTAACCACCGGATATTCTAATAGTGTTAACGGTAACAACTACGCCGTTATTTATAAAAACTCAATTTTTGTCGTTATCTTCATCCAATCGTTTTCCGTTATGGGGCCCACAAATAGCTGCGCCGTCGTACGAATATTCCCCGACAGAAAGAATATTCCACGACCACACGAATATTCACCGACCAAAAATGAATATTTTATAACCACTTGTTTATTTGAAATATTTGCGCATTTTACCCATAACTAACCACATTAATCAAATCAACCCTTTCTATTTCAAAATAATAAATAGAAGAAATTTAATTTCATTTATTAATAAGTTGGGGTCTTACATAGGGTGTAAAGACGATATGATTATTGAGTGTCTTCAGCTTTTGTGGCAAGGACATTGAGTGAAAGTTCTATTAAGCCTTTGTGGCAAGGAGAAACTGTTAATTTACATGATTATAAACATGAATTGTGAATTTAACTATAATCTTTGGTGGTTCAGGTGAAGACAGGTGATGAAAATTCTCTTTGTCTTGGGTACAACAAAGAACTGTTGATGTGTATTACATGAATGAAATATTAATGATGGACTTTTAATTTGGAGGAGATAGTAGACATTATGTTCTACTTGACTCTTCTAATGGATTGTTGATTCCACTGCAATTATAGTTGAAAACTTTTATCATCTACCATATTTTCTAAATATCTGATTTATTACTGATGAAGGCTATTGATAATTTAATTATCTTTAGTCATATTATTCTTTACTAGGCTATTTGTGCTCACCCTTTTGCTTCACAATTCTTTTCAGGTAATAAGAGTGTAGCTGGGTCGAGCGGGGATAACAAGGGAATAGAGTGATGGTCTGTGACTGTTGAAGTTTCTCAATACATTATAAAAAGCATGACAATATATAATTGTATTGATGACTTAAAATGTGTGTGTCGTATTTTATACGTCATTTAATAGTTAATTTTGGTGAACAACAATAGGGTGATGAGAACCCAACTTTAAAAGCGTCAAAAATGCACCCTATTAGAATGAGGAGGACAAAATTGTACTGAGAACATAAAGGGTGTGTTGCCACTATCATACATGATGTCTAACCACATACAAATTTGTGTTATTATAAGATATGGTTGTGCGCATCCACTTGCTGACTATATCTATGAGCATTATCTATTATAATCTTGGAGTATGGTTGAACTATAATCTTCAGTTTAAGATAATGGAGATAATTTATATGACAAGAAGATTCACACCATTGGAATGAACATGATAGTAATCTTCTCATTAGGTTAATTCTCAAGTCCTATGATATCTATTATAACTTAGATGCATAGTCTCCCATGTATGAAGGCTTCCTTGAGTATTTTCTAAATATTTTAATTCTAAAACAGTTATCGACTGTATCTTTATGTAAAATATCATTAGTTTGGAGTATGAGTACTGTTAATTGTATTAAAACTTACAGTTAATGTTTTGTCGTATTTTGCACGATAGATTAATAGTTGTAAATTGAAAGATTTATATTTGAATTCTGTAGTGTGTATTTGGCGACCCAAAATGGATTGTGTGGACCTATTTTAGGGGCGTCACACAAGGCCAACAAACAAAAAAATTGGTAGTTGTTACTAAGAGTAGCGACCAAAAAAAATAATATCAACCAGCAAAAAAAGTTTCCTTTTTTGGATTGTTAGATTTTATAATTATCTGTGTAAGTTTTATTTATTTAAATAGTGTCTATTGCTATGGATTACTACCCTATATATATTATCTATTTATATGGGTGAGGGTACTTTTGCCTTAACGATTTTTTTTCATTCGTTTCCGTATTAGAATACTCATTCAAATGTTGAAGTGTATAAACCAAAATATTTAGTTGTTTTGTATATTTACCTTTTTTTTCCCTTGAAAAATAATAATAATAAGTGTTAAGTTGCGAAGATGAATCAATCTGACAGCAAAGCCATTATAATAGTTGACAACAAAAGATATTATAAGGTAGTCGCCCATGTCATTGATGATTCAGAAGATCCCTTAGCCATGTTTGGTGAGATTTAGAAATTACTATCTCCGTTCCGCAATAAGTTACTTTTCTTGATTATCCCTTTTCGTCTATTTTAAAATTAAAATTTTATTTTATTTTAAGATTTATACAATGATATAATATTCTTAATTTTTTACTACCATTTCTAACTTCACACCAACACTACGTGTTAACACCAAGTTTCACCGGCGCGTCCAATCACCAAATCCACGCGCTAGAACCTGCACAATAACAGATCACACACGAAACTTGACGGCTTGTGCCGCCGGGGGATAGCTCCGTTGTAAGAATAAGTACATGCCGTTCACAAGGTTTAACAATAGAAGCTTAGTGTTTAGTGCTCAAAGATGTATTACCTCTCAATTGAAACCCAAGCCTTGTATTTATAGTATTCTCCCTACCTTAGAATCCATCTCCGAGTCAGTTTAGGGCTCCTAAATATGGCAGTTACCATTATCTGGGTCCAACACAATCTCCTTAAAAGGTGCAAGTAGAATCCAATCCAAGCACTGCATTTGAAGTTACCTTATTCAAATACGGTTAGGAATAGGATCCGTAACCATCTAGAATCCTTATTACTCCAGACTCCATACGAGGGCTAACCCACTATACAGGCCCAATGCAACCGTCTGGGCTCCGGCCCAAAGGACTCGAATGCCCGACCCCGTACACCATACGCTGAATTAAGGTTCTGGCTCAAAGGACTCGGATACCCGAACTCGAACGCCATAAACCTGAATAGGACTTCGTGTGACGCCCCCAAAATAGGTCCATTCCACCCAACCCATTCTGAGTTGCCAAATACATGGTACAAAAATAACTACAACTTTATTAATACATTTGTCGTGCAAAATACGACAACACTTAAACTGTGAGTTTAAATACAAATATTGTCATCTAGATAATATCCATACTCAAATAAGTCCTCATTATTGATACACTATTTTACAAAATAGTGAGGAAAATAATAATTCATAGAAGAGTTACGTAGAGAATGAAATCTACTATTATCTATGAATTTAAAAGTCCATCATCAATATTTTATCCCTGTAACATCAATCAATAATCATCTTTGCACTACAAGCCAAAGATATTCATCAGTTGGTCATATTCATCTCAACACCTGTTCATCTTTGCACTACGGGCCAAAGATATTCATCAGAAATCATTCATCTTTGCACTACAGGCCAAAGATATTCATTAATATCATTATTTAGGACTGAGGATGATGAAAAATATTTTAAAGAAAACGAATCCAGTGAAGCAAAAGAACAAATATTAGGGATTCGTATTACAATTTATCTATGTCCAAAAATACCTCATAAACAATCATAGTGGAGTAAAATTCAAGAATGATCAAAACATGGATACAATCAAAGCTAGTATCTAGAATAGATATTTTGGACAAAAAGAAGAAAAATCATTTTTCGGTGAATAGTGCCGTATTCGTGAATAGTGCCGTATACGTAAATAGTGTCGTATACGTGAATAGTAACTCCGACACCAAAAGATAGAAATTTTACAAAAAACATCATTATGCTTCGTGAATAGTATTCGTGAATAGTAACTCATGAATAGTAACTCGTGAATAGTAACCCCGACATGAAAAAGTTTCAAATTTTATAAAAATTTCCAACCAACATTTTGACATAATGATATTGAAGAAATAATATCATTTAAGAAGAAATAACATCACTTACCTCGTAAAGACAGTACTTCTAGTTGAAACACCTGATATAGGCTATGACTTGAACTTGCACCGTATAGCAATACTCAAAGTATTAAAATACTCACAAGAATACGCTCAATATATTGAGAGAGAAAGAGAGAGAAATCTGTAGTTTTTGGTGTGATTTTTAATTCTAACCTAAGCACCCTATTTATAGGAAAATGCTTAGAACACCAAAGTAGAAAATTAAATATAATAATAATATAATTACAAAATATTCAAGCCCACCTCTAGATACTTGAATTCAGCCGTTAACATGTGCAAGTGAGGGCCACCAAAGTACAAAAAACGTTTTTCTAACTATAAATATTTTAAACTTCCAAAAATCAATTATTCTGGAATTTTGGAACTTCGATAATTAATAATAAATAGCCCTTTTATCAGAAAATTCAAATCTCGCGAGTTTTTATAGGAAATTCAATTCTCTACAACTTTGCAGAAGAAAGTTTTTCCAAATTCTAAACAGAAATTGACCAAAATTCACAAATGGATGATTTTACAGTCTATAATAAATTTTCGGTCAAGAATTGTGTCCACCAACACACAAAACATGTGTTAAACATTTAATCCAATAAAAATACTCTTCTTCATTTATTCATATATCCCACATTTATTATAAAAATATCACTATTAATATATTATTAAAATAATATATTTAAATGAATTATTTTATCAAAAAAAGATAAAATATTAATTTACAACAATTGTCACATTTAAAAATTTTTCTCCATCTATATCCACATAAAATCAATATTTTTCTCATCATATAAATCAATAATTAATTATTCACAAATAATATTACAGAATCACATTACTGACAACCAGGCAGTTCCCAGGAAAGAGGGGGCTTTCCAATAAGGATCTCTCCTTACTGGCGCGTAATTAGATGACCAAACCTCTCCTTAGACAGAACTTTCTAGACATTACCAATAATGTTATCTAATAATATTATTCAGATAATATGAATTATTGCTCCGATAATAGAAAATATTGTGTAGTGACAATTATTAAAACAACAGTAATATAAAATATCAACGCAGCAATTATTAAATCAATAAAATAAAATACTGAACAGTAATTACTGTAACAATTATTGAGTAGTACCTTCTTACGTAAGAATCAATAATTGGTGCAATACCGTGTGCTACTGTGTAACAACGCGTATTACTGTGTTTTAACCACCGGGTATTCCAACAGTATTAACGGTAACAACTACGTCGTTATTTATAAACAACTCATACTTGTCATTTTCTTCATCCAATCGTTTTCTGTTATGGGACCCACAAAAGACTGCGCCGTCGTACGAATATTCTCCAACAGCAAGAATATTCCACGACCAAACGAATATTCCCCGACAACAATGAATATTTTATAGCCACCTGCTTATTCGAAATATTTGCGCATTTTATCCATAACTAACCACATTAATCAAATCAACCCTTACTATTTTAAAATAATAAATAGAGGAAATTAAATTTCATTTATTAATAATTTGGGGTCTTACAACCTCCTCTCCTTATGAAATTTCGTCCTCGAAATTGACGTACGTACCGGGTGTTCCAAAAAGATGAGGATACCTCGCTTTCATTTTCGTTTCCAACTCCCAGGTCATTTCCTCAATAGCATGGTTTCTCCACAAAACTTTAACTTGTGGTATAACCTTCATGCGTAGGACATGCTCCTTCCTATCCAAGATCTTGACAGGTACCTCTTCGTACATTAAGTCTTCGGCTATCTCGTCCGGTTCTAACTCAATGACGTGGTTCGGGTCGTCCACATAATTTCATAACTTCGATACGTGAATAACATTATGAACACGCGTCATACTTGGCGGTAAAATGAGTCTATAGGCCACAGTTCCTACTCGATCGAGGATTTCAAATGGACCAATAAATCGAAGGTTTGAGCTTCCCTCACATCGCCAATTCTCACTTTTGGAATAACAACTTCTTGCATCTTCTTCTTCATATTCATTAACTCTGGTGTGTAGCTTGAGCGATTTTAACTTTATCGATAAAAGTCGATTTTACTCGTATATCATCACATGGGTACCTAGAGTCTTCAACTCTATCTATATCATTTGTAAGTTATACAAAAATGGGTCTTTAACAATATCGCACTTGTACTCGTATATGATGTTTTACTCAATACGTCAGCTACCACGTTCGCTTTTTCAGGATGGTATAGTCAGAACATGTACCAAATTGAGTCTCCCCTTGAGTTCTTCGAAGCTCTTCTCACATTCCTTGCTCCATTCGAATTTTTTTATCTCTATGAGTCAACTAAGTTAATGGAGTAGCAATTCGAGAAAATCTTTCCACAAAATCTTTGATAATAACTAGCTAAGCATAGAAAGCTACGTATTTCGATTACTGACTTAGGTTTGCTTTCAACTGTGACTCATATCCCAATCTTGGATAGCACGTCACAATGACACCTATCAGTTTACTACCGCACGAATATGGCGTCTCCTACGGAGAGTCTGGCTTCAGGGCATTCCACAAAGGAAGTCACCAGATAAAGGCTCGGTTATCAACTTCTATAGTTGGGTTTTTAACTCCTGAAGTTCAATAGGAGCCATTCGATATGAGATTTTAGAAATGGGTTTTGCACCGGCTTCAAAGTCGATACAAAATTCAATATCACGCTCTGGGAGTAAGCCAAGAAATTCTTCAGGAAATACGTCAAAATTTTTACTAACAACAGAAATATCATTCAAATCTGACGTATTATTTGTTCAAGTCCATAACATAGCTAAGAAAGCTTGACATCCGTTTTTCAATAAACGAATGACTTTACGACTTGATATGAAAGAGTTTGACTTCAATGGTTTGGTTGCTTGAATTTGAATAACATGTTGCTTAGGAATATGAAAACTAACAACCTTACAAAAGCAATCAATTTGGCATGATGAGTAGTTAACCAATCGATCCCTAAAATCACATCAAAAGCAAGTATCTTTAAAGAGATAAGGTCAACAGGTAATGTGATGGTTCTAACTTGGATCAAACAAGATTTATAAACAGTGGATGTGATGAAAATTTCTCTTAACGGAGTTTCAACAGATAAGTCAAAGTCTAATTTTCTCCGGAGTCAAGTTTAAACGTTGAGTATAAGCAGGAGAGATAAATGAATGGGTAGAACCGGTATCTAATAAGGTATAGACTTCGCAAAAATTTATAATTAACTAACCCGTGCTAACTTCGTTCGGGTTCCTCGCATTCTGACCAGTCACGAAAAACGCTCTTCCAGGAACCGTTGACTTTGACTTTTCTGGGATAACTTTTTGAGTCACCACCCCCATTGGACTTGGTTTCGCTACAGTGCAATCTCGAGCGACATGTCCTTCCTTTCCACATTTATAACATACCTTAAACTGTTGTGGACAATTTGGGCTGATATGTCCTTCTTTTCCGCACTTATAGCATATGATCGGTGGTCGTTCTCCTCCCTTGGAACCAGTTGCTGCTGGTGCTGACGTCTTCGTATTGTCATTGTTGAATCTCTTCTTTTTAAAATCTCCTCCCGACTCGCTTCTTCTATTTTCATGGCCACGATTACCACCAGAGTGGTTGCCATTCTTGTCTGTATTTTTCTTTCTCCGCTGGTTATCATTGTTCTGATGACTGCTGTCACCGGTATGATCCTGGTTGTAACGACCCCAAAATAGGTCCATTCCATCCAACCTATTCTGAGTCGCCAAATACATGGTACAGAAAATAACTGTAACTTTATTACAACAATTGTCGTGCAAAATACAACAACACATATGCTGTGAGTTTGGATACAAATATATACCAAATGTGACTCATGTTCCAATTGTGGACATCGCCTCACAATGACACCTTACATAAAGGTATAGTCAAAAACTGTTTTAGAAATTAGAATCTTTGGGAAGTGCTCAAGGAAACCTTCGTACATGGGAGGCCACGCGTCTAGGTTATGATAGATATCATATGGCCACAGAATTATCCTTGGTTGACCCAATAGACCCCAAAGAAAAACGAGAAGATTACTATCATATTATTCCCAATGGTGAGTCTTCTCTTGACTTATCATTATCTCCACTGTCTCTAATTGAGAATTATACTTCAAACAAACACCAAGATTATATAGGCAGTGCCCATAGATATACTCAGCAAGTGGATGAGCACATCCATGTCTTATGATGACACGAGGTTGTATGTCGTTAGACATCTTGTATGATAGTGGTAAACCACCCTTCCAACGTTGGGTACACCTTACCCTATTGGATTCACCAAATATAACTACTAAATGAACTTTTCTATACTGCTTCGGGAGAACATCCACAGCTAGAGACCACCGTTCTATTTCCCCGTTACCCTCGCTCGACCCAGCTACACTCTTATTACCTGAAAGGAATTGTGAAGCAAAAGGGTGAGCACAACTAGCTCAGTAAAGAATATCATGACTAAAGATAATTAAATTATCAATAGCCTTCATCAATAATAAATCAGAGATTTAGAACATATGGTAAATGATAAAGATTTCAACCATAGTTGCAGCGGAACGAGCAATCCATTAGAAGAGTCAAATAGACTATAAAGTCTATTATTTTCTCCATGTTAAAAATCCACCAACAATGTTTTATCCCTGTAACATCAATCAACAATTCTGGTCCACAATCATATGAATAACTCATAATCATAACTGTAGTTCTAAATTCCTCTTCTCATCTAGGACGAAGATAATTTTAATCACCTATCTTTACCTGAAACATCAAAGATCATGGTTACACCAAATCACATTTCCTGTTCATAATCATACTAATAACTTCATCTTTGCACTACGGCCAAAGATATTCATTTGTATCACCAGTTGGTCATGTTTATCTCAACATCTGCTCATCTTTGCACTACTGGCCAAAGATATTCAACAACATATCATCTTTGCACTACGGGCCAAAGATATTCATCAACAATTCATCTTTGCACTACAGGCCAAAGATATTCCTCAACAATTCATATTTGCACTACAGGCCAAATATATTCATATCTCAAAGAAATATATAATCATTTCAGAATTTATATACACCATAATTATAACCATGTTAATCAATTCATCCTTACACTTAAGCTAAAGATATTCAATTGTAAATTCAATGGTCATGATCATACCAGTCACAATTCAACTTTGCACTACAGGCCAAAGAGAACCCTAGTCATGATCATACCAATAATCTACCCATCTTTACACTCCAGTGAAAGAGAAATTCAACATCAGGGTTATGAAAATGTTATATATGATAATAAAATCAATATAATCAACATATAGATTTAATCTCAAGAGTAATATTCGTAACTCATGAATAGTAACCCCGACACAAAAGATAGAAATTCTACAATAAAATTCATACCAATATTTTGGTATAATGATATTGAAAGAATAACATTACTTAAATTTATAAACAATTTATTTTAATTGTTTACACTTTACTAATTAATGCATTTTATCATCATAAAATACCAACTCTTACAATTTCATCATCAATAACCAAAACCCTCATCAAAAAACTGCATATACCTCATATAGGATTCTCAAGCCATAAAATCCTATTTTCTAATTTTCTTTATTCACAAAACATATTTAATTCATTTACTCATAGCTAGACCATTTTCATAAAAAATACCAAATCAGTTCCAAAAATATTTCTTTTCTGGGATTTAGCATAATATAGTCCCACAGTGAACATATATTTTTCTCAGAATTTTTAAAACTCATTTACTATTTTTCATATGGCCAAAACCACCGAATATTTAGACATTTATCAAAAATTATACTTTTGTCCAAAAATTCTGAAATTTACAGAGTATACTTCTATCATACACATGTACTCCCAATAAAAATTTCATCAATTTTGGAGTTAACCACAAGGAATTATAAGCGGTTACTTTTAAAATAGTCTTTTCTCATAAAATTCATAACTCTCAATCTATATATCCAAAAATCACTATTTTTGGACACAATCAAGAAAACTTATCAAAATATCATTTCAAATTTTTTCAGAATTTTTGAAGTTCAGAAAAATTACGAAACTGAAAATCATAACAACCCTTAAAATCCCTTACTATCCCTTACTATCCCTTACCTCAAAACAGCAGTACTTCTGACCGGAATGTAAAGCCGAAGAAAACTTGCACTGAATAGCAACTCTCAAAGTATCTAAATACTCACAAAATATGCTTCATAATATAGAGAGAGAAAGAGAGAAAGCTTATGTTTTTGGTGTGATTTTCAATTCTAACTTAGCCCTCTATTTATAGGAAAATTTTGGTAGGTTTGACCTGCAACCTGATGGCTTTACCTGCTACTATTCCCACCCACCACATTTGAAATATAATTCAGCACATTTCTTCACCAACCACAAGTGGGGCCCACCAATTCTAGAATTTTCCACCAAAATGATAAACACCAAAAATTCAACAATTTCTAAACCAGTCATCTCGTAAAATTCATAATAAATCATACGTTCATTTTTAACGGTTCAAAATTTGTGGACATATACTCAACTTATATATGTATAACATATCCAAAAATTACCACGATCCAACGGTCGGATTAAAAATTATAACCCCCGCAAAATATCTCAAAAACCCTAATTTTTAATACCTCCATTCCGACAAAAATACGGATAAAAACCTCAACATTAACTCCTTCATTTTTAACCACAAAAATATATCCCTCATTTATATCCACATAAAATAAATATTTCCTTATCATATGAATCAATAATTAATTATTCACAAATAATATTACAGAATCACATTTATGACAACCAGGCCGTTCCCAGGAAAGAGGGGGCTTTCCAATAAGGATTCCTCCTTACTGGCGCGCAATTAGATGACCAAACCTCTCCTTAGACAGAACTTTCTAGACATTGCCAATAATGTTATCTAATAATATTATTCAAATAATATGAATTATTGATCTGATAATAGGAAATACTGTGCAGCAACAATTATTGAACAACAATAATACAAAATTTCAACGTAGCAATTATTGAATCAATAAAATAAAATATTGAACAGTAATTACTGTAACAATTATTGAGTAGTGCCTTCTTACGTAAGAATCAATAATTTCAAAAATACTATGCAATACCGTGTGCTACTGTGCAATAACGCGTATTACTGTATTTTAACCACCGGGTATTCCAACAGTGTTAACGGTAACAACTACGCCGTTATTTGTAAAAACTTAAATTTGTCATTTTCTTCACCCGACAGTTATTCTGTTATGGGGCCCACAAATAGCTGCGCCGTCGTACGAATATTCCCCGACAGAAAGAATATTCCACGACCAAACGAATATTCCCCGACAACAATGATTATTTTATAACCACTTGCTTATTTTGAAAAAAAATCATATTTCACTCATAACTTTAAACTTTTATCAATTTAACCATTTACTGAATAGTAATTATAAGAAAAATTGAATACTTTTATTTCATAAAATTCGGGGTCTTACAATCTCCCCTCCTTATGAAATTTCATCCCCGAAATTTACGTACCTGGTAATTCAAAGAGTTGAGAGTACCTTGCTTTCATTTCAGATTCCATCTTTCCTGTCATCATGATTTCTCTATTGCTCATCTCCTGTATTTCAAATATCATTCTAGAATACAGCTTCAAAACAAGGGTTAATTTAATAAATTAACATATCACATAATATTCCGATATTATGACTGACCAACAAATAAGCTTAGGTAAGACAAACTAGCGAAGGATTTACTCATCTCTCCCCTCCTAGTTGTATTCCCCGATCTCCGCCAGAGATCATATCCCTAAGCTCTGATACCAAATGTAACGACCCCAAAATAGGTCCATTCCATCCAACCTATTCTGAGTCGCCAAATACATGGTACAGAAAATAACTGTAACTTTATTACAACAATTGTCGTGCAAAATACAACAACACATATGCTGTGAGTTTGGATACAAATATATACCAAATGTGACTCATGTTCCAATTGTGGACATCGCCTCACAATGACACCTTACATAAAGGTATAGTCAAAAACTGTTTTAGAAATTAGAATCTTTGGGAAGTGCTCAAGGAAACCTTCGTACATGGGAGGCCACGCGTCTAGGTTATGATAGATATCATATGGCCACAGAATTATCCTTGGTTGACCCAATAGACCCCAAAGAAAAACGAGAAGATTACTATCATATTCTTCCCAATGGTGAGTCTTCTCTTGACTTATCATTATCTCCACTGTCTCTAATTGAGAATTATACTTCAAACAAACACCAAGATTATATAGGTAGTGCTCGTATATATACTCAGCAAGTGGATGAGCACATCCCTGTCTTATGATGACACGAGGTTGTATGTCGTTAGACATCTTGTATGATAGTGGCAAACCACCCTTCCAACGTTGGGTACACCTTACCCTATTGGATTCACCAAATAAAACTACTAAATGAACTTTTCTATACTGCTTCGGGAGAACATCCACAGCTAGAGACCACCGTTCTATTTCCCCGTTACCCTCGCTCGACCCAGCTACACTCTTATTACCTGAAAGGAATTGTGAAGCAAAAGGGTGAGCACAACTAGCTCAGTAAAGAATATCATGACTAAAGATAATTAAATTATCAATAGCCTTCATCAATAATAAATCAGAGATTTAGAACATATGGTAAATGATAAAGATTTCAACCATAGTTGCAGCGGAACGAGCAATCCATTAGAAGAGTCAAATAGACTATAAAGTCTATTATTTTCTCCATGTTAAAAATCCACCAACAATGTTTTATCCCTGTAACATCAATCAACAATTCTGGTCCACAATCATATGAATAACTCATAATCATAACTGTAGTTCTAAATTCCTCTTCTCATCTAGGACGAAGATAATTTTAATCACCTATCTTTACCTGAAACATCAAAGATCATGGTTACACCAAATCACATTTCCTGTTCATAATCATACTAATAACTTCATCTTTGCACTACGGCCAAAGATATTCATTTGTATCACCAGTTGGTCATGTTTATCTCAACATCTGCTCATCTTTGCACTACTGGCCAAAGATATTCAACAACATATCATCTTTGCACTACGGGCCAAAGATATTCATCAACAATTCATCTTTGCACTACAGGCCAAAGATATTCCTCAACAATTCATATTTGCACTACAGGCCAAATATATTCATATCTCAAAGAAATATATAATCATTTCAGAATTTATATACACCATAATTATAACCATGTTAATCAATTCATCCTTACACTTAAGCTAAAGATATTCAATTGTAAATTCAATGGTCATGATCATACCAGTCACAATTCAACTTTGCACTACAGGCCAAAGAGAACCCTAGTCATGATCATACCAATAATCTACCCATCTTTACACTCCAGTGAAAGAGAAATTCAACATCAGGGTTATAAAAATGTTATATATGATAATAAAATCAATATAATCAACATATAGATTTAATCTCAAGAGTAATATTCGTAACTCATGAATAGTAACCCCGACACAAAAGATAGAAATTTTACAATAAAATTCATACCAATATTTCGGTATAATGATATTGAAAGAATAACATTACTTAAATTTATAAACAATTTATTTTAATTGTTTACACTTTACTAATTAATGCATTTAATCATCATAAAATACCAACTCTTACAATTTCATCATCAATAACCAAAACCCTCATCAAAAAACTGCATATACCTCATATAGGATTCTCAAGCCATAAAATCCTATTTTCTAATTTTCTTTATTCACAAAACATATTTAATTCATTTACTCATAACTAGACCATTTTCATGAAAAATACCAAATCAGTTCCAAAAATATTTCTTTTCTGGGATTTAGCATAATATAGTCCCATAGTGAACATATATTTTTCTCAGAATTTTTAAAACTCATTTACTATTTTTCATATGGCCAAAACCACCGAATATTTAGACATTTATCAAAAATTATACTTTTGTCCAAAAATTCTGAAATTTACAGAGTATACTTCTATCATACACATGTACTCCCAATAAAAATTTCATCAATTTTGGAGTTAACCACAAGGAATTATAAGCGGTTACTTTTAAAATAGTCTTTTCTCATAAAATTCATAACTCTCAATCTATATATCTAAAAATCACTATTTTTGGACACAATCAAGAAAACTTATCAAAATATCATTTCAAATTTTTTCAGAATTTTTGAAGTTCAGAAAAATTACGAAACTGAAAATCATAACAACCATTAAAATCCCTTACTATCCCTTACTATCCCTTACCTCAAAACAGCAGTACTTCTGACCGGAATGTAAAGCCGAAGAAAACTTGCACTGAATAGCAACTCTCAAAGTATCTAAATACTCACAAAATATGCTTCATAATATAGAGAGAGAAAGAGAGAAAGCTTATGTTTTTGGTGTGATTTTCAATTCTAACTTAGCCCTCTATTTATAGGAAAATTTTGGTAGGTTTGACCTGCAACCTGATGGCTTTACCTGCTACTATTCCCACCCACCACATTTGAAATATAATTCAGCACATTTCTTCACCAATCACAAGTGGGGCCCACCAATTCTAGAATTTTTCACCAAAATGATAAACACCAAAAATTCAACAATTTCTAAACCAGTCATCTCGTAAAATTCATAATAAATCATACGTTCATTTTTAACGGTTCAAAATTTATGGACATATACTAAACTTATATATGTATAACATATCCAAAAATTACCACGATCCAACGGTCGGATTAAAAATTATAACCCCCGCAAAATATCTCAAAAACCCTAATTTTTAATACCTCCATTCCGACAAAAATACGGATAAAAACCTCAACATTAACTCCTTCATTTTTTAACCACAAAAATATATCCCTCATTTATATCCACATAAAATAAATATTTCCTTATCATATGAATCAATAATTAATTATTCACAAATAATATTACAGAATCACATTTATGACAACCAGGCCGTTCCCAGGAAAGAGGGGGCTTTCCAATAAGGATTTCTCCTTACTGGCGCGCAATTAGATGACCAAACCTCTCCTTAGACAGAACTTTCTAGACATTGCCAATAATGTTATCTAATAATATTATTCAAATAATATGAATTATTGATCTGATAATAGGAAATACTGTGCAGCAACAATTATTGAACAACAATAATACAAAATTTCAACGTAGCAATTATTGAATCAATAAAATAAAATATTGAACAGTAATTACTGTAACAATTATTGAGTAGTGCCTTCTTACGTAAGAATCAATAATTTCAAAAATACTATGCAATACCGTGTGCTACTGTGCAATAACGCGTATTACTGTATTTTAACCACCGGGTATTCCAACAGTGTTAACGGTAACAACTACGCCGTTATTTGTAAAAACTTAAATTTGTCATTTTCTTCACCCGACAGTTATTCTGTTATGGGGCCCACAAATAGCTGCGCCGTCGTACGAATATTCCCCGACAGAAAGAATATTCCACGACCAAACGAATATTCCCCGACAACAATGATTATTTTATAACCACTTGCTTATTTTGAAAAAAAATCATATTTCACTCATAACTTTAAACTTTTATCAATTTAACCATTTACTGAATAGTAATTATAAGAAAAATTGAATACTTTTATTTCATAAAATTCGGGGTCTTACACTGGTTGTGGTCCCTCGATTGACCGTACTCGTTATCTCGCTCTAATAATTGAGCCCTGTTGACAACATCTGAATAGAGAAAAAATTTATGAGAAATGAGATATTGACGTATGCCAGGTTTCAAACCTCTCAGAAATATCCGCGTCATACGTTCCTCATTCTCCACCAAATGAGGTGCAAACCTGGACAACTCTGTAAACTTTACTGTAAGACCCCGAATTTTATGAAATAAAAGTATTCAATTTTTCTTATAATTACGATTCAGTAAATGGTTAAATTGATAAAAAGTTAAAGTTAAAGGTGATATATGAATTTTTTTTCAAAATACGCAAGTGGTTATAAAATAATCATTGTTGTCGGGGAATATTCGTTTGGTCGTGGAATATTCTTTCTGTCGGGGAATATTCGTACGACGGCGCAGCTATTTGTGGGTCCCATAACGAATAACTGTCGGGTGAAGAAAACGACAAATTTGAGTTTTTACAAATAACGGCGGTGTTGTTACCGTTAACACTGTTGGAATACCCGGTGGTTAAAATACAGTAATACGCGTTATTGCACAGTAGCACACGGTATTGCATAGTATTTTTGAAATTATTGATTCTTACGTAAGAAGGCACTACTCAATAATTGTTACAGTAATTACTGTTCAATATTTTATTTTATTGATTCAATAATTGCTACGTTGAAATTTTGTAATTGTTGTTCAATAATTGTTGCTGCACAGTATTTCCTATTATCAGATCAATAATTCATATTATTTGAATAATATTATTAGATAACATTATTGGCAATGTCTAGAAAGTTCTGTCTAAGGAGAGGTTTGGTCATCTAATTGCGCGCCAGTAAGGAGAAATCCTTATTGGAAAGCCCCCTCTTTCTTGGGAACGGCCTGGTTGTCATAAATGTGATTCTGTAATATTATTTGTGAATAATTAATTATTGATTTATATGATAAGAAAATATTTATTTTATGTGGATATAAATGAGGGATATATTTTTGTGGCTAAAAATGAAGGAGTTAATGTTGAGGTTTTTATCAGTATTTTTGTCGGAATGGAGGTATTAAAAATCAGGGTTTTTGAGATATTTTGCGGGGGTTATAATTTTTAATCCGACCGTTGGATCGTGGTAATTTTTGAATATGTTATACATATATAAGTTGAGTATATGTCCATAAATTTTGAACCGTTAAAAATGAACGTATGATTTGTTATGAATTTTAAGAGGTGGCTGATTCGGAAATCAGGTTATAAATCATTTTTGGTGGAAAATTCTAGAATTGGTGTGCCCCACTTGTGGTTGGTGAAGAAATGTGCTGAATTATATTTCAAATGTGGTGGGTGGGAATAGTAGCAGGTAAAGCCATCAGGTTGCAGGTCAAACCTACTAAAATTTTCCTATAAATAGAGGGCTAAGTTAGAATTGAAAATTACACCAGAAACATAAGCTTTCTCTCTTTCTCTCTCTAGATTATTGAGTGTATTTTGTGAGTATTTAGATACTTGGTGAGTTGCTATTCATCAGTGCAAGTTTCCTTCAGCCTTATACCGATCAGAAGTACTGCTCTTTTGAGGTAAGGGATAGTAAGGGATTGTAAGGGATAGTAAGGGATATTAAGGGATGTTAAGTGTTGTTATGATTTTCAGTTTCGTAATTTTTCTGATCTTCAAAAATTCTGGAAAAATTTGAAATGATATTTTGATGAGTTTTCTTGATTGTGTCCAAAAATGGTGATTTTTGGATGTATAGATTGAGAGTTATGAATTTTATGAGAAAAGACTATTTTAAAAGTAACAGCTTATAATTCCTTGTGGTTAACTCCAAAATTGATGAAATTTTTATTGAGAGTACATGTATATGATAGAAGTATACTCTGTAAATTTCAGAATTTTTAGACAAAAGTACAATTTTTGATAAATGTCTAAATATTCGGCTATTTTGGCCATATGAAAAATAGTAAATGACTTTTAAAAATTCTGAGAAAAATATATGTTCACTATGGGACTATATTATGCTAAATCCCAGAAAAGAAATATTTTTGGAACTGATTTGGTATTTTTCATGAAAATAGTCTAGTTATGAGTAAATGAATTAAATATGTTTTGTGAAGAAAAAAAATTGGAAAATAGGATTTTATAGCTTGAGAATCCTATATGAGGTATATGCAGATTTTTGATGAGGGTTTTGGTTATTGGTAATGAAATCTTATGAGTTTGGTATTTTTGAATGATTAAATGCATTATTTAGTAAGTGTAAAAAATTGAATAAATTGTTTATAAGCTTAAGAAATGTTATTCTTTCAATATCATTATACCGAAATATTGGTATGGATTTTATTGTAGAATTTTTATCTTTTGTGTCGGGGTTACTATTCATGAGTTACTATTCACGATTTACTATTCATGAGTTACGAATATTACTCTTGAGATTAAAACTATATGTTGATCATATTATTTTTATCATCATATATAACATTTTTATAACCCTGATGTTGAAATTCTCTTTCACTGGAGTGTAAAGATGGGTAGATTATTGGTATGATCATGACTAGGGTTCTCTTTGGCCTGTAGTGCAAAGTTGAATTGTGACTGGTATGATCATGACCATTGAATTTATAATTGAATATCTTAAGCTTAAGTGCAAAGGTGAATTGATCAACATGGTTATAATTATTGTTTATATAAATTCTGAAATGATTATATATTTCTTTGAGATATGAATATATTTGGCATGTAGTGCAAATATGAATTGTTGATGAATATCTTTGGCATGTAGTGCAAAGATGGTCTGTTGATGAATATCTTTGGCCTGTAGTGCAAAGATGAACTGTTGTTGAATATCTTTGGCCCGTAGTGCAAAGATGGTTTGTTGATGAATATCTTTGGCCCGTAGTGCAAAGATGGTTTGTTGATGAATATCTTTGGCCCGTAGTGCAAAGATGGATTTGTTAGTATGATTATAAACAGGAATTGTGATTTGGTATAACCATGATCTTTGATGTTTCAGGTAAAGACAGGTGATAAAAATATTCTTCGTCCTGGGTGCGAAGAAAAATTTAGAGTCACAATTATGATTATGAGTTATTCATATGATTGTGGAAAGGAACTGTTGAGTGATGTTACATGGATAAAACATTGTTGGTGGATTTTTAACATGGAAAGATAATAGACTTTATGGTCTATTTGACTCTTCTAATGGATTGCATGTTCCGCTGCAACTATGGTTGAAATTTTTATCATTTACCATATGTTCTAAATCTCTGATTTATTGTTGATGAAGGCTATTGATAATTGAATTATCTTTAGTCATGATATTCTTTACTGAGCTAGTTGTGCTCACCCTTTTGCTTCACAATTCCTTTCAGGTAATAAGAGTGTAGCTGGGTCGAGCGAGGGTAACGGGGAAATAGAACGGTGGTCTCTAGCTGTGGATGTTCTCCCGAAGCAGTATAGAAAAGTTCATTTAGTAATTATATTTGGTGAATCCAATAGGGTAAGGTGTACCCAACGTTGGAAGGGTGGTTTGCCACTATCATACAAGATGTCTAACGACATACAACCTCGTGTCATCATAAGACAGGGATGTGCTCATCCACTTGCTGAGTATATATACGAGCACTACCTATATAATCTTGGTGTTTGTTTAAAGTATAATTCTCAATTAGAGACAGTAGAGATAATGATATGTCAAGAGAAGACTCACCATTGGGAAGAATATGATAGTAATCTTCTCGTTTTTCTTTGGGGTCTATTGGGTAAACCAAGGATAATTCTGTGGCCATATGATATCTATCATAACCTAGACGCATGGCCTCCCATGTACGAAGGTTTCCTTGAGCACTTCTCAAAGATTATAGTTTCTAAAACAGTTTTTGACTGTACCTTTATGTAAGGTACCTTTGTGAGGTGCTGATACATGATGGTGTCCAATGTCACATTTGGTATATATTTGTATCTAAACTCACAGCATATGTGTTGTTGTATTTTGCACGACAATTGTTGTAATAAAGTTGTAGTTGTTTTCTGTACCATGTATTTGGCGACTCAGAATGCGTTGGGTGGAATGGACCTATTTTGGGGTCGTCATAGGTGGTATCAGAGCTTAGGGATATGATCTCTGGCGGAGATCGGGGAATAAAACTAGGAGGGGAGAGATGAGTAAATCCTTCGCTAGTGTGTCCTACCTAAGCTTATTTGTTGGTCAGTCATAATATCGGGATATTATGTGATATGTTAATTTGTTAAATTAACCTTGTTTTGAAGCTGTATTCTAGAATGATATTTGAAATACAGGAGATGAGCAATGGAGAAATTATGATGACAGGAAAGATGGAATCTGAAATGAAAGGAAGGTATTCTCAACTCTTTGAATTATCAGGTACGTAAATTTCGGGGACGAAATTTCATAAGGAGGGGAGATTGTAAGACCCCGAATTTTATGAAATAAAAGTATTCAATTTTTCTTATAATTACGATTCAGTAAATGGTTAAATTGATAAAAAGTTAAAGTTAAAGGTGATATATGAATTTTTTTTCAAAATACGCAAGTGGTTATAAAATAATCATTGTTGTCGGGGAATATTCGTTTGGTCGTGGAATATTCTTTCTGTCGGGGAATATTCGTACGACGGCGCAGCTATTTGTGGGCCCCATAACGAATAACTGTCGGGTGAAGAAAACGACAAATTTGAGTTTTTACAAATAACGGCGTGTTGTTACCGTTAACACTGTTGGAATACCCGGTGGTTAAAATACAGTAATACGCGTTATTGCACAGTAGCACACGGTATTGCATAGTATTTTTGAAATTATTGATTCTTACGTAAGAAGGCACTACTCAATAATTGTTACAGTAATTACTGTTCAATATTTTATTTTATTGATTCAATAATTGCTACGTTGAAATTTTGTAATTGTTGTTCAATAATTGTTGCTGCACAGTATTTCCTATTATCAGATCAATAATTCATATTATTTGAATAATATTATTAGATAACATTATTGGCAATGTCTAGAAAGTTCTGTCTAAGGAGAGGTTTGGTCATCTAATTGCGCGCCAGTAAGGAGAAATCCTTATTGGAAAGCCCCCTCTTTCCTGGGAACGGCCTGGTTGTCATAAATGTGATTCTGTAATATTATTTGTGAATAATTAATTATTGATTTATATGATAAGAAAATATTTATTTTATGTGGATATAAATGAGGGATATATTTTTGTGGTTAAAAATGAAGGAGTTAATGTTGAGGTTTTTATCAGTATTTTTGTCGGAATGGAGGTATTAAAAATCAGGGTTTTTGAGATATTTTGCGGGGGTTATAATTTTTAATCCGACCGTTGGATCGTGGTAATTTTTGGATATGTTATACATATATAAGTTGAGTATATGTCCATAAATTTTGAACCGTTAAAAATGAACGTATGATTTGTTATGAATTTTAAGAGGTGGCTGATTCGGAAATCAGGTTATAAATCATTTTTGGTGGAAAATTCTAGAATTGGTGGGCCCCACTTGTGGTTGGTGAAGAAATGTGCTGAATTATATTTCAAATGTGGTGGGTGGGAATAGTAGCAGGTAAAGCCATCAGGTTGCAGGTCAAACCTACTAAAATTTTCCTATAAATAGAGGGCTAAGTTAGAATTGAAAATCACACCAGAAACATAAGCTTTCTCTCTTTCTCTCTCTAGATTATTGAGTGTATTTTGTGAGTATTTAGATACTTGGTGAGTTGCTATTCATCAGTGCAAGTTTCCTTCAGCCTTATACCGATCAGAAGTACTGCTCTTTTGAGGTAAGGGATAGTAAGGGATTGTAAGGGATAGTAAGGGATATTAAGGGATGTTAAGTGTTGTTATGATTTTCAGTTTCGTAATTTTTCTGATCTTCAAAAATTCTGGAAAAATTTGAAATGATATTTTGATGAGTTTTCTTGATTGTGTCCAAAAATGGTGATTTTTGGATGTATAGATTGAGAGTTATGAATTTTATGAGAAAAGACTATTTTAAAAGTAACAGCTTATAATTCCTTGTGGTTAACTCCAAAATTGATGAAATTTTTATTGAGAGTACATGTATATGATAGAAGTATACTCTGTAAATTTCAGAATTTTTAGACAAAAGTACAATTTTTGATAAATGTCTAAATATTCGGCTATTTTGGCCATATGAAAAATAGTAAATGACTTTTAAAAATTCTGAGAAAAATATATGTTCACTAT
This sequence comes from Panax notoginseng, assembly GCA_016801055.1. Lineage (NCBI taxonomy): Eukaryota > Viridiplantae > Streptophyta > Magnoliopsida > Apiales > Araliaceae > Panax > Panax notoginseng. The sequence goes on from CM029018.1 coordinate 200,764,512, forward strand.
GGGACTATATTATGCTAAATCCCAGAAAAGAAATATTTTTGGAACTGATTTGGTATTTTTCATGAAAATAGTCTAGTTATGAGTAAATGAATTAAATATGTTTTGTGAAGAAAAAAAATTGGAAAATAGGATTTTATAGCTTGAGAATCCTATATGAGGTATATGCAGATTTTTGATGAGGGTTTTGGTTATTGGTAATGAAATCTTATGAGTTTGGTATTTTTGAATGATTAAATGCATTATTTAGTAAGTGTAAAAAATTGAATAAATTGTTTATAAGCTTAAGAAATGTTATTCTTTCAATATCATTATACCGAAATATTGGTATGGATTTTATTGTAGAATTTTTATCTTTTGTGTCGGGGTTACTATTCATGAGTTACTATTCACGATTTACTATTCATGAGTTACGAATATTACTCTTGAGATTAAAACTATATGTTGATCATATTATTTTTATCATCATATATAACATTTTTATAACCCTGATGTTGAAATTCTCTTTCACTGGAGTGTAAAGATGGGTAGATTATTGGTATGATCATGACTAGGGTTCTCTTTGGCCTGTAGTGCAAAGTTGAATTGTGACTGGTATGATCATGACCATTGAATTTATAATTGAATATCTTAAGCTTAAGTGCAAAGGTGAATTGATCAACATGGTTATAATTATTGTTTATATAAATTCTGAAATGATTATATATTTCTTTGAGATATGAATATATTTGGCATGTAGTGCAAATATGAATTGTTGATGAATATCTTTGGCATGTAGTGCAAAGATGGTCTGTTGATGAATATCTTTGGCCTGTAGTGCAAAGATGAACTGTTGTTGAATATCTTTGGCCCGTAGTGCAAAGATGGTTTGTTGATGAATATCTTTGGCCCGTAGTGCAAAGATGGTTTGTTGATGAATATCTTTGGCCCGTAGTGCAAAGATGGATTTGTTAGTATGATTATAAACAGGAATTGTGATTTGGTATAACCATGATCTTTGATGTTTCAGGTAAAGACAGGTGATGAAAATATTCTTCGTCCTGGGTGCGAAGAAAAATTTAGAGTCACAATTATGATTATGAGTTATTCATATGATTGTGGAAAGGAACTATTGAGTGATGTTACATGGATAAAACATTGTTGGTGGATTTTTAACATGGAATAGATAATGGACTTTATGGTCTATTTGACTCTTCTAATGGATTGCATGTTCCGCTGCAACTATGGTTGAAATTTTTATCATTTACCATATGTTCTAAATCTCTGATTTATTGTTGATGAAGGCTATTGATAATTGAATTATTTTTAGTCATGATATTCTTTACTGAGCTAGTTGTGCTCACCCTTTTGCTTCACAATTCCTTTCAGGTAATAAGAGTGTAGCTGGGTCGAGCGAGGGTAACGGGGAAATAGAACGGTGGTCTCTAGCTGTGGATGTTCTCCCGAAGCAGTATAGAAAAGTTCATTTAGTAATTATATTTGGTGAATCCAATAGGGTAAGGTGTACCCAACGTTGGAAGGGTGGTTTGCCTCTATCATACAAGATGTCTAACGACATACAACCTCGTGTCATCATAAGACAGGGATGTGCTCATCCACTTGCTGAGTATATATACGAGCACTACCTATATAATCTTGGTGTTTGTTTAAAGTATAATTCTCAATTAGAGACAGTAGAGATAATGATATGTCAAGAGAAGACTCACCATTGGGAAGAATATGATAGTAATCTTCTCGTTTTTCTTTGGGGTCTATTGGGTAAACCAAGGATAATTCTGTGGCCATATGATATCTATCATAACCTAGACGCATGGCCTCCCATGTACGAAGGTTTCCTTGAGCACTTCCCAAAGATTCTAGTTTCTAAAACAGTTTTTGACTGTACCTTTATGTAAGGTACCTTTGTGAGGTGCTGATACATGATGGTGTCCAATGTCACATTTGGTATATATTTGTATCTAAACTCACAGCATATGTGTTGTTGTATTTTGCACGACAATTGTTGTAATAAAGTTGTAGTTGTTTTCTGTACCATGTATTTGGCGACTCAGAATGGGTTGGGTGGAATGGACCTATTTTGGGGTTGTTACATTTACCTCATACTTGGACACCGTCATGTTGTTCTGCTCCAGTCTAATATACTCCACTTCCTTCATATGGTTTCGTTGAAAAGTTTCTGAAACGTTTCCCAAGACATGCTGAGTGCGGCAGGCTGGGTCCGTTTCACAGACTCCCACCAGTAGTCTGCCTCGCCACGGAATATAAAGGTGGCGAATGGAACCTTCTGTTCCTCCGTGCATCCCAAGACATCGAATATCTTGATAATTTGCTTGACCCACGTTTCCGCCATGATCGGATCCGACTTCCATTAAATTCTGGTAGTCCCAACTCTTTGAACTGCTTGGCTGTGACCAGCTGTGCGTTGCCATTGTTTCTTCCTATATTTTGAACAGAAATCTCCTTCGTCTATTTTTGCATGAACTGCAAAAAACTTCTACACATCTCATCGTTCATCGTCTGCTCAGTGGTGTTGTTCACAGGAGGAACATTGCCAGCTTGTTGCACGTTCTCCTCGTTGGTGAGTACAGGTGTCTCCACCGTCTCATTTACTCCACTGTTAACATTCTCAGTCGACATTCTCAAATACTGTCATAAAACAAGGGTTAATTTAACAAATTAACATATCACATAATATCCCTATATTATGACTGACCAACAAATAAGCTTAGGTAGGACACACTAGCGAAGGATTTACTCGTCTCTCCCCTCCTAGTTCTATTCCCCGATCTCCGCCAGAGATCATATCCCTAAGCTCTGATACCAACTGTGACGCCCCCAAAATAGGTCCATTCCACCCAACCCATTCTGAGTCGCCAAATACATGGTACAGAAACAACTACAACTTTATTAATACATTTGTCGTGCAAAATACGACAATACTTAAACTGTGAGTTTAAATACAAATATTGTCATCTAGACAATATCCATACTCAAATAAGTCCTCATTATTGATACACTATTTTACAAAATAGTGAGGACTACTAAAACAAATGTCTTGAACCATCACTCCACACCCCAATTAGTTCCCGCTATATTCTCGCCTCTTGAGAAGAAAAATGGAACAAAAAAGAAAGGGTGAGCTCAACTAGCCCAGTAAAAAATGTTATGACTAAGATAATACAGAATAAATTATCGTTAGTCTTCAACAGGAAAAAATCTAATAGAATACAATAGACAACAAGTTTTAAATCAATATTCGCAGCGGAAAATAATAATTCATAGAAGAGTTACGTAGAGAATGAAATCTACTATTATCTATGAATTTAAAAGTCCATCATCAATATTTTATCCCTGTAACATCAATCAATAATCATCTTTGCACTACAAGCCAAAGATATTCATCAGTTGGTCATGTTCATCTCAACACCTGTTCATCTTTGCACTACGGGCCAAAGATATTCATCAGAAATCATTCATCTTTGCACTACAGGCCAAAGATATTCATTAATATCATCATTTAGGACTGAGGATGATGAAAAATATTTTAAAGAAAATAAATCCAGTGAAGCAAAAGAATAAATATTAGGGATTCGTATTACAGTTTATCTATGTCCAAAAATACCTCATAAACAATCATAGTGGAGTAAAATTCAAGAATGATCAAAACATGAATACAATCAAAGCTAGTATCCAGAATAGATATTTTGGACAAAAAGAAGAAAAATCATTTTTCAGTGAATAGTGTCGTATTCGTGAATAGTGCCGTATACGTGAATAGTGTCGTATACGTGAATAGTAACTCCAACACCAAAAGATAGAAATTTCACAAAAAAACATCATTATGCTTCGTGAATAGACTCGTGAATAGTAACTCATGAATAGTAACTCGTGAATAGTAACTCATGAATAGTAACTCGTGAATAGTAACCCCGACATGAAAAAGTTCCAAATTTTATAAAAATTTCCAACCAACATTTTGACATAATGATATTGAAGAAATAATATCATTTAAGAAGAAATAACATCACTTACCTCGTAAAGACAGTACTTCTAGTTGAAACACCTGATATAGGTTATCACTTGAACTTGCACCGTATAGCAATACTCAAAGTATTAAAATCCTCATAAGAATACGCTCAATATATTGAGAGAGAAAGAGAGAGAAATCTGTAGTTTTTGGTGTGATTTTCAATTCTAACCTAAGCACCCTATTTATAGGAAAATGCTTAGAACACCAAAGTAAAAAAATTAAATATAATAATAATATAATTATAAAATATTCAAGCCCACCTCTAGATACTTGAATTCAGCCATTAACATGAGCAAGTGAGGGCCACCAAAGTACAAAAAACGTTTTTCTAACTATAAATATTTTAAACTTCCAAAAATCAATTATTCTAAAATTTTGGAACTTCGATAATTCATAATAAATAGTCCTTTTATCAGAAAATTCAAATCTCGTGAGTTTTTATAGGAAATTCAATTCTCTACAACTTTGCAGAAGAAAGTTTTTTCAAATTCTAAACAGAAATTGGCCGAAATTCACAAACGGACGATTTTACGGTCTATAATAAATTTTCGGTCAAGAATTGTGTCCACCAACACACAAAACATGTGTTAAATATTTAATCCAATAAAAATACTCTTCCTCCTCATTTATTCATATATCCCACATTTATTATAAAAATATCACCATTAATATATTATTAAAATAATATATTTAAATGAAATATTTTATCAGAAAAAGATAAATTATTAATTTACAACAATTGTCACTGTAAGACCCCGAATTTTATGAAATAAAAGTATTCAATTTTTCTTATAATTACTATTTAGTAAATGGTTAAATTGATAAAAATTTAAAGTTATGGGTAAAATATGAATTTTTTTTCAAAATAAGCTAGTGGTTATAAAATAATCATTGTTGTCGGGGAATATTTGTTTGGTCGTGAAATATTCTTTCTGTCGGAAAAATATTCGTACGACGGCGCAGCTATTTGTGGGCCCCATAACGAATAACTGTCGGGTGAAGAAAACGACAAATTTGAGTTTTTACAAATAACGGCGTAGTTGTTACCGTTAACACTGTTGAAATACCCGGTGGTTAAAATACAGTAATACGCGTTATTGCACAGTAGCACACGGTATTGCATAGTATTTTTAAAATTATTGATTCTTACGTAAGAAGGCACTACTCAATAATTGTTACAGTAATTACTGTTCAATATTTTATTTTATTGATTCAATAATTGCTACGTTAAAATTTTATATTATTGTTGTTCAATAATTGTCACTGCACAGTATTTTCCATTATCAGATCAATAATTCATATTATTTGAATAATATTATTAGATAACATTATTGGCAATGTCTAGAAAATTCTGTCTAAGGAGAGGTTTGGTCACCTAATTGCGCGTCAGTAAGGAAAAATTCTTATTGGAAAGCCCCCTCTTTCCTGGGAACGGCCTGGTTGTCATAAATGTGATTCTGTAATATTATTTGTGAATAATTAATTATTGATTCATATGATAAGGAAATATTTATTTTAAGTGGATATAAACGAGTGATATATTTTTGTGGTTAAAAATGAAGGAGTTAATGTTGAGGTTTTTATCCGTATTTTTGTCGGAATGAAGGTATTAAAAAATCAGGGTTTTTGAGATATTTTGCGGGGGTTATAATTTTTAATCTGACCGTTGGATCGTGGTAATATTTGGATATGTTATACATATATAAGTTGAGTATATGTCCACAAATTTTGAACCGTTAAAAATGAACGTATGATTTATTATAAATTTTACGAGATGACTGGTTCAGAAATTGTTGAATTTTCGGAGTTTATCATTTTGGTAGAAAATTCTAGAATTGGTGGACCCCACTATTGGTTGGTGAAGAAATGTGCTGAGATTTTTATTCAAATGTGGTGGGTGAGAATAGTAGCAGGTAAAGCCATCAGGTTGCAGGTTAAGTCTGCTTCAGCGTGCTAACATTTTCCTATAAATAGAGGGCTAAGTTAGAATTGAAAATCACACCAGAATTCTTAAGTTTTCTCTCTTTCTCTCTCTAGATTATTGAGTGTAATTTGTGAGTATTTAGATACTCTGTGAGTTTCTATTCATCAGTGCAAGTTTTCTTTAGCGTCATATCCGATATCCAGTCAGAAGTGCTGCTCATTTGAGGTAAGGGATTGTAAGGGATTGTAAGGGATTGTAAGGGATAGTAAGGGATTGTAAGGGATAGTAAGGGATTTTAAGGGTTATTATGTTTTTCAGTTCGTAATTTTTCTGACCTTCAAAAGTTTTGAAAAAATTTGAAATGATATTTTGATGAGTTTTCTTGATTGTGTCCAAAAATGGTGATTTTTGGATGTATAGATTGAGAGTTATGAATTTTATGAGAAAAGACTATTTTAAAAGTAATCGCTTATAATTTTTTGTGGTTAACTCCAAAATTGATGAAATTTTTATTGGAGTACATGTATATGATAGAAGTATACTCTGTAAATTTTAGAATTTTTGGATAAAAGTACAATTTTTGATAAATGTCTAAATATTCGGCTGTTTTGGCCATATGAAAAATAGTGAATGACTTTTAAAAATTCTGAGAAAAATATATGTTCACTATGGGACTATATTATGCTAAATCCCAGTAAAGAAATATTTTTGGAACTGATTTGGTATTTTTTTATGAAAATGGTCTAGTTATGAGTAAATGAATTAAATATGTTTTGTGAAGTAAGAAAATTAGAAAATAGGATTTTATAGCTTGAGAATCCTATATGAGGTATATGCATATTTTTGATGAGGGTTTTTTTAGTTATTGGTGATGAAATCTTATGAGTTTGGCATTTTAGGATGATTAAATGCATTATTTAGTAAAGTATAAACAATTAAAATAAATTGTTTATAAGCTTAAGAAATATTATTCTTTCAATATCATTATACCGAAATATTGGTATGTATTTTATTGTAGAATTTCAACCTTTTTGTGTCGAGTTACTATTCACGAGTTACTATTCACGGGTACTATTCATGACAAACAATTAGTTTCTTTTTCTGATCAAATTATCGTTGCTTTATGATTATTGCTCTCGAAAATAAATGCAGTTGTTGATTATATTGATTTCATTATCATATATAACATTTTTATAACCCTAATGATGATATTTCTCTTTGACTTGAGTGTAAAGATGGGTAAATTTTTGGTATGATCATGACTATGGGTTCCCTTTGGCCAGTAGTACAAAGTTGAATTGTTGACTGGTATGATCATGACCATTGAATTTATAAATGAATATCTTTAGCTTAAGTGCAAAAGTGAAATGATCAACTTGGTTATAATTATTGTTTATATAAATTTTGAAATGATTATATATTTCTTTGAGATATGAATATATTTGGCCTGTAGTGCAAATATGAACTGTTGAGGAATATCTTTGGCCTGTAGTGCAAAGATGAATTGTTGATGAATATCTTTGGCCCGTAGTGCAAAGATGACCTGTTGTTGAATATCTTTGGTCAGTAGTGCAAAGATGAACTGTTGACGAATATTGTTGGCCTGTAGTGCAAAGATGAATTTATTAATATGATTATGAACAGGAACTATGATTTGGTATAACCATGATCTTTGATGTTTCAGGTAAAGACATGTGAGGAAAATTATCTTTGTCCTGGATGCGAAGAGGAATTTAGAATTACAATTATGATTATGAGTTATTCATATAATTGTGAAAAGGAACTGTTGATTAATGTTATAGGGATAAAATATTATTGGTGGACTTTTAATGTGGAGAAGATAATAGACTTTATGGTCTATTTGACTCTTCTAATGGATTGCTCGTTCCGCTGCAACTATGGTTGAAATTTTTATCATTTACCATATGTTCTAAATCTCTGATTTATTATTGATGAAGGCTATTGATAATTTAATTATCTTTAGTCATGATATTCTTTACTGAGCTAGTTGTGCTCACCCTTTTGCTTCACAATTCCTTTAAGGTAATAAGAGTGTAGCTGGGTCGAGCGAGGGTAACGGGGAAATAGAACGGTGGTCTCTAGCTGTGGATGTTCTCCCGAAGCAGTATAGAAAAGTTCATTTAGTAGTTTTATTTGGTGAATCCAATAGGGTAAGGTGTACCCAACGTTGGAAGGGTGGTTTGCCACTATCATACAAGATGTCTAACGACATACAACCTCGTGTCATCATAAGACAGGGATGTGCTCATCCACTTGCTGAGTATATATACGAGCACTACCTATATAATCTTGGTGTTTGTTTGAAGTATAATTCTCAATTAGAGACAGTAGAGATAATGATATGTCAAGAGAAGACTCACCATTGGGAAGAATATGATAGTAATCTTCTCGTTTTTCTTTGGGGTCTATTGGGTCAACCAAGAATAATTCTGTGGCCATATGATATCTATCATAACCTAGACGCATGGCCTCCCATGTACGAAGGTTTCCTTGAGCACTTTCCAAATATTCTAATTTCTAAAACAGTTTTTGACTATACCTTTATGTAAGGTGTCATTGTGAGGTGATGTCCACGGTTGGAACATGAGTCACATTTGGTATATATTTGTATCCAAACTCACAGCATATGTGTTATTGTATTTTGCACGACAATTGTTGTAATAAAGTTGTAGTTGTTTTCTATACCATGTATTTGACGACTCAGAATGGGTTGGGTGGAATAGACCTATTTTGGGGTCGTCACAGTCACATTTAAAATTTTTTCTCCATCTATATCCACATAAAATCAATATTTTCCTCACCATATAAATCAATAATTAATTATTCACAAATAATATTACAGAATCACATTACTGACAACCAGGAAGTTCCCAGGAAAGAGGGGGCTTTCCAATAAGGATCTCTCCTTAATGGCGCGCAATTAGATGACCAAACCTCTCCTTAGACAGAACTTTCTAGACATTGTCAATAATGTTATCTAATAATATTATTCAGATAATATGAATTATTGCTCCGATAATAGAAAATACTGTGTAGTGACAATTATTAAAACAACAGTAATATAAAATATCAACGCAGCAATTATTGAATCAATAAAATAAAATACTGAACAGTAATTACTGTAACAATTATTGAGTAGTGCCTTCTTACGTAAGAATCAATAATTGGTGCAATACTGTGTGCTACTGTGTAACAACGTGTATTACTGTATTTTAACCACAGGGTATTCCAACAGTATTAACGGTAACAACTACGCCGTTATTTATAAACAACTCATACTTGTCGTTTTCTTCATCCAATCGCTTTCCGTTATGGGGCCCACAAAAGACTGCGCCGTCGTACGAATATTCTCCAACAGCAAGAATATTACACGACCAAACGAATATTTCCCGACAACAATGAATATTTTATAACCACCTGCTTATTCGAAATATTTGCGCATTTTACCCATAACTAACCACATTAATCAAATCAACTCTTACTATTTCAAAATAATAAATAGAAGAAATTAAATTTCATTTATTAATAATTTGGGGTCTTACACTTCGGCCCAGAGAACTCGGATGCCCGAACTCCTTAAACATTCCTGAGGGCTTCGGCCCAATGGGCTTGACATCCCTTTCTGGTGTCAGGTCTTCGGCCCACAAGGAGGTCGGTAAAATGCTCCCGAACATTATGGATACATTTTAGAAACTTAAAATTATTCTAAAAATTGTTGTTTTAGAAATACTTTTTTTTTAAAATTTTGGAAGGAAAGGAATAACTAATAAGATGATTGAACACATCAAAATACCATACAAAATCTAAATGGTTTCATTTAGCAAAAAAAAAAAAAAGCATTTTGGTTTCTTCGTTGATAATAATTTGGAAAACACACACATGTTACTATTTTGAAAATCAAAACATTATTCTAAGCACAGTTACATATCACAATAAAATCTATACAACTTGATCAACTTTAACATTAATCCTCCTAAGCCAAATAGAGTGCAATATCATATGAAACACATCAAACCTCTTAGCAGGTCTATTCAACACAAAGTGTCTCCTCACAGCTCTCACCCCTTCCTTAAGTCTCAAGTACTCCTCCTCCGGCACACCACTTAACACCTCCTTCAGCCATGGAATCTCTGCCACCGGAACCACCACCGAAAAATTCTCCCACCTCAAAACATCACTAAATGGCAACACAAAATTCTCGGACAAAATCACCGGCACACATTCCGCATAAATGGCCTCAACTATCCTAGGACTAGCCACTTCATGCCCACTTGGGCATAAACAAAACTTGGAATTTAGCATGAAATCGTAGTAATCTAGGCCTCTGGGGAGGTATTCGTATACGGAAAGATTGGTGTCGCGGCCCTTCCAGTGGCGGAGGAGGGCGGGGCGGATGGGGCCGTGGTTGCCGCCGGCAAAGAAGGCGAGATTTGGCCGCGGTTTGGTGGGAGGTGGAGGGGAACGGAGCTTGGGGTTTATGGTGCCATCAAGGTGATGGATTTCTGGGAGGGTGACATCTTTTTGTGGGTTGAAGCCTTCGGAGGTGTTGGCATTGCATAAGACTCTGATGGCATTGTTGTAGAGGAGAGAGTTGCCTTCTGATGCATGGGGACCCTACAGTAGTTGGAATAACAACATTTTTAGTTGATTAAGTTAGTGTATAAGCTGTAACATAGTATTCCCGGTGCATAAATATAATATTTTTAATAATTAATAGCAAAGTTAAGTCTAAAAATATAAATATAAAAAAACATTGAAAAGATTAACTATGTCTAATCCTAGGCATACCACTTACAGTCTTGTAGAGGCTTTCTAGTATAATATTCAGTGATTGCGCCTACAAAAGGTAGTTTTTGTTCGGTTTCTTAACTAAGAGCATGTGGGCCCAATATGCCAATTATGGTATTTTCAGGTACAAAAATTCTATCTGGATATAGAAATTGGACCAAAAATTTTATAAGGACATAAAAATTAGACATGAATGTATTTAAATTTTATTTATTTATATTTTGACCCCTAATAGTGGATAAAAATACAAATAAGTGAAATTTAAATAGACTTATGTCCAATTTTTATGTCAACCTAGAAGAGCTCAAATTGGACATGAAAATTGGACATTAGTATATTTAAATTTTATTTATTTATATTTTGACTCCCAATAGTGGATAAAAATATAAATAGGTGAAATTCAAATACACTCATGTCCAATTTTTATATACACCTAGAATAACTCTTTCATATATATTAATTTTAGAGTCCTTCTACGTGGACATGTTTATTAGACATGAATATTGGACATTTTTATTGTATTTTTTTTTTTTTGCTTGTGACTCTCAAAAAATGTATAGTATTTATTTCAACTAAAATTTTTATAAACTATAGTATTTTAGGTATAATTTAGATACATATATAAGAACAGGGTTATACAGACTGTATAACCCTGTTCTTATATAAGTATCTAAATTATACCTAAAATATTATATTTTATAAAAATTCCTATTGATATAGATATTATATATTTTTTAAAAATCACAAACAAAAAAAATAAAAATTTAAATGTCCAATTTTCCGGTCTACCCAGACTTATTGTTAATTTTAACCGGTTGATGTTGTTGGAAGTTCAAATTCTGTTAAAAAGTACATTTGAAAGTCAGTACTGTTATCATCCATAAACAGAGTCCTATTTTATTTATTTTACATTATTTTTATGCATATTAAAAAAATGTAACATGCACAATCTTTTTCAAATAAAGTTTTTACTTTTTTTTTTAGTAAAATATTTAGCCTTCAAATTTAATATTGAGAGTACAAATGGTCAATAGGTCAAATGGACTCTCAATAAAGTAATAAATTAAGAAAGAAATGGATTGCATGGGATATTTTACTGACTTGTCAATTGGTCAGAGCCTCAGATCTGTAAGCATCCCAGCAGCCTCACATACACAATTATATGTAAATATGAATGTATTTATATACTTCATCTGTTTATAATAAAAGTTTCATTTCCAAATTTTGCAAATACGACTAAAAATATATTTTTGATACATGTCAATCCTTAAAAAGAATAACTTAACTATTAATTATGTAGTGGTTGTATGATAATTAAATTACGATTACAAATTAAAAAATGTGTTATTTTATAAAAACACTTTTTGTGCAAATAAGACTCCTTTTTTTTTTTGTAGAACAACATGGGTATTTGTTTTTATGCAAGTCATGATTATAATTCACCTATATGGACAATTTAAGAAGATGCATGAAAGAAGTCAAGGACAATAGAAATCATACCCAATCATGACAGGAGAGCATGAAGTGATCAGCCCCATGAGTTCTATTCCAAAAAGGGTGCTTAGTGGAAATAACTCTCACGTAATCAGCCACAAAGTCTTTTAGAGGAGTGAGATTGTAAGTGTTTTGCTTGTAGAGGTACTTAACCATCCAGGTGACACTGAAGGGCAGGAAATAAACGTGAGCAAGCTGAGCATCCCTTGTCCTGAACTTGCTATTCCCGTGCTCCATTTCTTGTATGAATCTTCCTTCTGTTGTGTATATGTCCTTACACGGCCCGTCGTGTACCATTGGGACTTCCCCTTCTTCGTACACGTACACCTTGAATCTTTTCTCCATCTCTTTGTAACTCCTGTTGGTAAATATATATTTCCCCGAAGCAGCGGCATTTATACAATGAGTTTTCAAAATTATATTTAAGAAAATGAGATATCTTGCCACAAAAGAGTTGCGAACTTTATTGCAAGTAGACATATTTACAAATTATTCATGTATCTGCACTGATTTATATAGCGTCCCGTATCAACAAAAGTCGTAATGTTTTGTCGCATGGTTGAAATAAATAGTAGTACTCCCTCTATTTCTAAATATATGTCGTTTTAGATTTTCTTTTTTATTCCTAATTAATTAATGTTTGTGGTTATCTAGGAAAATTAATCACAGTTGTTCACAAATTACCCCTTATAATTAAGGTGTTTTATGGGGAGAGAGAAAGGAAAAAAAAATAAGAATAAATGAGACTATTGAGTTTTCTAGGAGTAAATTATGGGAAATATTGGAGAGAGTATGAGATAAGTGAGGTGAAGGGTATTATAGATAATTGATACTATAGTTAATGATTTCTAATCATTTTTTTAATTTTTATTCACAAGTCTAAAACTATCTGTATTAAAGAACAAGGGAGTAGTAAAGATGAAAGAAAAATAATGATTGGGCCCGGGGTATAAAGATTAACTAAGTAAGATAGAAAAGTTAAAACCTTGTTATACTCATAATGATAAAAGTATTGGGAACTTTGAAGTTTATCACGTAGACTTAAAAACTCTAGCTATAACGAATGCATCAATCGAATTGTATTCTAGCTAGCTTTGACAATGACAAGTTATAGATTATGAGTTTTTAAAATAATTTGAAATAATGAAATAATAAGAAGACTTTTATATGCAAAAGTAATTGGATTGCTCATTTTGAGGCTAAATAAACTACAACGAATTAATAAACCTCCTAATCACCTCTTTATTTATAAATTTAAAAAAAATAATGAAACAATAAAAATGTTTCCTTAAATCAAAACTTTTGTGAGTTTTACAAATCGTTTTGTACGCGAGTGTGATAGGATTGCTCATTTAAAGACCTAACAAACTAAAACTACCTAATAAGATTTATAACCACATTTTTGCTTGCAAATTTTAAATAATAATGAAATAATAAGTGTGCTTCTTTAAATCAATACTTGTGCAAGTTGTACACATTGTTTTGTATGCAAGAGCGACTAGATTGCACATTTTTAGGCTAAATAAATTAGAACGAAGTAATAAGATTTCTAACCACCTCTTCGTTTGCAAATTTGAAAAAGAATAATGAAACAATAAGAATGTTTTTCTAAATAAAGACATGTGTGAGTTGTATGCGTCGTTTTGAATGTGAGAGTGATAAGATAGATATTTTTGAGGCAAAAAAATTGGAACGAAATAATAGGACTCTTAATCACTTTTTTGTTTACAAATTTGAAATAAATAACTAAACAATAAGAATGTTTTCATAACTCAAGACTTGTGTGAGTTGTACGCATCAATTTTTATGCGAGAGTGATTAGATTGCTCATTTTGAGGCTAAATAAACTAGAATGAAATAATAGGACTATTAACCACCTCTTTTTTTTTTTGCAAATTTAAAAGAAATAATGAAACAATAAAAAAAATTTCCTAAATCAAGACTTGTGTAAGTTGTAAGCATGGTGCTCGTGTTGCATGTGAGAGTGATGTGATTGCTTCCTTTTGAGAATAAACAAAGTAATAGACTCCTAACCACCTCTTCTTTTTTTTTTTATATCAAATTTTAAAGAAATAATGAAACAATAAGAATATTTTCCTAAATTAAAACTTGTGTAAGTTGTACGTATCGTGTTCCTGGTGTATGCGAGAGTGATACGATTGCTCCCTTTTGAGGAAAAACAAAGTAGAACAAAATAATAAGAATCCTAACCACCTCTTTTTTTATAAATTTTAAAGAAATAATGAAACAATAAAAATGTTTACCTAAATTAAGACTTGTAAGTTTTAGGCATCGTTTTGAATGCGATAGTGATTTAATTATTAATTTTGAGGCTATATAAATTAGAACAAAGTAATAAAACTCCTTATCACCTCTATATTTACAAATTTAAAAGAAATAATGAAGCACGAAAAGCTCTAACCCTTTTCATCTTAGAATTGTTTCAATATAATTACCAATTATACTGAACATATAAACATGGGCATTTTATTATTCTTCATTGTTTTCGTCTGGGAATTGTTCCATTTAAATGGTTCAATTAGGCGATTTAGTTTAAGTAATTTTGCATCATTCGTGGTAATTTCGATTATATTAATGAAAACAGAAAATTATCAAACTTTTCAACCACATGCAATTAAGATCAACAACATGCAATAACCTTAATAGTAAAACGGATCAAGGGGCGGTCCGGTGCCTTAATGACCGGTGCACTTTGATTTTTTTATTTATTATTATTTTTGGGGTTTTAACCACAATTATGAGAAAAATAAATAAAAAATAATAGAGTAAATTTGAACAAAAAACTGTAAAAGAAAGTATATACTTTACAGTGTTTTTTTAATAAAAAATATACTTTTTTTTACAGTTTTTTGTTCAAATTTGCTCTATTATTTTTTATTTATTTTTCTCATAATTGTGGTTAAAAACCCAAAAAAAAAAAAGGGCACCGGTCATTACCGGTCATTAAGGCTACCGGATGCCCCCCCCCCCACCCACACCCACACCCACACCCACACCCACACCCACACCCAATTCTAGTAAAACAGTGAGGAATGGGTTCAACTATTTATCTCATGTAATAAAGGACAAAAAAGAAAAAAGAAAAAAGAAGTTCCAATTGAAGGACAATTAAATGTCTTTTCCATGAAGTGCCCAACTCATTAAAAAAAACACTACTAGAGGTGTCCAAAGAACTAGGCCTATATTAATATCAGTAATGAGTAATAAATCACTCTGCTTTTTTCTATGGGAAGATGGAAAACTATTGAGTGGAGGGAAATGAGTGAGGCACCCCATGCGTCCATTACAAGGCTTCATTTCCCTTTCAGAACACCCCAAAAGGGATGCCTCTTTTGAATTTGCAGATTTTCTATGGAATGTGTAGTTGTCAATTTTGGTGCGACTTAGAAGGAAAGTAGTTACACATACTTTTGCAGTAATCTTTTTACCTCTTTGTATGTATCCTAATTAATAATCATGTCACACATGGTGTGTTCATGTGTTTGTTCTTTTAACAGTTCTTAAAATTGAATGGTAAAGATTATCTTTTATGTCCCAGATAATCTTTTTAAAAAAAGCCTTGTGTTTTAAGAAATATTGATGTTAAATTAAAGATATGTTTGGTCCCTTTTCATTAAGGACAAATTTAAATTTCTAGAAGAGGGACTCTCATTTTAGCAAATACGATAGGAAAAATTGAAGTAATTTGGACGGAGGGGGTAACTTTTTAGTAAATTATTCTAAAGATTGGGTAGTCACTATTTTTGAAGGGATAGGTAAATCTGTCCAAAAAGTAATTTATTATCTTCAACAAATAAACAAAATAAAAATTGGGAAATGAAGTAATATGAAAGAGAAATGCCAGTTTATTAATATTAACAGCCCCTTCCTCCCTAAAAAATATGGTTAAAGTGAAAATTAATAGAGCACGGACTCACGGTTATGGTGTTCGGGAGATAAATATTTGAAATTCGAAACATTAACAACGATGAATCCTACATTAATCGAAGTTATACACTAGTAAACCCTTGTAAACATTCTTTAGTCAATGAAGTTTGAAGTACGATATCC
The DNA here is from genome assembly GCA_016801055.1 of Panax notoginseng. NCBI lineage: Eukaryota > Viridiplantae > Streptophyta > Magnoliopsida > Apiales > Araliaceae > Panax > Panax notoginseng. Next base: position 200,780,837 of record CM029018.1, read on the forward strand.
ATTTTTTGTAGGTGTTAGATAAGAGTATTATTTTTATGTTTTACATTTTAATTTTTATTTTAGGATCCAAGATAGAGAAATAGTGCTGGTTTTTTTATTTAGAAAATAAAGTTTTTCAGTCATTCTCTCTACTAAACTATTTATATTATTAAAGAAAAAATATCTCTCTCAACCTGGAAAATTTGGTACACCTCAGTTATAACTTTTGTGTATTAAATTTGAATTGAGAAAAGACTTACTGATAAAATGCACCGGGGTTACGGTAGATAGTTCTGGCACGAACGGTCGATAGATTTCTGATAGAAGCAGCTTTCTGAATAGAAGCTCGAGCTCGGGCGAGTCCTTGTTCTAGTACATCGTTTTCTCTCTACAATTTCAATTAGAATTGTTACAAATTTTTTACACACAGAAATTGAATGAACTTAATTTCACAATCCAGAATCAATGAATTGATTTTTTGAGACTTAAACATTTAATTATATTACTAACTTAACATCGAAAAGTTAAAATTACAATAAAAAAAATATAATCCAAAACAGAATTAGGCATAATTACGTATGAACAGCTCATCTTTTACAAAAATATAAAAATTCATAGAAATTGACAACACACAAATTGAATGAACTTTCACAGTCCAGAATCAATCAATAAGTTTTTGAAACTCAAGCATGTATTATGAACTTGATTATGCAAATTATGATCCAAATAATGTAATGTAAAGAATTAGGCCTAATTACATATGAACAGCTCACACACAAAAACACACAGTGGTGCGTGAGAGACAAAGAACTTTATTTTGAACATTACGATTCAAAAAATGTAATTTAAAACAGAATTAAGCATAATTACAAATGAACAGCTACGCACACATAACACACACAAGTGCGTGTGAGAGATTCCTCATAATTTAGATGATCCTACCCTCACTTACTTACCATCTATTTTTTACCAGTTCAGAACAGAGATATATAGAGATAATCATAAATATAGCATTGAGTAGTGATTATTAATTTCAGAATGGAGATTCGATGAATCAGAAGAGAGAGTGAGAGAAAGTGATTACAATGACGGTTCGATTTTGAAGAGATGAAGTGAAATCATCAGATGAAACAGCTGCTCGGCCTTCGTTATGATCGGGAAGCTTCGTCTGCAACTCGACGATCGGAACTCTGAACTCGGATTTTTCACCAAAAAAGACCGCCGACGAACCGAAGAAGTGGCCGGAGAAGATGAACGCAATCACCAGGAATATCGTGATCAGCACATAAGCACAAGACGCTTCACAAGCATAAGCAGAGCCTCCTCCCTCATTGCTCTTCTTCATCTTCACCTACACCTTCTCTCTCTATATATATATATGTACTTTCTCTCCCTAAAAAACTTATACAGAAATAGAATGAAATTGAAAACTCAGAAAAAAGGCGGGTAATTGGGAGAGTTGGTTTCTCTCTCTCTCTGTCTGAGTTCTGAAGTTTAAACGGTGGAAGGGAGGCTTTAAAACGTGATGCTTATGAAATTCTGGAACAGTGAAATGACTGGTATGACCCTAGAAGGTTGCTTATTACTAGTAGAAATTGACAAACCAGCTCAGCTTTTGTTATTGAGATGGAGTCCGTTTTGAATTAGCTGGTAACCCGTGCAGCGGGTTGCTTTGGAAATTGTTTTAGAGTGAAACTACTTTTGTGTTACAAACTTTTAATACAGTACTTCTTTGTACTTTTCAAAAATGTTGTAATTTTTAAATTTCAAATAAATCTCAAAAATTATTGGTTTGTTATTTTATATATATAAATATAATACCCAATTATAAAAAGTTCAAATTTAAAAATCAATTATAAATTAATTTAAAACTTTTAATTAATTCCTCAAATTGGAAAACTTAAAGTTAATTAGTACTCCATCCATTCCTAAATAAGTGACGTTTTGGAAGAAAAAATTTGTTCCAAATTATCTGTCGTTTACAACTTTTTAGGAGAATAAATTATTTACTTTCCTATATCACCCTTACCTTCTCTCATTGTCCCAAGAAATTCTTACCCTTAGTATTAATAGCTTTCAACTTCCCATAAAGGGGTAGTGATGAAATTTCACACAAATTTTAATGATTAAATGATAGTATTAAATGATTTTCTTAATCCATGTGTAAAAACCTTAAACGACACTTATTTAGAAATGGAGGGAGTACCATACACATTTTAAAGATGCGTACTCCATCCGTTACTTAATATAGGTCGTTTTAGGGTTATGCACAAATATTAAGGTAATAATTGTATAGCATTAACTATAATATCAATTGTTTATATTGTCCTTGTATTGGAATAAGAGATAGTTATTTATTGGATAGAAAATAGTGAGAGAACCAAAGTTATATTTAATACTTGGGGTAATATTGAAAACTAAGCAAAAGCAATTAATGCTTACTTGAAATTCTACAACGACTTATATTAAGGAACAAAAATATTTCACTAAAACGACTTATATTAAGGAACGGAGGGAGTACATTAATACAATACAATCATTATTTCAAACTTAAAGTATTAAACCATGCAAAATTATATATTACTATAAAATTAAATTTACAACCATACTTAAATACTATAACTTAAAAAACTCTAGAATAAACACAAAAACATGAGAAACATTAAATATTTAGAACTCTAAAAGTGTGATTCTTTAAGGGCTGTAATTTCTATACCAAACCCGTTATTGCAATCGTAAAAAAACGTTCTTCCTACTTAAAAATACCACAGTATACCATCGGAATCATTGGTGCGACTTTTCTACTTTTGCGTGCGATCGATTTCGGTTGCGAAATTGCTCTCCCCTAATGACTCTTAATTTGTTTTCTGCGGCTCAATCATCTAAAAAAAGATCCAAAATCTAATTATCTAAGTGGATAAAATTACTTGATATATAATAATTTGTTCCACAAAAAATACTCCTTTTTCATTTATGATAATAAAAAATGACATAATATCCTAAAGTTTATCAAACACAATTTTATTGCTATATATATATATATATATATATATATATATATATATATATATATAGGGTAATAATTCATATAATATGTATTTGTTATGAATCTTTATAGGGCATACATCATTTATACATATAAATTTTGTAAGACCCCAAATTATTAATAAATAAAATTTAATTTCCTCTATTTATTATTTTGAAACAGTAAAGGTTGAATTGATTAATGAGGTTAGTTATGAGTAAAATGCGCAAATATTTTAAATAAGCAAGTGGTTATAAAATATTCATTGTTGTCGGGGAATATTCGTTTGGTCGTGGAATATTCTTCCTGTCGGGGAATATTTGTACGACGGCGCAGTCTTTTGTGGGCCCCATAACGGAAAACGATTGAATGAAGAAAACAACAAGTATAAGTTGTTTATAAATAACGATGTAGATGTTACTGTTAATACTGTTGAAATACTCGGTGGTTAAAACACAGTAATACGCGTTGTTGCACAGTAACACACGATATTGCACCAATTATTGATTCTTACGTAAGAAGGCACTACTCAATAATTATTACAGTAATTACTGTTCAGTATTTTATTAATTCAATAATTGTTGCGTTGATATTTTATATTACTGTTGTTTCAATAATAGTCACTACACAGTATTTTCTATTATCGAAGCAATAATTCATATTATCTGAATAATATTATTAGATAACATTATTGGCAATGTCTAGAAAGTTCTGTCTAAGGAGAGATTTGGTCATCTAATTGCGCGCTAGTAAGGAAAAATCCTTATTGGAAAGCCCCCTCTTTCCTGAGAACTGCCTGGTTGTCAGTATTGTGATTCGGTAATATTATTTGTAAATAATTAATTATTGATTTATATGATGGGAAAAATATTCATTTTATGTGGATACAGATGGAGAAAATTTTTTAAAGTGACAATTGTTGAAAATCGATATTTTATCTTTTCTAATAAAATAATATTTTATTATATTATTATAATATAATAATGATGCTATTTTTACAATGAATGTGGGATATATGAGTATATGAGGAGGAAGAGTATTTTTGTTGTAAAAGTTGTTTAAAACATGTTAAACATGTCTGTGGGCCCATTTCTTGACTGAAATTTGATTATAACCTGTAGAATCGCCCGTTTGTGGATTTCGGTCAATTTCTGTTTGGAATTTAGAAAAAATTTCTTCTGTAAAGTTGTAGATAATGAAATTTTCTATGAAAAAGATATGTGGTTCAAATTTTTTCTGACAAAAGGGCTATTTATTATGAATTATTTAAGTTCTGAAGTTCCGAAATAATTGATTTTTGAAAATTTTATTTATTTTTATTAATAAAAACATTTTTTGTAAGTTTTGTAAGGTGGGCCACTTGTGTGGCTGAAGTTTGAACAAAAAGTGGGCGTAAGAATTCAAATTAATTATATTAATAATTTATTAAATTTTCTGCTTTGGTGTTCTAAGCATTTTTCTATAAATAGGGTGCTTAGGTTAGAATTGAAAATCACGCCAGAAACTAAAGTTTTCTCTTTCTTTCTCTCTCTATATTATCGAGCGTATTCTTATGAGTATTTTAAGACTTTGAGTGTTGCTATACGGTGCAAGTTTCCTTCCGCTCTATATCCAGTATTCCGCTCTATACGGTGCAATAATAATATTCTTCCAATATTATTATGCCAAAATATTGATCTGAATTTTTATCAAATTTAAAACTTTTTGTGTCGGAGTTGCTATTCACGTATACGGTACTATTCACGTATACGGCACTATTCACGAATACGACACTATTCATAGAAAAATTAAATTTTCGTTTTTCGTTCAAAATATCTATTATGGATACTAGCTTTGATTGTATCCATATTTTGATCATTCTTGAATTTTACTCTATTATGATTACTTATGAGGTATTTTTGGACATGGATAAATCGAAATACGAATCCTTAATATTTATTATTTTGTTTCATTGGATTCGTTTCTCTTAAAATATTTTTTGTGACGCCCCCAAAATAGGTCCAATCCACCCAACCTATTCTGAGTCGTCAAAATACATGGTACAGATATAACTACAACTTTATTAATACAACATAAAAACTGTGAGTTTAAATATAAATATTGTCATCTAGACAATATCTACACTCAAATAAGTTCTCATTACAATTATTAATACACTATTTTACAGAATAGTGAGGACTACTAGAACCATTTCTAGAACCATCATTCCACACCCCGACTAGTATTCGCTACATTCTCGCCTCCTGAGAAGAAAAATGGAACAATAAGAAAAAGGGTGAGCTCAACTAGCCCAGTAAAGAATATTATGACTAAGATAATATAGAACAAATTATCGTTAGTCCTCAACAGGAAAAAATATAATTGAATACAATAAACAACACGTTTTAAATCAACATTCGCAACGGAAATAATAATTCATTAAAGTAGAGAATAAAATCTACTATCTTCTATATATGAATTTAAAAGTTCTTCGTCATCATTTTATCTCTGTAACATCAATCAATATATATCTGGAATCAAATATTCATCTTTGCACTACATGCCAAAGATATTCATCAGTTGGTCATGTTCATCTAAACACCTATTCATCTTTGCACTATGGGCCAAAGATATTCATCAGAAATCATTCATCTTTGCACTACAGGACAAAGATATTCAGTTATATCATCATTTAGGACTGAGGATGATGAAAAATATTTTAAAAAAAACGAATCAAGTGAAACAAAAGAATAAATATTAAGGATTCGTACTTTAAACAATCCAAGTTCAAAAATATTTCATAAATAACCAGAGTGGAGTAAAATTCAAGATTTAAAACCAAAACATAGATTCAATCAAAGATATAAACTATAACAGACAATCTTGGACATAGAAAAGAAAATTAAATTTTTCTGTGAATAGTGTCGTATTCGTGAATAGTGCCGTATACGTGAATAGTACCGTATACGTGAATAGTAACTTCGACACTAAAAAATAAAAATTTCACAAAAAAATATCATCATGCTTTGTGAATGGTACTCATGAATAGTAACTCGTGAATAGTAACTCATGAATAGTAACCCCGACATGAAAAAGTTTTAAATTTGATAAAAATTTCTAACCAACATTTTGGCATAATGATATTGAAGAAATAATATCATTTTAGAAGAAAATAACCTCCCTTACCTCAAAAGGATAGTACTTCTAGTTGGAATATCAGATATAGTGCTGAAGGAACTTGCACCGTATAGCAACACTCAAAGTATAAAAATACTCACAAAATACGCTCGATATATAGAGAGAGAAAGAGAGAGAAATCTATAGTTTCTGGTATGATTTTTAATTCTAACCTAAGCACCCTATTTATAGGAAAATGCTTAGAACACCAAAGCAGAAAATTTAATATAATAATATTATATATAAACAAATTTTCTACACCCACTTCTTGAATCTGAATTCAGTAACTACATCGCATGCAAGACCCACAATTAATGACAAAAACGTTTTTCATATAAAAAATAATTAAAACTTCCAAAAATCAATTATTTCGGAACTTTAGAACTTTAATAATTCATAATAAATAGCCCTTTTATCAGAAAATTCGAATCTTGCGACTTTTTATAGGAAATTCAATTCTCTACAACTTTGCAGAAGAAAGTTTTTCCAAAATCTAAACAAAAATTGACCGAAATCCATATACGGACGATTTTACAAGCTATAATCAAATTTCAGTCAAGAAATGGGTCCACCAACATGTTTAACATGTTTTAAACAACTTTTGTAATAAAAATACCCTTCCTCCTCATATACTCATATATCCCACATTCATTGTAAAAATATCACCATTATTATATTATAATAATATAATAAAATATTATTTTATCAGAAAAGATAAAATATCAATTTTTAACAATTGTTACTTTAAAAATTTTCTCCATCTATATCCACATAAAATCAATATTTTCTTCATCATATAAATTAATAATTATTTATTCACAAATAATATTACAGAATCACAATACTGGCAACCAGGCCGTTCCCAGGAAAGAGGGGGTTTTTCAATAAGAATTTTTCCTTACTGACGCGCAATTAGGTGACCAAACCTCTCCTTAGACAGAACTTTCTAGACATTGTCAATAATGTTATCTAATAATATTATTCAGATAATATGAATTATTGCTCCGATAATGGAAAATACTGTGTAGTGACAATTATTGAAACAACAGTAATATAAAATATCAACGTAGAAATTATTGAATCAATAAAATAAAATACTGAACAGTAATTACTGTAACAATTATTGAGTAGTGCCTTCTTACGTAAGAATCAATAATTGGTACAATACCGTGTACTACTATGCAACAACGCGTATTATTGTATTTTAACCACCGGGTATTCCAACAGTATTAACGGTAACAACTACGTCGTTATTTATAAACAACTTATACTTGTCGTTTTCTTCATCCAATCGCTTTCCGTTATGGGGCCCACACAAGGCTGCGCCGTCGTATGAATATTTCCCGACAGCAAGAATATTTCACGACCAAACGAATATTCCCCGACAACAATGAATATTTTATAACCACTTGCTTATTTAAAATATTTGCTCATTTTACCTATAACTTACCACATTAATCAAATCAACACTTACTATTTCAAAATAATAAATAGAGAAAATTTGATTTTATTTATAAAAAGTTGGGGTCTTACAACCTCCCCTTCTTAGGAAATTTCGTCCTCGAAATTGACGTACGTACCTGGTATTTCGAAAAGGTGAGGATACCTCGCTTTTATTTCTATTTCCAACTCCCAGGTCATTTCTCCAATAGCATGGTTCCTCCATAAAATCTTAACTTGCGGTATGATATTTGTGCGTAGGACATGCTCCTTCCTATCTAAGATCTTGACAGGTACCTCCTCGTACGTTAAATCTTCGGCTATTTCGTCTGGTTCTAACTCAATAACGTGGTTCGGGTCGTTCACATAATTTCGTAACTTCGATACGTGAAAAACGTTATGAACACGCGACATAATTGGCGGTAAAACGAGTCTATAGGTCATAGTTCCTATTCGATCGAGGATTTCAAATGGACTAATAAATCGAAGGTTTGAGCTTTCCTCACATTGTCGATTCTCGCTTTTGGAATAACAACTTCTTGCACCTCTTTCTTCATATTCATCAACTCCGGTGTGTAGCTTGAGCAGTTTTATTTTTATCGATTAAAGTCGATTTTACTCGTATATCATCGCGTGATCCATAGAGTCTTTAACTCTATCTCTATCATTTGTAAGTCATACGAAATGGGTCTTTTTATTAAAAACATCGGACTCGTAACCACATACTATTTTCTACTCAACACGTCAGCTACCACGTTCGTTTTTCCAGGATGGTATAGTCAGAACAGGTGCCAAAATGAGTCTCCTCTTGAGTTCTTCGAAGTTCTTCCCACATTCCTTGCTCCATTCGAATTTTGTATCTCTACGAGTCAGCTGAGTTAATGGAGTAGCGATTCGAGAAAATCTTTCCACGAATCTTCGATAATAACCAACTAAGCCTAGAAAGCTACGTATTTCGATTACTGACTTAGGTTGCTCTCAACTATGACTCATATCCCAATCTTGGATAGCACGCCACAATGGTACCTATCAGTTTACTACCACACAAATATGGCGTTCCTTACGGAGAGTCTGACTTTGGTGCATTCCACAAAGGAAGTCACCAGATAGAGGCTCGGGTACTAAATTCTATAGTTGAATTTTTAACATCTGAAGTTCAATAGGAGCCATTCGATATGAGATTTTAGAAATGGGTTTTGTATCGGGTTCAAAGTTGATACAAAATTCAATATCACACTTTGGGAGTAAGCCAAGAAATTATTCAGGAAATACATCAGGAAATTTACTAACAATAGAAATATTATTCAAATCTGACGTATTTTTGTTCAAGTCCATAACATGGGCTAAGAAAACTTGACATCTATTTTTTAATAAACGAATGACTTTATGGCTTGATATGAAAGTGTTTAACTTCAATGGTTTGGTTGCTTGAATTCGAATAACAGGTTGCTTAGGAATATGAAAAATAACAACCTTACGAAAGCAATCAATTTTGGCATGATGAGTAGTTAATCAATCAATCCCTAAAGTCACATTAAAAGCAAGTATCTTTAAAGAGATAAGATCAACAGGTAATGTGATGGTGCCAAGTTGGATCAAACAAGATTTATAAATAGTGGATGTAACGAAAGTTTCTCCTAACGGAGTTTCAACAAATAAGTCAAATTCTAATTTCTCAGAAGTCAAGTTCAAACGTTGAGCACAAGTAGGACAGATAAAAGAATGGGTAGAACCGGTATCTAATAAGGTATAGACTTCGCAAAAATCTATAATTAACTAACCTGTGATACCTTCGTTCGATTCCTCGCTTTTTTGAGAAGTTACGAAAAGCGTTCTCACTTGAACCACCAATTTCGACTTGTTTGGGACAGCCTTTGGTGTCATCATTACCGCTAGAATTGACTTTTGCTATAGGGCATATTCCACCCCTAATTGCTTCTTCGCATTCCTGATCCATGATTTGAATCATTACTCTCCGATCCATATTGAATTGGGGTTGACCGCTCTGCACAGGGTAATTCCGAACTCGATGTTGGATTCTCCCAATTGCTGTCCAAAAAGCGAAATCCATTTCATCCATTTTGGCCTTATTGGATCGGACATCTTTTTCTATAATATCAACGTGTCGTGCGGCTTTTATCCATGCATCTTCCATTCTCATTCGTTCGGTTGCTTCTTCTTTCATCAGAACTTTGATCATAGCATTTTCAGATTCCAGCTCTAATATCTTATACTCTGCCAAAGAGTGCTTCTGTTCAAGCATCGCACATCGAGTAACACAATTTTGAATTGTTGCATCTCTTTGCTCCACGACCGCCTGCCGTTCTTCAGCCTGCTCTTCTAACTCATGAATACGATTTTGTAATTCTAAATTTCGATCATAAAATTCTTCTAATAAATTCTCCTCAGGTTCATCTTCTTCCTCACTCTCAGCTGCTATCTCTGCGACTATCTCAGGTACAACTATTAATTTTTCACTCACCACATGGATATCTCTAATTCCTTCTTCGCCTGACATCACATTATTCTGGTTGGTGATTAGTGGTGTCTACACGGTCTCATTCACTACATTGTTAACATTTTCAGCTGTCATTCTCAAATACTGCCACAAAATAAGGGTTAATTAAACAAATTAACAAATCACATAATACCCCTATATTATGACCGACCAACAAATAAGCTTAGGTAGGACACACTAGCGAAGGATTTACTCGTCTCTCCCCTCTTAGTTCTATTCCCCGATCTCCGCCAGAGATTATATCCCTAAGCTCTGATACCAACTGTAACGCCCCCAAAATAGGTCCAATCCACCCAACCTATTCTGAGTCGTTAAAATACATGGTACAAATACAACTACAACTTTATTAATACAACATAAAAGCTGTGAGTTTAAATACAAATATTGTCATCTAGACAATATCCACACTCAAATAAGTCTTCATTACAATTATTAATGCACTATTTTACAGAATAGTGAGGACAACTAGAACCACTTCTAGAACCATCATTCCACACCCCGACTAGTACTCGCTACATTCTCGCCTCCTGAGAAGAAAAATGAAACAACAAGGAAAAGAGTGAGCTCAACTAGCCCAGTAAAGAACATTATGACTAAGATAATATAGAACAAATTATCGTTAGTCCTCAACAGGGAAAAATATAATAGAATACAATAAACAACAAGTTTTAAATCAACATTCGCAGCGGAAATAATAATTTGTTAGAAGAGTAAAGTAGAGAATAAAATCTGCTATCTTCTATATATGAATTTAAAAGTTCATCGTCATCATTTTATACCTGTATAATCAATCAATATATATCTGGAATCAAATATTCATCTTTGCACTATATGCCAAAGATATTCATCAGTTGGTCATGTTCATCTAAACACCTGTTCATCTTTGCACTACGGGCCAAATATATTCATCAGAAATCATTCATCTTTGCACTACAGGCCAAAGATATTAAGTTATATCATCATTTAGGACTGAGGATGATGAAAAATATTTTAAAGAAAATGAATCCAGTGAAACAAAAGAATAAATATTAAGGATTTGTACTTTAAACAATCCAAGTTCAAAAATACTTTATAAATAACCAGAGTGGAGTAAAATTCAAGATTTAAGACCAAAACATAGATTCAAACAAAGATATGAACTATAATAGACAATCTTGGACACAAAAAAAATTAAATTTTTCTGTGAATAGTGTCGTATTCGTGAATAGTGCCGTATACGTGAATAGTGTCATATACGTGAATAGTAACTCCGATACTAAAAGATAGAAATTTCATAAAAAAATATCATCATGCTTTGTGAATAGTACTCGTGAATAGTAACTCGTGAATAGTAACTCATGAATAGTAACTCGTGAATAGTAACTCATGAATAGTAACTCTGACATGAAAAAGTTTCAAATTTGATAAAAAAAATTTAACCAACATTTTGACATAATGATATTGAAGAAATAATATCATTTTAGAAGAAAATAACCTCCCTTACCTCAAAAGGATAGTACTTCTGGTTGGAATATCAGATATAGTGCTGAAGGAACTTGCACCGTATAGCAACACTCAAAGTATAAAAATACTCACAAAATACGCTCGATATATAGAGAGAGAAAGAGAGAGAAATCTGTAGTTTTTGGTGTGATTTTTAATTCTAACCTAAGCACCCTATTTATAGGAAAATGCTTAGAACACCAAAGTAGAAAATTTAATATAATAATATTATATATAACCAAATTTCCTACGCCCACTTCTTGAATCTGAATTCAGCAACTACATCACATGCAAGACCCACAATTAATGACAAAAACGTTTTTCATATAAAAAATAATTAAAACTTCTAAAAATCAATTATTTCGGAACTTCAATAATTCATAATAAATAGCCCTTTTATCATAAAATTTGAATCTCACAAATTTTTATAAGAAATTCAATTCTCTACAACTTTGCAGAAAAAAGTTTTTCCAAATTCTAAACAAAAATTGACCGAAATCCACATACGAACGATTTTACAAGCTATAATCAAATTCCAGTCAAGAAATGGGTCCACCAACATGTTTAACATGTTTTAAAAAAATTTTATAACAAAAATACTCTTTCTCCTCATATACTCATATATCCCACATTCATTATAAAAATATCACCATTATTATATTATAATAATATAATAAAATATTATTTTATCAGAAAAGATAAAATATCAATTTTTAACAATTGTCACTTTAAAAATTTTCTCTATCTATATCCACATAAAATCAATATTTTTCTCATCATATAAATTAATAATTAATTATTCACAAATAATATTACAGAATCACAATACTGGCAATCAAGCCGTTCCCAGGAAAGAGGGGGCTTTCCAATAAGAATTTCTCTTTACTGGCGCACAATTAGGTGACCAAACCTCTCCTTAGACTGAACTTTCTAGACATTGCCAATAATGTTATCTAATAATATTATTCAGATAATATGAATTATTACTCCGATAATGAAAAATACTGTGTAGTGACAATTATTGAAACAACAGTAATATAAAATATCAACGTAAAAATTATTGAATCAATAAAATAAAATACTGAACAGTAATTACTGTAACAATTATTGAGTAGTGCCTTTGTAAGACCCCAGATTTTATGAAATAAATGTATTCAATTTTTCCTATTTAGTAAATGGTTAAATTGATAAAAAGTTAAAGTTATGGGTGAAATGTACAAATTTTGCAAAATAAACAAGTGGTTATAAAATATTCATTGTTGTCGGGGAATATTCGTTTGGTCGTGGAATATTCTTTCTGTCGGGAAATATTCGTACGACGGCGCAATCATTTGTAGACCCCATAACAGAATAACTGTCGGATGAAGAAAACGACAAAAATTAAGTTTTTATAATTAACAGCGTAGTTGTTACCGTTAACACTGTTGGAATACCCGGTGGTTAAAATACAGTAATTTGCGTTATTGCATAGTATTTTTGAAATTATTGATTCTTACGTAAGAAGGCATTACTGAATAATTGTCACAGTAGTTACTGTTCAATATTTTATTTTATTGATTCAATAATTGTTGCGTTGATATTTTATATTATTGTTGTTTTAATAATTGTTACTGCACAGTATTTTTCATTATCAGATCAATAATTCATATTATTTAAATAATATTATTAGATAGCATTATTAACAATGTCTAGAAAGTTCTGTCTAAGGAGAGGTTTGGTCATCTAATTGCGCGCTAGTAAGGAGAAATTCTTATTGGAAAGCCCCCTCTTTTTTAAGAACGGCCTGGTTGTCATAAATGTGATTTTGTAATATTAATTGTGGATAATTAATTATTGATTCATATGATAAGGAAATATTTATTTTATGTGAATATAAATGTTGGATATATTTTGTGGTTAAAAATGAAGGAGTTAATGTTGAGGTGTTTTATCAGTATTTTTGTCGGAATGGAGGTATTAAAAATCAATCAGGGTTTTTGAGATATATTGTGGGGGTTATAATTTTTAATCCGACCGTTGGATCGTTGTAATTTTTAGATATGTTATACATATATAAGTTGAGTATATGTCCACAAATTTTGAACCGTTAAAAATGAACGTATGATTTGTTATGAATTTTAAGAGATGACTGGTTCAGAAATTATAAAAGTTACGGAATTTGTCATTTTGGTAGAAAATTTTAGAATTGGTGGGCCCCAGTCTTGGTTGGTGAAGAAATATGCTGAGATTTTTATTCAAATGTGGTGGGTGGGAATAGTAGCAGGTAAAGCCATCAGGTTACAGGTTAAGTCTGCTTCGGCGTGCTAACATTTTCCTATAAATAGAGGGCTAAGTTAGAATTGAAAATCATACTATAATTCATAAGGTTTCTCTCTTTCTCTCTAGATTATTGAGTGTATTTTGTGAGTATTTAGATACTTTGAGAGTTGCTATTCAGCACAAGTTTCATTCAGCCTTATATCCGATATTCAGTCAGAAGTACGGTTATTCTGAGGTAAGGGATATTATTTTCTACATAAATGATATTATTTTCTTCAATATCATTATGCTGAAATATTGATATGAGTTTTTTTTATCAAATTTCGAACCTTTTGGTGTCGGAGTTACTATTCACGTATACGGCACTATTCACGAATACGACACTATTCACCGAAAAATAAAATTTTCCTTTTTTGTCATAGATGTCTATTATGGTTACTATCTTTGATTGTATCAATGTTTTGATCTTTATTTTTGAATTCTGCTTCACAATTGATTATTATAAAGTATTATTGATCTTGGATAAACTGTTATACGAATCCCTACTATTTATCCTTCTGTCTCACTGGATTCATTTTCTTTAAGATATTTTTCTTTATCCTCAGTCCTAAATGATGATATTACTGAATATCTTTGGCTTGTAGTGCAAAGATGTATGATTACCTGATGAATATCTTTGGCCTGTAGTGCAAAGATGAACAGGTGTTGAGATGAACATGACCGACTGGTGATACAAATGAATATCTTTGGCCTGTAGTACAAAGATGAATATTTGGTTAAAGATGATTATTAATTGATATTACAGGGATAAAATATTGATGATGAACTTTTAAATTTTAGAAGATAGTAGAATTCATTCTCTACTTGACTCTTCTAATGGTTTGTTGTTTCCGCTGCAGTTGTTGATCTAAAACTTGTTGTCGATTATATTCTATCAGATTTTTCCCTGTTGAATACTAATGATAATTTGTTGTATATTATCTTAGTCATAATATTCTTTACTGGGCTAGTTGAGCTCACTCTTTTCCTTTTTGTTCTATTTTCCTTCTCAGAAGGTGAGAACATAGCAGGATCTAGTCGGGGTATGGAGTGATGGTTCTAGAAAGATGTTTTAGCTGTCCTCACTATTTCTGTAAAATAGTGTTTGAATAATTGTAATGAGGACTTGTTTGAGTGTGGATATTGTCTAGAAGACAATATTTATTTTTAAACTCACAGTATGTGTTGTCGTATTTTGCACGACAATTGTATTATTGAAGTTGTAGTTTTATTTTTGTACCATGTATTTGGCGACTCAGAATGGGTTGGATGGAATGGACCTATTTTGGGGTCGTTATATTTTGGTATCAGAGCTTAGGGATATGATCTTTGGCGGAGATCGGGAAATAGAACTAGGAGGGGAGAGATGAGTAAATTCTTCGCTAGTGTGTCCTACCTAAGCTTATTTGTTGGTCAGTCATAATATCGGGATATTATGTGATATGTTAATTTGTTCAATTAACCCTTGTTTTGAAGCTGTATTCTAGAATGATATCTGAAATACAGGAGATGAGCAATGGAAAAATCATGATGACAGGAAAGATGGAATCTGAAATGAAAGCAAGGTATTCTCAACTCTTTGAATTATCAGGTACGTAAATTTTGGGGACGAAATTTCATAAGGAGGGGAAATTGTAAGACCCCAGATTTTATGAAATAAAAGTATTCAATTTTTTCTATTTAGTAAATAGTTAAATTGATAAAAAGTTAAAGTTATGGGTGAAATGTGCAAATTTTGCAAAATAAACAAGTGGTTATAAAATATTCATTGTTGTCGGGGAATATTCGTTTGGTCGTGGAATATTCTTTCTGTCGGGGAATATTCGTACGACGGCGCAACCATTTGTGGACCTCATAACAGAATAACTGTCGGATGAAAAAACGACAAAAATTGAGTTTTTATAATTAACGGCGTAGTTGTTACCGTTAACACTGTTGGAATACCCGGTGGTTAAAATACCGTAATACGCGTTATTGCACAGTATTTTTAAAATTATTGATCCTTACGTAAGAAGGCACTACTGAATAATTGTCACAGTAGTTACTGTTCAATATTTTATTTTATTGATTCAATAATTATTGCGTTGATATTTTATATTATTGTTGTTTCAATAATTGTTACTGCACAGTATTTTCCATTATCAGATCAATAATTCATATTATTTAAATAATATTATTAGATAACATTATTGACAATGTCTAGAAAGTTCTGTCTAAGGAGAGGTTTGGTCATCTAATTGCGCGCTAGTAAGGAGAAATCCTTATTGGAAAGCCCCCTCTTTCCTGGGAACGGCCTGATTGTCATAAATGTGATTCTGTAATATTAATTGTGGATAATTAATTATTGATTCATATGATAAGAAAATATTTATTTTATGTGAATATAAATGTTGGATATATTTTATGGTTAAAATTGAAGGAGTTAATGTTGAGGTGTTTTATCAGTATTTTTGTCGGAATGGAGGTATTAAAAATCAATCAGGGTTTTTGAGATATATTGCGAGGGTTATAATTTTTAATCCGACCGTTGGATCGTTGTGATTTTTGGATATGTTATACATATATAAGTTGAGTATATGTCCACAAATTTTGAACCGTTAAAAATGAACGTATGATTTGTTATGAATTTTACGAGATGACTGGTTCAGAAATTGTAGAAGTTGCGGAATTTGTCATTTTGGTGGAAAATTCTAGAATTGGTGGGCCCCAGTCTTGGTTGGTGAAGAAATATGCTGAGATTTTTATTCAAATGTGGTGGGTGGGAATAGTAGCAGGTAAAGCCATCAGGTTGCAGGTTAAGTCTGCTTCGGCGTGCTAATATTTTCCTATAAATAGAGGGCTAAGTTAGAAATAAAAATCACACCAGAATTCATAAGTTTTCTCTCTTTCTCTCTCTAGATTATTGAGTGTATTTTGTGAGTATTTAGATACTTTGAGAGTTGCTATTCAGCACAAGTTTCATTCAGCCTCATATCCGATATTCAGTCAGAAGTACGGTTATTCTGAAGTAAGGGATATTATTTTCTTCTTAAATGATATTATTTTCTTCAATATCATTATGCTGAAATATTGATATGAGTTTTTTTTATCAAATTTGGAACCTTTTGGTGTCGGGGTTACTATTTACGTATACGGCACTATTCACCGAAAATATAGCGAGTACTAGTCGGGGTATGGAATGAAGGTTCTAGAAAGTCGTTTTAGTAGTCCTCACCATTTTTTGTAAAATTATATATCAATAATTGTAATGAGGACTTATTTGAGTGTGGATATTGTCTAGATGACAATATTTATATTTAAAATCACAGTTTTTATGTTGTATTAATAAAGTTGTAATTGTTTCTGTACCATATATTTTGACGACTCAGAATGGGTGTTGTATACCTATTTTGGGGGTGTCATAGTTGGTATCAGAGCTTAGGGATATGGTCTCTGGCGGAGATCGGGGAATAGTACTAGGAGGGGAGAGACGAGTAAATCCTTCGCTAGTGCGTCATACCTAAGCTTATTTGTTGGTCAGTCATAATATAGGGGTATTATGTGATTTGTTAATTTGTTTAATTAACCATTGTTTTATGGCAGTATTTAAGAATGGCAACTGAGAATGATAACAGTGGAGTAAACAAAATCGTGGATACGCCTGTACTCACCAACGAGGAGAACGTGCGACAGGCTGGCAATGTTCCTCATGTGAACAACACCACTGAGCAGATGATGAACGATGGGATGTTTAGAAGTTTTTTGCAGTTCATGCAAAATCAGACGAGGGAGACTCGTGTTCAAAATACAGGAGGAAATGATAGGAATTCACGGTTTGTCACAGCCAAGCAGTTCAAGGAGTTGGGACCACCAGAATTCTGGGGAAAGCCAGATCCGATTAAGGCGGAGACGTGGGTCAAACAAATTACCAAGATATTTGATGTCTTGAGATGCACGGAGGAACAGAAGGTTCCATTCGCCACCTTTATGTTCCGTAATGAGGCAGATTACTGGTGAGAATCTGTGAAGCGTACCCATCCAGCCGCACTTAGTATGTCTTGGAAAACATTTCAGAAACTGTTCAATGACAAGTACTTTCCTGAAAGTATTCGTCATATGAAGGAGGTAGAGTTTATTAGACTAGAGCAGAATAACATGACGGTGTCCCAGTACGAGGCGAAGTTTACAGAGTTGTCCAGGTTTGCACCTCATTTGGTGGAGAATGAGGAACGTATGACACGAATGTTTCTAAGAGGTTTGAAACCCGACATACGTCAATATCTCATTTCACATAAACTTTCTCTTTATTCAGATGTTGTCAACAGGGCTCAATTATTAGAGCGAGATAACGAGTACGTTCAACCGAGGGACCACTACCAGGATCATACCGGTGACAGCAGTCATCAGAACAACAATAACCAGCGGAGAAAGAAAAATACGGACAAGAGCGGCAACCACTCTGGTGGTAATCATGGCCATGAAAATAGAAGAAGCGAGTCGGGAGGAGATTTTAAAAAGAGGAGATTCAATAATGACAATACGAAGACGTCAGCACCAGTAGCAACTGGTTCCAAGGGAGGAGAACGACCACCAGTCATATGCTATAAGTGCAAAAAAGAAGGACATATCAGCCCAAACTGCCCACAACAGTTTAAGGTATGCTATAACTGTGGAAAGGAAGGACATATCGCTCGAGATTGCACTGTAGCAAAACCAAGTCCAGCGGGGATGGTGACTCAAAAGGCTGTCTCAAAAAATTCAAAGTCAACGGTTCCTGGAAGAGCGTTTGTCGTGACTGGTCAACATGCGAGAAACCCAAACGAGGTGATCACGGGTAAGCTAATCATAAATTTATGCGAAGTTTATACCTTACTAGATACCGGTGCTACCCATTCATTTATTTCTCCTGCTTGTGCTCAACGTTTAAACTTGACTCCGGAGAAATTAGACTTTGATTTATCTGTGAAGACTCCGTTAGGAGAAACTTTCATCACATCCACTGTTTATAAATCTTGTTTGATCTAAGTTGGCACCATCACCTTACCTGTTGACCTTATCTCTTTAAAGATACTTACATTTGACTTGATTTTAGGGATTGATTGGTTAACTGCTCAGCATGCCAAAATTGATTGTTTTCGTAAGGTTGTTAGTTTTCATATTCCTAACCAATCTGTTGTGCGAATTCAAGCAACTAAGCCATTAAAATCAATCACTGTTATATCAAGTCATAAAGCTATTCGTTTATTAAAAAACGGATGTCAAGCTTTCGTAGCCCATGTTATGGATTTGAATAAAGACACGTCATATTTGAATAATATTCCTGTTGTTATTGACTTTCCTGACGTATTTCCTGAAGAACTTTCCGGTCTACCCCCAAAACGTGAGGTTGAATTCTTTATAGATCTTGAACCTGGTACAAAGCCCATTTCTAAAACCCCATATCGAATGACTCCTATTGAACTTCAGGAGTTAAAGGTCCAATTACAGGAGTTGTTGGACATCGGTTTCATTCGTCCTAGTACATCTCCTTGGGGTGCTCCTGTTTTATTCGTAAAGAAGAAAGACGGGAGTATGCGACTTTGTATCGACTACCGAAAATTAAACCATGTCACTATAAAGAATATGTATCTGCTATCTCGTATTGATGACCTGTTTGACCAGTTATAAGGAGCAAAATTCTTTTCAAAAATCGATCTTCGTTCTGGATATCATCAGCTGAAGATTAGAACTGAGGATATTCCAAAGACTGCCTTTAGAACTCGCTACGGGCATTATGAATTCTTAGTCATGTCTTTTGGATTGACTAATGCTCCTGCTGCTTTTATGGATATGATGAACCGAGTATTCAAGGAATATTTGGATCAGTTCGTTGTTGTTTTTATTGATGACATCCTCATATATTCCAAAAGTCGTGAAGATCATGAGCACCATTTGAAGCTGGTACTCCAAAGGCTTCGTGAAAATAAGTTATATGCCAAGTTAAAGAAATATGAGTTCTGGCTTGAAGAAGTAGCATTCCTTGGGCATGTGGTGTCAAAACATAGAGTATCTGTTGACCCGACGAAGATTGAAGCAATATAAATTTGGGAACAACCGAAGTCGGTGACCGAAGTACGTAGCTTTCTGGGCTTAGCTGGTTATTATCGGAGATTCGTGGAAGGATTTTCTCGAATCGCTACTCCATTAACTCAGCTGACTCGGGAAGATATCAAATTCGTATGGAGCGAGGAATGCGAGAAGAGTTTCCAAGAGCTTAAGAGGAGACTCATTTCGGCACCTGTTTTGACCATACCATCTGGTTCGGATGGATTTGTTATCTACAGCGATGCTTCAGGCAAAGGGCTAGGATGTGTTCTCATGCAACGTGGAAAAGTCATAGCCTATACCTCACGGCAACTTAAAGAATATGAGAGGAATTATCCTACTCATGATCTAGAGTTGGCAGCAGTCATTTTCGCGCTAAAGATCTGGAGGCACTATCTATATGGGGAGACAGTGGAGATATATTCAGACCATAAAAGCCTAAAATATTTCTTCACTCAAAAAGAACTCAACATGCGGCAACGGCGTTGGCTCGAGCTGTTGAAAGACTATGACCATACCATTTGCAATCCATCCTGTAAGTACCAAAATGTATCGTGATCTTCGACATACATTTTGGTGGAACAATATGAAGAGAGAGATTGCAAAGTTTATCTCGAGGTGTTTAACTTGTCAATGTGTAAAGGCGGAGCATCAAGTGCCTAAGGGCCCATTGCAACCACTTGAGATTCCGTAATGGAAGTGGGAACACATTACCATGGATTTTGTTACGGGTCTTCCCACAGTTTCTCAAGGCATAAATGCTATTTGGATTATTGTTGATAGATTAACCAAGTCTGCTCATTTCTTACCGATACGGGAGACTTATTCCCTTAAACGTCTTGCTCGTATATACGTAGATGAGATTGTGAGATTGCATGGCATGCCAGTATCCATAGTTTCGGATCATGACCCAAGATTCACTTTAAGATTTTGGGTTAGCTTGCAAAAAGCTATGGGCACGGATTTACGATTCAGTTCGGCATACCATCCTCAAATGGACGGGCAATCAGAGATGACTATTCAAACTCTTGAAGATCTATTAAGACTTTGTGTCCTAGATTTCAAAGGGAGTTGGGATAAGTACCTATCATTGGTGGAATTCTCTTACAACAATAATTATCAGACAAGTATAGGTGTAGCTCCATTTGAAGCATTATATAGGCGAAAGTGTCGCTCTCCAATATGTTGGGATGAGGTGGGAGAAGCAACATTTTTGGGACCCGAGTTGGTACATATGACTACGAAAAAGATCCAAATGATTCGACAACGTATACAAACGGCACATGATCGACAAAAGAGTTATGCGGATTTTCATCGAAAGGACGTAGAATTTAGTATTGGGGATCATGTATTGTTGTGTGTGGCTCCATGGAAAGAGTTACAAGATTTGGGATGAGAGGAAAGCTCAATCCACGATTTATTGGACCATTTCAGATTCTTGACCGAGTAGGAAATGTGGCCTATAGACTCGCGTTACCTCCAAGTATGTCTCGTGTTCATAATGTTTTTCATATATCTGTGCTTCATAAATATGTGAAAGACCTAAACCACGTCATTGAGTTAGAACCGGACGAGATAGCTGAAGACTTAAAGTACGAGGAGGTACCTGTCAAGATCTTGGATAGGAAAGAGCATGTCCTACGCACAAAGGTTATATCACAAGTTAAAGTTTTGTGGAGGAACCATGCTATTGAGAAAATGACCTGGGAGTTGGAAACGGAAATGAAAGCGAGGTATCCTCATCTTTTCGAAACATCAGGTACGTACGTCAATTTCGAGGACGAAATTTCATAAGGAGGGGAGGTTGTAAGACCCCAAATTATTAATAAATGAAATTTAATTTCCTCTATTTATTATTTTGAAACAGTCAGGGTTGAATTGATTAATGAGGTTAGTTATAGGTAAAATGCACAAATATTTTAAATAAGCAAGTGGTTATAAAATATTCATTGTTGTCGGGGAATATTCGTTTGGTCGTGGAATATTCTTCCTGTCGGGGAATATTCGTACGACGGCGCAGTCTTTTATGGGTCCCATAACGGAAAGCGATTGGATGAAGAAAACAACAAGTATAAGTTGTTTATAAATAACGGCGTAGTTGTTACCGTTAATACTGTTGGAATACCCGGTGGTTAAAATACAGTAATACGCGTTGTTGCACAGTAGCACACGGTATTGCACCAATTATTGATTCTTACGTAAGAAGGCACTACTCAATAATTGTTACAGTAATTACTGTTCAGTATTTTATTAATTCAATAATTATTGCGTTGATATTTTATATTACTGTTGTTTCAATAATTGTCACTACACAGTATTTTCCATTATCGAAGCAATAATTCATATTATCTGAATAATATTATTAGATAACATTATTGGCAATGTCTAGAAAGTTCTGTCTAAGGAGAGGTTTGGTCATCTAATTGTGCGCTAGTAAGGAGAAATCCTTATTGGAAAGCTCCCTCTTTCTTGGGAACTGCCTGATTGTCAGTATTGTGATTCGGTAATATTATTTGTGAATAATTAATTATTGATTTATATGATGGGAAAAATATTCATTTTATGTGGTTATAGATGGAGAAAATTTTTTAAAGTGACAATTGTTGAAAATCGATATTTTATCTTTTCTAATAAAATAATATTTTATTATATTATTATAATATAATAATGATGATATTTTTACAATGAATGTGAGATGAATGAGTATATGAGGAGGAAGAATATTTGTATTGCAAAAGTTGTTTAAAACACGTTAAACATATCTGTGGGCCCATTTCTTGACTGAAATTTGATTATAACCTGTAGAATTGCCCGTTTGTGGATTTCGGTCAATTTCTGTTTAGAATTTAGAAAAACTTTCTTCTGCAAAGTTGTAGATAATGAAATTTCCTATAAAAAGGACATGTGGTTCAAATTTTTCTGACAAAAGGGCTATTTATTATGAATTATTGAAGTTCTGAAGTTTCGAAATAATTGATTTTTGAAAATTTTATTTATTTTTATTAATAAAAACATTTTTTGTAAGTTTTGTAAGGTGGGCTACTTGTGTGGCAGAAGTTTGAACAAAAAGTGGGCGTAGAAATTCAAATTAATTATATTAATAATTTATTAAATTTTCTGTTTTGGTGTTCTAAGCATTTTCCTATAAATAGGGTGCTTAGGTTAGAATTAAAAATCACACCAGAAACTAAAGTTTTCTCTCTCTTTCTTTCTCTATATTATCGAGCGTATTCTTGTGAGTATTTTAAGACTTTGAGTGTTGCTATACGGTGCAAGTTCCCTTCAGCTCTATATCCAGTATTCCAGTCAGAAGTACTGTCTTTCGAGGTAAGGGATATTTTTTTTTATATAAATGATATTATTTCTTCCAATATCATTATGCTGAAATATTGATCTGAATTTTTATCAAATTTAGAACTTTTTGTGTCGGAGTTACTATTTACGTATACGGCACTATTCACGAATACGACACTATTCACAGAAAAATTAAATTTGCATTTTTCGTCCAAAATATCTATTATGGATACTAGTTTTGATTGTATTCATGTTTTGATCATTCTTGAATTTTACCCCACTATGATTACTTATGAGGTATTTTTGGACATGGATAAACCGAAATACGAATCCTTAATATTTGTTATTTTGTTTCACTGGATTCGTTTCCTTTAAAATATTTTTTATCATCCTCAGTCCTAAATGATGATATTACTGAATATCTTTGGCCTGTAGTGCAAAGATGAATTATTTCTGATGAATATCTTTGGTGTGAAACCCCAGATTTTATGAATAAAGATTTAAATTTCTCGAAATATTTTTTTGAATATTATGATGTAGATTTGATATAATGTTATAGTTGTGGGTAATATTTATAAATTTTGCAAAGTATGCAAGTTGTTGTATTATATTCGATTGGTCGGAAAATATTATTTTTGTCGGGGAATATTCGTACGACGACACAATTATTGGTAGACCCCACAACGGAATTATTGTCGGATTGTGAAAGCGATAAAAATAATTTATGAAAATAACGGCGAAAGTTTTACCGTTAATACTGTTGAACTACTCGGTAGTAAAAGTACAATAATACGTGTGGTTGCATAGTAGCATACGGTATTGATTATTGAGGCTTACGTAATTAGTCACTCAGTTTGATTCAATTATTGTCAATTAATAATATAAATTATTTAGCGATAATGAAGTTTTGTTTTATTCGTATTATTAACGTAATAAAACAGAAACATCTTTTTATATAAAACAGAATACTTTATTAAAGTTATTCTATAAATAGAATATATTATATTTTATTTAAAAGACTTTTCTTTAAATATGGACCGTCAGATTAAAGTAAATCAATCTGGACCGTTCATGGATTAGTTACTATGCATTCCATTTTTCTATAAATAGAAGCTCATTCCTTCATTATTTTCTTACGAATTCACTGAACTCTAGAGAGAGAAACTATAGAGAGAAAGAAGAAAAGTATTATGCTACTTAACTACTTCTTTATTTCAGTTCTTCTTTAAAACGGTAAGGGGTATTATTTCTTTTGTATTCATGAAGAGAACTTCTGTTATTCTATTATTTATTATTCTGTTGGAATAACCTGTATACGCGGTCTACCCTATACTTGGTGATATTCTTCTATTATTCTATTAGAACATCCTATCTGTGTGTTTTACACCGGACCTGGTTCCGTCTTTATTATTATTCTGTTGGAACATCCTGTCTGTGTGTTTTACACCGGACCTGGTTCCGTCTTTATTATTATTCTGTTGGAGCATCCTGTCTGTGTGTTTTACACCGGACCTGGTTCCGTCTTTATTATTATTCTGTTGGAACATCCTGTCTGTGTGTTTTACACCGGACCTGGTTCTGTCTTTATTATTATTCTGTTGGAATATCTTGTCTGTGCGTTTTACGTCGGACCTGGTTCCATTATTTATTATTATGTTGGAATAACATGTCTGTGCGGTCTATCGCATGCATGGTGATTTCTTTTGTTATTCCATTCTTTATTATACTCAGTTGGTTAAAACTTTGACTTCTATACTCCATGAAATTAGTGGAATATCCTTGATATTTGCGCTTCATCCTGTATCTTTTCATGTAAATATTCTTCTGAGCATTCTTGAATTTTACTCTACAAAGCAGTATCATGTTGACAATTTGGACGTTATCAGTTCTTGGATAAATTAATTCTTGAACTTATTTTATTGAATTCTTATATTATTGTCATCATCCTCATGTTTATATTTTGTTGAAAGTCATCTATGGCCTGTAGTGCATAGATGGACTTGGTATGATTATGACCAGGAATTAATCAGTGTAATCATGACCGTAATATTACAAATGATGTGAAAAAAGTCCTCATTGGCTCGTAGTGCATTGATTGACAGTTTTTGGTATGATTATGGCTATGGATTCTCTTTGGCCGTAGTGCAGAGATGAATTGTTTTATGGCATGATCAGGACCGTTGATGAAAACATGATTATCTTTAGCCGTAGAGCATGGATAATTCATGGTCGTGATACTAAAGAATATCTTTGGCCGTAGTGCAGGGGTGATTCAATGATGTGAATTATTTATTAAGCTGAGTCCCAGCGATAAAAGTCATGAAAAACCTTTTAAATCATAAAAGATAGTAGATTTTATTCTCTACTTGACTCTTTTAATGGATTGCTTGATCCGCTGCAGTTAAACTTGATGTCTATTGTATTTTATCAGTTTAACATTGTTGAAGACTAATGATAATTTATTCTGCATTATCTTAGTCATAATATTTCTTACTAGGCTAGTTGAGCTCACCCTTTCTTTCATTGTTCTCTTTAGGAAATGAGAATATAGTTGGGACGAGTCGGGAAACGGAGTGATGGACCAGATGATAGCATTAGTAGTCCTCACTATTCTATGTAATAGTGTGATAATAATTGTAATGAGGACTCTTTTTGAGTATGGATACTCTCTAGAAGACAATATTTGTATTCAAACTCACAGTTTATGTTTTGTCGTATTGTAAACGACAGTTGTATTAGTAAGTTGTATTTAAATTCTGTACCATGGATCTGGCGACCCAATATGAGTGATGTATACCTAATTTTGGGGGCGTCACATTTGGCTCGTAGTGCAAAGATGAACAGGTGTTGAGATGAACATGACCTACTGATGAATATCTTTGGCCTGTAGTGCAAAGATAAATATTTGATTCCAAATATATATTGATTGATGTTACAGGGATAAAATATCGACGATGAACTTTTAAATTCATATATAGAAGATAGTAGATTTCATTCTCTACTTAACTCTTCTAATGAATTATTATTTCCGCTGCGAATATTGATTTAAAACTTGTTGTCTATTGTATTCTATTAAAATTTTTCCCTGTTGAAGTCTAACGATAATTTATTCTATATTATCTTAGTCATAATATTCTTTACTAGGCTAGTTGAGCTCACCCTTTTCCTTTTTGTTTCATTTTTCTTCTCAAGAGGCGAGAATATAGCGAGTACTAGTCGGAGTATGGAATGAAGGTTCTAGAAAGTCGTTTTAGTAGTCCTCACTATTTTTGTAAAATAATATATCAATAATTATAATGAAGACTTATTTGAGTGTGGATATTGTCTAGATGACAATATTTGTATTTACACTCATAGTTTTTATGTTGTATTAATAAAGTTGTAGTTGTTTCTGTACCATGTATTTTGACGACTCAGAATGGGTGTTGTATACCTATTTTGGGGGTGTCACATATTTTTATCAATTTTTGGTGTTATATATATTGTTACTTATTTTAGATGTCTTGATGCACTTGGTGTTTGAAAAAAATACCCCATACAGTTTGTTCTAATTGTTTGAATGTCACATAATAATTGTGAATTTGCAAGTCTGTATTCTTTGTTGAAATACTTTATTTTAATTATGTCAATATAAATTCTAACTTTGCATGTTTCACAATTTTATAGCTAGTTGGCATTTTGGTTTGATGATTAATTTAACACAAAGGACTTATCATTTTTGGTTAACTAGTTGATACCCCGTGCCATGCACGGGTTAATTTAAATAATAAAATATATAATTTATTAACACGATGGTGCTCGAAATTGAAGACGTATTATTTGTTGTAACAATTAAAAATAACTTTAGAGATCATTCATCATATTTATTTAGCATGAATATCTTTTTTGATTCAATAGATTATATTATAAATATAAAATTACAAATATGTAAATAATTATGAAAATATTATTTACACACCCAGAGATGAATACTGTAAGACCCCGAATTTTATGAAATAAAAGTATTCAATTTTTCTTATAATTACTATTCAGTAAATGGTTAAATTGATAAAAGTTAAAGTTAAGGGTGAGATATGAAATTTTTTTCAAAATACGCAAGTGGTTATAAAATATTTATTATTTTCGGGGAATATTCGTTTAGTCGTGAAATATTCTTTCTGGCGGGGAATATTCGTACGACGGCGCAGCCATTTGTGGGCCCCATAACAGAATAACTGTCGGATGAAGAAAATGATAAATTTGAGTTTTTATAAATAACGGCGTAGTTGTTACCGTTAACACTGTTGGAATACCTGGTGGTTAAAATACAGTAATACACGTAGTTGCACAGTAGCACACGGTATTGCACAGTATTTTTATCAATTATTGATTCTTACGTGAGAAGGCACTACTCAATAATTGTTACAGTAATTTCTGTTCAATATTTTATTTTATTGAATCAATAATTGTTGCGTTGATATTTTATATTATTGTTGTTTCAATAATTGTCACTGTACAGTATCTCCATTATCAAATCAATAATTCATATTATTTGAATAATATTATTAGATAGCATTATTGGCAATGTTTAGAAAGTTCTGTCAAGGAGAGGTTTGGTCACCTAATTGCGCGCCAGTAAGAAGAAATCCTTATCAGAAAGCCCCCTATTTCCTGGGAACTGCCTGTTTGTCATTATTGTGATTCTGTAATACTATTTGTGAATAATTAATTATTGATCTATATGATAATGAAATATTTATTTGATGTGGATATAAATGATGGATTTATTTATGTGGTTATAAATGAAGGAATTAATGTTGAGGTATTTTATCAGTATTTTGTCGGATTGGAGGTATTAAAAGATCAAATCAGTGTTCTTACCGCTTTATAGTGTGAGTTATAATTTTTAATCTGACCGTTGGATCGTTGTGATTTTTAGATATGTTATACATATATAAGTTGAGTATATGTTCACAAATTTTGAACCGTTAAAAATGAACGAATGATTTGTTATGAATTTTAAGAGGTGACTGATTCGGAAATTAGGTTTATAAATGATTCTGGTGAAAAATTTTAAAAATGGGTGGGCCCCGCTTTTGGTTGTTGGAGAAGATGGCTGATTTTTGGTGGGTGGAATAGTAGCAGGTAAAGCCATCATGTGACAACCCCAAAATAGGTCCATTCCATCTAACCTATTCTGAGTCGCCAAATACATGGTACAGAAAA
The DNA here is from genome assembly GCA_016801055.1 of Panax notoginseng. Classification (NCBI taxonomy): domain Eukaryota; kingdom Viridiplantae; phylum Streptophyta; class Magnoliopsida; order Apiales; family Araliaceae; genus Panax; species Panax notoginseng. Next base: position 200,809,297 of record CM029018.1, read on the forward strand.
TAACTACAACTTTATTACAACAATTGTCGTGTAAAATACAACAACACATATGCTGTGAGTTTGGATACAAATATATACCAAATGTGACTCATCTCCCAACCGTGGACATCACCTCACAATGACACCTTACATAAAGGTATAGTCAAAAACTGTTTTAGAAATTAGAATCTTTGGGAAGTGCTCAAGGAAACCTTCGTACATGGGAGGCCACGCGTCTAGGTTATGATAGATATCATATGGCCACAGAATTATTCTTGGTTGACCCAATAAACCCCAAATAAAAACGAGAAGATTACTATCATATTCTTCCCAATGGTGAGTCTTCTCTTGACTTATCATTATCTCCACTATCTTTAATTGAAAATTATACTTCAAACAAACACCAAGATTATATAGGTAGTGCTCGTAAAGATACTCAGCAAGTGGATGAGCACAACCCTGTCTTATGATGACACGAGGTTATATGTCATTAGACATCTTGTATGATAGTGACAAAACACCCTTCCAACTTTAGGTAAGCCTTACCCTATTGGATTCACCAAATATAACTACTAAATGAACTTTTCTATACTGCTTTGGGAGAACTCCACAGCTAGAGACCACCGTTCCATTCCCTTGTTACCCCTGCTCGACCCAGCTACACTCTTATTACCTGAAAGGAATTATGAAGCAAAAGGGTGAGCACAACTAGCTCAGTAAAGAATATCATGACTAAAGATAATTAAATTATCAATAGCCTTCATCAATAATAAATCAGAGATTTAGAACGTATGGTAAATGATAAAAATTTCAACCATAGTTGCAGCGGAACTAGCAATCCATTAGAAGAGTCAAATAGACTATAAAGTCTATTATCTTCTCCATGTTAAAAATCCACCAATAATATTTTATCCCTGTAACATCAATCAACAGTTCTGGTCCACAATCATATAAATAACTCATAATCATAATTATGATTCTAAATTTTTCTTCGCACCCACGACGAAGAATATTTTCATCACCTGTCTTTACCTGAAACATCAAAGATCATGGTTATACCAAATCACAGTTCCTGTTCATAATCATACTAATAAATCCATCTTTGCACTACGGCCAAAGATATTCAACAACAGTTCATCTTTGCACTACAGACTAAATATATTCATCAACAGACCATCTTTGAACTACATGCCAAAGATATTCAACAACAGTTCATCTTTGCACTACGGGCCAAAGATATTCATCAACAATTCATATTTGCACTACAGGCCAAATATATTCATATCTCAAAGAAATATATAATCATTTCAGAATTTATATAAACAATAATTATAACCATGTTGATCAATTCACCTTTGCACTTAAGCTTAAGATATTCAATTATAAATTCAATGGTCATGATCATACCAGTCACAATTCAACTTTGCACTACAGGCCAAAGAGAACCCGAGTCATGATCATACCAATAATCTACCCATCTTTACACTCCAGTGAAAGAGAATTTCAACATCAGGGTTATAAAAATGTTATATATGATAATAAAAATAATATGATCAACATATAGTTTTAATCTCAAGAGTAATATTCGTAACTCATGAATAGTAAATCGTGAATAGTAACTCATGAATAGTAACCCCGACACAAAAGATAGAAATTCTACAATAAAATCCATACCAATATTTTGGTATAATGATATTGAAAGAATAACATTTCTTAAATTTATAAATAATTTATTTTAATTGTTTACACTTTACTAAAATAATGTCTTTAATCATTCTAAAATGTCAAACTCATAAGATTTCATCACCAATAACCAAAACCCTCATCAAAAATCTGCATATACCTCATATAGGATTCTCAAGTCATAAAATCCTATTTTCCAATTTTCTTACTTCATATAACATATTTAATTCATTTACGCATAACTAGACCATTTTCATGAAAAATACCAAATCAGTTACAAAAATATTTCTTTTATGGGATTTAGCATAATATAGTCCCATAGTGAATATATATTTTTCTCGGAATTTTTAAAAGTCATTTACTATTTTTCATATGGCCAAAACAGCCGAATATTTAGAGATTTATCAAAAATTATACTTTTATCTAAAAATTCTGAAATTCACAGAGTATACTCCTATCATATACATGTACTTCCAATAAAAATTTCATCAATTTTGGAGTTAACTACAAGAAGTTATAAGCGGTTACTTTTAAAATAGTCTTTTCTCATAAAATTCATAACTCTCAATCTATACATCCAAAAATCACCATTTTGGGACACAATCAATAAAACTCATCAAAATATCATTCTAAATTTTTCTAGAATTTTCTGAAAGTCAGAAAAATTACGAAACTGAAAAACATAACAACCCTTAAAATCTCTTACTATCCCTTACCTCAAAAGTGCAGTATTTCTGACTGGAATGCAAAGCCGAAGGAAACTTGCACTGAATAGCAACTCTCAAAGTATCTAAATACTCACAAAATATGCTTTATAATATAGAGAGAGAAAGAGAGAAAGCTTATGTTTCTGGTGTGATTTTCAATTCTAACTTAGCCCTCTATTTATAGGAAAATGTTAGCACGCCGAAGCAGACTTAACCTGCAACCTGATGACTTTACCAGCTACTATTCCCATCCACCATATTTGAATAAAAATCTCATCACATTTCTTTACCAACCAAGAGTGGAGCCCACCAATTCTAGAATTTTCCACCAAAATGATAAACTCCGAAAATTCAACAATTTCTGAACCAGTCATCTCGTAAAATTCATAATAAATCATACGTTCATTTTTAACGGTTCAAAATTTGTGGACATATACTCAACTTATATATGTATAACATACCCAAAAATTACCACGATCCAACGGTCGGATTAAAAATTATAACCCCCGCAAAATATCTCAAAAACCCTAATTTTTAATACCTCAATTCTGACAAAAATACTGATAAAAATCTCAACATTAATTCCTTCATTTTTAACCACAAAAATATATCCCTCATTTATATCCACATAAAATAAATATTTACTTATCATATGAATCAATAATTAATTATTCATAAATAATATTACAGAATCACATTTATGACAACCAGGCCGTTCCCAGGAAAGAGGGGGCTTTCCAATAAGAATTTCTCTTTATTGGCGCGCAATTAGGTGACCAAACCTCTCCTTAGACAGAACTTTCTAGACATTGCCAATAATGTTATCTAATAATATTATTCAAATAATATGAATCATTGATCTGATAATGGGAAATACTGTGCAGTGACAATTATTGAACAACAATAATATAAAATTTTAACGTAGCAATTATTGAATTAATAAAATAAAATATTGAACAGTAATTACTTTAACAATTATTGAGTATTGCCTTCTTACGTAAGAATCAATAATTTCAAAAATACTGTGTAATACCGTGTGCTACTGTGCAATAATGCGTATTACTGTATTTTAACCACCGGATATTCCAACAGTGTTAACGGTAACAACTACGCCGTTATTTGTAAAAACTCAAATTTGTCATTTTCTTCATCCGACAGTTATTCTGCTGTGGGGCCCACAAATGGCTGCGCCGTCGTACGAATATTCCCCGACAGAAAGAATATTCCACGACCAAACGAATATTTCCCGACAACAATGAATATTTTATAATTAACCACTTGCGTATTTTGAAAAAAATTTCATATATCACCCTTAACTTTAACTTTTATCAATTTAACCATTTACTGAATAGTAATTATAAGAAAAAATTGAATACTTTTATTTCATAAAATTCGGGGTCTTACACACCAGGTAGCAGGTCAAGTCTGCTTCGGCGTGCTAACATTTTTCTATAAATAAAGGGCTAAGTTAGAATTGAAAATCACACCAGAATTCATAAGTTTTCTTTCTTTTTCTCTCTAGATTATCGAGTGTATTTTGTGAATATTTAGATACTTGGTGAGTTACTATTCATCAGTGCAAGTTTCCTTCAGCGTCATATCCGATATCCAGTCAGAAGTGCTGCTCTTTTGAGGTAAGGGATAGTAAGGAATTTTAAGAGTTATTATATTTTTCAGTTTCTTAATTTTTTCGACCTTCAAAAATTCTAAAAAAATTGGAAATGATAATTTAATGAGTTTTCTAGATTGTGTCCAAATATAGTGATTTTTGGATGTATAGATTAGGAGTTATGAATTTTATGGAAAAAAACTATTTTAAAAGTAAACCCTTATAACTCCTTGTGGTTAACTCCAAAATTGGTGAAATTTTTATTGGGAGTACATGTATATAACAGAAGTATACTCTATAAATTTCAGAATTTTTGGACAAAAGTACAGTTTATGATAAATGTCTAAATATTTGGCAGTTTTTATCATATGAAAAATAGTAAATGAATTTTAAAAATTCTGAGAAAAATATATGTTCAATATGGGACTATATTATACTAAATCCCATAAAAGCAAATTTATTTGTACTGATTTGATATTTTTCATAAAAATAGACTAGTTATGAATAAATGAATTAAATATGTTATGTGAAGTAATGAAATTAGAAAATAGGATTTTATGGCTTGAGAATCTATATAAGGTATATGCAGATTTTTTATGAGGGTTTCGGTTATTGGTGATGAAATCTTATGAGTTTAACATTTTAGGATGATTAAATGCATTAATTAGTAAAGTGTAAACAATTAAAATAAATTATTTATAAGTTTAAGAAATGTTATTCTTTCAATATCATTATACTGAAATATTGGTATAGATATTATTGTGGAATTTTTACCTTTTTTATGTCGGGATTACTATTCATGAGTTACTATTCACGAGTTACTATTCACGAGTACTATTCACGACAAAATTAGTTTCTTTTTCTGACCAAATTATCGTTGATTTATGAATATTACTCTTGAAATTAAATGCGGTTGTTGATCATATTGTTTTTATTATCATATATAACATTTTTATAATCCTGGTGATGAAATTTCTCTTTGACTTGAGTGTAAAGATGGGTAGATTATTGGTATGATCGTGACTATGGGTTCTCTTTGGCCAGTAGTGCAAAGTTGAATTGTTGACTGGTATGATCATGACCATTGAATTTATAATTAAATATCTTTAGCTTAAGTGCAAATGTGAATTGATCAACATAGTTATAATTATTGTTCATATAAATTCTGAATGATTAACTGATGAATATCTTTGGCCTGTAGTGCAAATATGAACTGTTGATGAATATCTTTGGCCTGTAGTGCAAAGATGAATTGTTGATGAATATTTTTGGCCCGTAGTGCAAAGATGACCTGTTGTTGAATATCTTTGGCCAGTAGTGCAAAGATGAACTGTTGACGAATATCGTTGGCCCGTAGTGCAAAGATGAATTTAGTAGTATGATTATGAACATGAACTGTGATTTGGTATAACCATGATCTTTGATGTTTCAGGTAAAGACATGTGATGAAAATTATCTTCGTCCTGGATGCGAAGAGGAATTTAGAATCACAATTATGATTATGAGTTATTTATATGATTGTGGACCAGAACTGTTGATTGATGTTACAGGGATAAAATATTGTTAATGGATTTTTAACATGGAGAAGATAATAGATTTTATGGTCTATTTAACTCTTCTAATGGATTGCTCGTTCCGCTGCAACTATGGTTAAAATTTTTTATCATCTACCATATGTTCTAAATCTCTGATTTATTATTGTTGAAGTCTATTGATAATTTATTTACCTTTAGTCATGATATTCTTTACTGGGCTAGTTGTGCTCATCCTTCTGTTTCACAATTCCTTTCAGGTAATAAGAGTGTAGCTGGGTCGAGCGGGGGTAACAGGGGAATAGAACGGTGGTCATCATTTAGTAGTTATATTTGGTGAATCAAATAGGGTGAGGCGAACCCAACGTTGGAAGGATGTTTTGTCACTATCATACAAGATGTCTAATGACATACAACCTCGTGTCATCATATGACACGGTTGTGCACATCCACTTGCTGAGTATATCTACGAGCACTACCTATATAATCTTGGTGTTTGTTTGAAGTATAATTCTCAATTAGAGACAGTGGAGATAATGATATGTCAAGAGAAGACTTACTATTGGAAAGAATATGATAGTAATCTTCTTGTTTTTTTTTTGGGTCTATTGGGTCAACCAAGGATAATTCTGTGGACATATGATATCTATCATAACCTAGATGCATGGCCACCCATGTACGAAGGTTTCCTTAAGCACTTCTCAAAAATTTTAATTTCTAGGCTTAAATATGAATTACTACCCTGAACTATAGGTCATATTCCAATTCAGTGATCCACCTTTCAATTTTGTCAATTAGGTGATTAAACTATCAATTTTTTTCAATTTTTCAAGTGAGGCTGCCACGTCAGAAATTACTGACGTGGCTACCTTAGTGGGACACATCTCAGCTGATGTGTATAGAAAAAATAATTTTTTAAATTATGATAAAACATATTTGTTATACTGAAGGGTAAAATGGTCACACTCTATTCACTTAATACATCTAAACTAATTAAAACTTCCAATCATTAAAATTTTTAATTTTGTCAATCAGAAAACTAAATCAAGATCAATCAAAAATCGATCAGACCTTCATCTCCATTTTTACTTTCTTAAACTTCCAAAATCTAAAACCATTAAAAATCGATCAAAAACTCCTTTTAGCCAAACATTAAAGATCAAGATCTGCAGCCAAAAATTATTAAATCATACAATACAAAAAAAATTGTATAACCATCATAGGGAGCAGCGAAGTCATGAAGTCAGAAAGCAAAAAAAATTATATAACCATCATACAATACAAAAATTTTAATAGGGAGGAAGAACGAAGTCAGAAAGCAGTATAGAAGCAAACAAAGAAGAAAACTCTCAATCTGTACAACCTCCTTCTTCAACCTCCAGATCCGGAAGTCAGGAAGCAACGAAGAACTCTTCATCTTCTTCAACCTCCAGATCTGTACAACCATCATCTTCTTCCGCTCCCTTTTCTCTCTCCTCCGACCATAAAAATCCCCATCATCGATTTTCATGGCGGCAGATTCGTGGAACTATGAAAGGGATAGAACAAGAGAAGAAGTGTGTTGTGTATGTGAAAGAATGGGTGGCTTGTGTCGCGGCAGATTCATGGCGGCAGATTCATCTGACTCTTGTTGGATTTATCTTCTCCGATTGTGTTGTGTATGTGAAAGAATGGGTGGCTTGAAGAATTTGGTTGTTGATGATGGATTTAAAAGAGTAGATCTGATCTGATTTCTCTTCTGATATGTTTAATTTTTTTTTTCTTTCTAAATGAGATTTATTATTATTATTTTATTAAATTATTATTATGTTTTATTTTGTTTTTGACATATTTACCCTTGATGTTTAGAAGAGATAATTAAAATAATATTTTTTAATTACACATAAGCATTAGTTTGCCTAGTCAGCGAGCCACGTCAGCGATTTCTGACGCGGCAGCCTCAATTGAATGAAATTGAAAAAAATTGATAGTTTATTCACCTAATTGGCAAAATTGAAAGGTGGATTACTGAAGTGGAATATGACCTATAGTTTAGGGTATTAAATCATGTTTAAGCCTAATTTCTAAAATAATTTTTGACTATACCTTTACGTAAGGTGCCATTGTGACATGCTATCCAAGGTTGGGATGAGAGTTACAGTTGGTATATATTTGTATCAAAACTCACAGCATATGTGTTGTTATTTTTTGCACTACAATTGTTGTAATAAAGTTGTAGTTATTTTTTGTACCAGGTATTTGGCGACTCAGAATAGGTTGGGTGAAATGGACCTATTTTGGGGTTGTCACAAATATACACTTGGAAATTTTTATAACTAATTCATAAGAAAAACATTTTTTTCCTCGCCTATAATATTAAATTTAGTTGGATGTCAAGTGAGGTCATGTGTATATGGTAAATACACCCTATATTTGCCCTAGATAGCTTGTACAAATTATAAAATTTCCATGTCATAGAGAAACCAAACCCCTCAAGCTTGGAAAGAGAGGAAGATAACCAATTACCTCCTGAAAAGATGTTGATGTATATCAACACACATTCAGTTTCTTTAGAAAGTGGACATCATAAGCACCCATAATAACAAAATGAAGTGGTACATATTTCTTAGCTTGTATACATATGGCTTACTTATATGTTGCCTTAATCAAAATGAAGCATCGCATTTATTTACCTCCAATTAACCACTTTTTATCATATATCACAACAATGGAAAAGGGAATATCTTCGCCTTTCTTGGAAGAATTTCGAATATTTGTTATGGTTTCTTTCAGATTATCATAGTCCATGAAGTTTCCAAATCTGTAGCACATGGATGAAAATGAATTTTCTCAACAAAATATAAAGAAAATACTCAGAAACAAAAGGAAGGAGATTAATGAATTTTCTCAACAAAATATGAAAAAAAAAATACTCAAAAACAAAAGGAATGAGACAAATAGTTCTTACTTCTAACCACACTGAGTCGGAAAGTACCTTGTGGAACACACGAATGTTTTTTAGGTTGTTGTGACCATTAATGTTTCTTGCCTTGTTTCTATCATCCATTGGCACATTTAAGAACACCTCCTACACATTTATCCGCAAAGATTCTTAGAGGGGAAGTATAATTCATACATGTCTTTTTTACATAATAATGAAGATGCCATTAATACTGACACTCCTCATAAAACCTCAAAACTTGATGGAAAGAGAATCAATAAAAAACATCTTGTCTCATAATAGGGGAGAAGGCAGACTTCAATCATAAAAGATCCAAGCATTTCAAGGTACTTACAAAAATTGATGCTTATATATCTAGATTACATAAAGAATATGTAAATAACATTTAAAACATACCAGTACACTATCAGATCCAAGATAATTATCATGCTCTTCTATCATTTCCATAACTTCTGGTCGCTATCCAACCATTAGTATAATTTCTTTGGGTCCTACACTCCAGTCTGATGTCTATCTTCGAAAGCCGAAGGAAAACAATCTGATACCCAGTAACACATGTACAAAGGAAGTGAACACGCTTATCCCGACTTTATGTTTGATATAAAAGTTAGATGCAAGAAAAAATAGGGAAGTAGAGAGGAACAAAAGAATTGCTAGAATCCCAAATCCCACTTTCGATCCCAAATGATCTTGAATGTAGACAATAACCGTCAATACCCTTTCATTCTTAGTAGGACTTTATCTCTTGTCTAATTATTCATGATCTCCCCAAACTAAACTATAGTAGACAACAAAAACTAAATTATCTGCCTGTTATACCTTAAAACAATACACACCCAAATGTTGTGTCTTCGTATTGAAGTAATTCTAGACAGTTTTTCCAGGAGGACAAAGTGCAACAATGTAAGACCCCAATTTTCATAAATAAAGATTAATTTTTTCGAAATATATTTTTGAATATTATGGTATAAATTTGATATAATATTATAATTGTGGGTAATATTTATAAATTTTGCAAAATAAGCAAGTTGTTATAAAATATTCGATTGGTCGGGGAATATTCGTTTTAACAGGGAATATTCGTACGACGACATAATCATTGGTGGACCCCACGACGAAATTATTGTCGGAGTTAGAAAACGGCATAAATATCTTTTTATGAAAATAACGGCGGAAGTTTTACCGTTAACTGTTGAAATACCCGGTGATAAAAGTATAGTAATATGTAAGACCCCAAATTATTAATAAATGAAATTTAATTTCCTCTATTTATCATTTTGAAATAAGCAAGTGGTTATAAAATATTCATTTTTATCGAAGAATATTCGTTTGGTCGTGGAATATTCTTGTTGTCGGAGAATATTCGTATGACGGCGTAGCCTTGTGTGGGCCCCATAACGAAAAGCGATTGGATGAAGAAAACGACAAGTATAAGTTGTTTATAAATAACGGCGTAGTTGTTACCGTTAATACTGTTAGAATATCCGGTGGTTAAAACACAATAATACGCGTTATTGCACAGTAGCACACGGTATTGCACCAATTATTAATTCTTATATAAGAAGGCACTACTCAATAATGGTTACAGTAATTATTGTTCAGTATTTTATTTTATTGATTCAATAATTGCTGCGTTGATATTTTATATTACTGTTGTTTCAAAAATTGTCACTACACAGTATTTTTCATTATCGAAATAATAATTTATATTATCTGAATAATATTATTAGATAACATTATTGGCAATGTCTAGAAAGTTCTGTCCAAGGAGAGGTTTGGTCACCTAATTGCGCGCCAATAAAGAGAAATCCTTATTGGAAAGCTCCCTCTTTTCTGGGATCGGCCTGGTTGTCAGTATTGTGATTCTGTAATATTATTTGTGAATAATTAATTATTGATTTATATGATGAGAAAAATATTAATTTTATGTGGATATAGATGGAGAAATTTTTTAAAGTGACAATTGTTAAAAATTGATATTTTATCTTTTCTGATAAAATAATATTTTATTATATTATTATAATATAATAATGGTGATATTTTTATAATTAATGTGGTATATATGAGTATATGAGGAGGAAGAGTATTTTTGTTATAATAAATATTTAAAACATGTTAAACATGTTGGTGGACCCATTTTTGACTGAAATTTGATTATAGCCTGTAAAATCGTCCGTTTGTGGATTTCGGTTATTTTTTATTTAGAATTTGGAAAAACTTTCTTCTGTAAAGTTGTAGAGAATTGAATTTTCTATAAAAAAAACGCGAGATTCGAATTTTCTGATAAAAGGGCTATTTATTATGAATTATTGAAGTTCTGAAGTTCCGAAATAATTGATTTTTGGAAGTTTTAATTATTTTTAATATGAAAAACGTGTTTGGTCATTATTGTGGGTCTTGCATGTGATGTAAATGGCTGAATTCAGATCTAAGAAAGTGGGCATAAGAAATTTGATTATATATATTAATATTATATTAAATTTTTTGTTTCGGTGTTCTAAATATTTTCCTATAAATAGGGTGCTTAGGTTAGAATTGAAAATCACACCAGAAACTGAAATTTTCTCTCTCTTTCTCTCTCGATATATTGAGTGTATTCTTGTACATATTTTGATACTTTAAGTGTTGTTATACGGTGCAAGTTCCCTTCAGGACTATATCCAGTATTCCAGTCAGAAGTACTGTCTTTTCGAGGTAAGGGATGTTATTTTTTTATAAATAATATTATATTTTTTAATATCATTATACCAGAATATTAGTAAGATTTTTCTTGTGAAATTCTTATCTTTTCATGTTGGGGTTACTATTCATGAGTTACTATTTACGAGTTACTATTCATGAGTTACTATTCACGAGTTACTATTCATGAGTACTATGCACGAAGCATGATGATTTTTTTTTCTTGTGGAATTTCTACCTTTTAGTGTCAAGGTTACTATTCACGTATACGGTACTATTCACGTATACGACATTATTCACAAATACGGCACTATTCACAGAAAAATTAAATTTTCTTTTCTGTGTCCAAGATATCTATTATGGATACTAGCTTTGATTGTCCAGTGCTTCAACAATCGTCGATAGCCACCACCCCTCCGCTGTAAGACCCCAATTTATTATTAAATAAAATTAAATTTTCTCTATTTTATAGTAAGGGTTGATTTGATTAATGTGGTTAGTTATGGGCAAAATGCGCAAATATTTCAAATAAGCAAGTGGTTATAAAATATTCATTTTTGTCGGTGAATATTCGTTTGGTCGTGGAATATTCTTGCTGTCGGGGAATATTCGTACGACGGCGCAGCCTTGTGTGGACCCCATAACGGAAAGCGATTGAATGAAGAAAACAACAAGTATAAGTTGTTTATAAATAACGGCGTAGTTGTTACCGTTAATACTGTTGGAATACCCGGTGGTTAAAACACAGTAGCACACGGTATTGCACCAATTATTGATCCTTACGTAAGAAGGCACTACTCAATAATTATTACAGTAATTACTGTTCAATATTTTATTTTATTGATTCAATAAATGCTACATTGATATTTTATATTATTGTTGTTTCAATAATTGTCACTGCACAGTATTTTCTATTATCAGATCAATAATTCATATTATTTGAATAATATTATTAGATAGCATTATTGACAATGTCTAGAAAATTCTGTCTAAGGAGAGGTTTGGTCATCTAATTGCGTATCAGTAAGGAAAAATTCATATTGAAAAGCCCCTTCTTTCCTGGGAACGGCCTGGTTGTCATAATTGTGATTCTGTAATATTATTTGTGAATAATTAATTATTAAGAAAATATTTATTTGATATGGATATAAATGATAGATTTATTTATGTGGTTATAAATGAAGAAATTGGTGTTAAGGTATTTTATCAGTATTTTGTCGGATTAGAGGTATTAAAAGATCAAATCAGTGTTCTTAAAGCTCTACTGCGTGAGTTATAATTTTGATCCGACCGTTGGATCGTTGTGATTTTTGGATATGTTATACATATATAACTTGAGTATATATCCACAAATTTTGAACCGTTAAAAAGTAACGTATGATTTATTATGAATTTTAAAAGGTGTTAAAAATCGTCCATTTGTGGATTTCGGATATTTTCTGTCTGGAATTTGGAAAAATTCAAAGCTACAAAGTTGTAGAGAATTCGATTTCGTGTGAAATGGAGATAAAATTTGTATTTTTCTGATAAACGGGCTATTTTCTATGAATTACTGAAGTTTCAGAAAATAAAATAATTTTTATTAAATTATGGGTGGGACCCACTTTTTGGTTGGTGTTGAATGCACATGGGCTGCTATATTTTTTCAGAATTGAGGTACTGATTTTGGTCAAGAAGCATGCGTAGGAAGAAAAGAAATAATAATAATATTTTATTATTTTAGTCTCCTTTGGCGTTCTAGCATTTTTCTATAAATAGACACTTAAGTTAGAATTGAAAATCATACCAGAAACATAAATTTTCTCTCTCTATAATATCGAGCGTGTTTTTGTGAGTATTTAAATACTTTGAGAATTGTTATTCAGTGCAAGGTTCTTTCGACTTTTCATCCGATATTCCGAACAGAAGTACTGTTATTTTGAGGTAAGGGATGTTATTTTCTTCTTAAATGATATTATTTTCTTTAATATCATTATGTCGAAATATTGGTTTGAATTTTTTATTAAATTTGGAACTTTTTGGGTCGGGGTTACTATTCACGTGTACGGCACTATTCACGTATACGGCACTATTTACGTATACGGCACTATTCACGAATACGACATTATTCACCGAAAAATAAAATTTTTCTTGTTTGTCCAAGATGTCTATTATAGTTACTATCTTTGATTGTATCCATATTTTGATCTTTATTTTTAAATTATGCTTCACAATTGATTATTATCAAGTATTATTGATCTTGGATAAACTGTTATACGAATCCTTACTATTTGTCCTTCTGTCTCACTTAATTCATTTTCTTTAAAATATTTTTCATCATCCTCAGTCTTAAATGATGATATTACTGAATATCTTTAGCCTGTAGTACAAAGATGAATTATTATCTGATGAATATCTTTGGCCCGTAATGCAAAGATGAACAGGTGTTGAGATGAACATGACCGACTAGTGATACAAATGAATATCTTTGGTCTATAGTGCAAAGATGAATTTTTGATTAAAGATGTATATTAATTGATGTTACAGGGATAAAATATTGATGATGGACTTTTAAATCTTAGAAGATAGTAGAACTCATTCTCTACTTGACTTTTCTAATGAATTGTTATTTCCGCTGCAGTTGTTGATCTAAAACTTGTTGTCTATTATATTTTATCAGATTTTTTCCTGTTGAATACTAATGATAATTTGTTGTATATTATCTTAGTCATAATATTCTTTATTGGGCTAGTTGAGCTCACCTTTTTCCTTTTTGTTCCATTTTTCTCATGAGGCGAGAATATAGCGGGAACTAGTCGGGGTGTGGAGTGATATTTCTAGTCAGTTGTGTTAGCAGTCCTCACTATTTTATAAAATAGTATTTTAATAATTGTAATGAGGATTTATTCGAGTGTGGATATTGTCTAGAAGATAATATTTGTATTTAAACTCACAGTATTGTGTTGTCGTATTTTGCATGACAAGTATATTAATGAAGTTGTAATTATTTTGGTACCATGTATTTGGCGACTCAGAATGGGTGATGCATACCTATTTAGGGGGTGTCACAGGTTGTATCAGAGCTTAGGGATACAGTCACTGGCGGAGATCGGGGAATAGAACTAGGAGGGGAGAGACGAGGAAATTCTTCGCTAGTGTGTCCTACCTAAGCTTATTTGTTGGTCGGTCATAATATAAGGATATTATGTGATATGTTAATTTGTTTAATTAACCGTTGTTTTATGACAGTATTTGAGAATGGCAGCCAAGAATGTTAACAATAGAGTATATGAGACTATGGAACAACCTTTAGTTACAAACCAGGAGAACGTGCAACAGGAAGGTAATATTCCTCCTGAAAACAACGTTACCGAGCAAACGATGAATGATAGAATGTTTTGGAGCTTTTTGCAGTTCATGCAAAATCAGACGAGGGAGACTCATGTGCAGAATACGGGTGAAAATGATTGCAACGCGCGGTTTGTCACGGCCAAGCAGTTCAAAGAGTTGGGACCACCAGAATTCTGGGGAAAGCCAGATCTGATTAAGGCGGAGACGTGGGTCAAGCAAATTACCAAGATATTCAATGTCTTGGGATGCACGGAGGAACAGAAGGTTCCATTCGCCACTTTTATGTTCCATAATGAGGTAGATTACTGGTGAAAATCTGTGAAACGTACCCATCCAACTGCACTCAGCATGTCTTGGGAAACGTTTCAGAAACTGTTTAATGACAAGTATTTTCCTGAAAGTATTCGTCATATGAAGGAGGTAGAGTTTATTAGACTAGAACAAAACAACATGACAGTGTCCCAGTACGAGGTGAAGTTCACGGAGTTATCTAGGTTTACACCTCATTTGGTGGAGAACGAGGAACATATGGCAAGGATATTTTTGAGAGGTCTAAAATCCGAGATTCGGCAATATCTTATCTCTCATAAATTTTCTTTATATTCAGATGTTGTAAACAGGGCTCAATTATTAGAGCGAGATAATGAGTATATTCAATCGAGGGACAACAACCAGGGTCAAACCGGTGATAGCAGTCATCAGAGCAATGATAACCAGCGGGGAGGAAGGAATACAGACAAAAGCGATAATCACTCTGGTGGTAATCGTGGCCGTGAAAATAGAAGAAGCGAGTCGGGAGGAAATTTCAAGAAGAGAAGGTACAACAATGATAATGTGAAGACGACAGCACAAACATCAACTGTTTCTAGGGGAGGAGAACGACCACCGGTCGTATGTTACAAATGCGGGAAAGAAGGACACATCAGCCCAAACTGCCAACAACAATCTAAGGTATGTTATAACTGTAGAATGGAGGGTCATATAGCTCGAGAGTGTTCTATACCAAAACCAAGTTCAGCGGGGATGGTGATTCCAAAAGCTGTCCCGGATAAGTCGAAATCAGCAGTTCCTGGAAGAGCGTTTGTCGTGACTAGCCAAAATGAGAGAAACCCGAACGAGGTGATCACGGGTAAGCTAATCTTGAATTCTTGCGAAGTTTATACTTTACTAGATACCGGTTCTACCCATTCTTTTATCTCTCCTGCTTGTGCTCAACGTTTAAACTTGACTCCGGAGAAATTAGACTTTGACCTATCTGTGGAGACTCCGTTAGGAGAAACTTTCGTTACATCTACAGTTTATAAATCTTGTTTAATCCAAGTTGGCACCATCACATTACTTGTTGTTCTTATTTCTTTAAAGATATTTGCTTTTGATGTGATTTTAGGGATTGATTGGTTAACCACTCATCATGCCAAAATTGATTGCTTTCGTAAGGTTGTTAGTTTTCATATTCCTAACCAACCTGTTATGCAAATTCAAGCAACTAAACCACTAAAATCAATCACTGTCATATCCAGCCATAAAGCTATTCGTTTATTGAAAAACGAATGTCAAGCTTTCTTAGCCCATGTTATGGATTTGAATAAAGACACGTCAGATTTGAATAAAATTTCTGTTGTTAGTGAATTTCCTGACGTATTTCCTGAAGAACTTCCTGGTCTACCCTAGAACGTGAAGTTGAATTCTTTATTGACCTTGAACCCGGTACAAAGCTCATTTCTAAAACTCCATATCGAATGGCTCCTATTGAACTTCAGGAGTTAAAAGTCTAATTACAGAAGTTGTTAGACATCAGTTTCATTCGTCCTAGTACGTCTCCTTGGGGTGCTCCTGTTTTATTCGTAAAGAAGAAAGACGGGAGTATGCGACTTTGCATAGAGTATCGAGAATTGAACCATGTCACCATCAAGAATAGGTATCCGCTACCTCGTATTGATGACCTGTTCGACCAGTTGCAAGGAGCACAATTCTTTTCAAAGATCGATCCTCGTTCTGGATATCATCAGCTGAAGATTAAAACTGAGGATATTCCAAAGACTGCCTTCAGAACTCGGTACGGGCATTATGAATTCTTAGTCATGTCTTTTGAATTGACTAATGCTCGTGCTGCTTTCATGGATATGATGAACCGGGTATTCAAAAAATATTTGGATCAGTTCGTTGTTGTCTTTATCGATGACATCCTCATCTATTCCAAAAGCCGTAAAGATCATGAGCACCATTTGAAGCTAGTACTCCAAAGGCTTCGCGATAACGAACTATATGCCAAGTTGAAGAAATGTGAGTTCTGGCTTGAGGAAGTAGCATTCCTTGGGCACGTGGTGTCAAAACATGGAGTATCTGTTGACCCAACGAAGATTGAAGCAATACAAAGTTGGGAGCAACCGAAGTCGGTGACCGAAATACGTAGTTTTCTGGGCTTAGCTGGTTATTATCGGAGATTTGTGGAAGAATTTTCTCGAATCGCTACTGTGTTAACTCAGCTGACTCGGAAAGATACAAAATTCGTATGGAGCGAGGAATGTGAAAAGAGTTTCCAAGAGCTCAAGAGGAGACTTATTTCAGCACCTGTTCTGACAATACAATCTGGTTCAGATGGATTTGTTATCTACAGCGATGCTTCAGGCAAAGGGTTAGGATGTGTTCTCATACAACATGGGAAAGTCATAGCCTATGTCTCGCGACAACTCAAAGAATATCACTACAAGAAAACCGGCTAATTCCGACGAACGTATACTCGACAGATTATATTTGGTCGAAATAGGATTATGTCCAAGGGAATAATACGTCGGATATAATTCCCTCGAAAATACCATAAGTCAGACGAAATTCCGTCGACCTTAGAACTCTCTAGTTGGCGCCAAATTTCGCGCCACCGCGAAAAGTAGTTTCGACGAATAACCGTTAAGTCCGAGGGATATTTCGTCGAAGTTAAGTTATGTTCGAGGGACTTATTACCGACGGATATTCCGTCGGATATAATAAATATAAACTTTTCATCTTCTGCCTTTTCATTTCAGACGCTCGATTTATCTGATCTCTCACTCATTCTCTCTCACTCTCCTTCCCTAGCCTCTCTCATCCCCCCCCCCCGCCCCCACCCACACCCATCCAGTCACCGGTCCCCCCTCCCCCTCCCCTTCCTCCTGCCACTGCCACTGCCACCGTTTCCCCCACTGCGCCCCCCGGTCTTCGGCCCCACCCTGCTCCGGTACCCCCACTCCCTCCCCCTGGTCCCCCCCATTGCCCCAGTACCCCCACCGGCCCCTCTCCCCCGGTCCCCCCACCTCAGCCATGTCCCGATAACCCCACCCACCCCCAGCTCCTAGCTCCTCATTTCTCTTCCTCGTTTATCCCTCCTTTAATTCAAGGTAAGAAATCCTAAATGCTCCTCCTTTAATTCATGTGTTACTGAGAATAATTTTGGAGTTATTGTATCAGAAATTGGGTTTTATATTTTAATTTGCTGAAATTGGGTTCATTTCTGTTATGAAATTTATTTTGTTAAAGTTGTTGATTTTGCGAAAGTTGTTCATGATGCAAATTGGGATTATTTGACTTCAATTCTGCAAGTGAATGCATGTTACTGAAATTGTGATTTATTTGTGCAATTACAGTGTTTGGGTCATAATAATTACAGTGTTTGGATCATAATATATGTATGTCAGTGTATAATTAAGAATGTGATATTTGATATTTCCCATAGAATTCCCAACGGAATATCTGTCAGAAATCTGCAATTAAAAATTTTGTGATACCTACAAATATATGTATGTATTATTTAATTAATTTAATATAAAATGAAATAAATTTAATTTAATGTAGTTTATTAGACAAAATAAATGTAAAAAATTATTTAATATATGATAATATAAAAAAATAATAATAATTAAATTAAATAAAAATAATAATAATTAATTTAATAAAAAAATTTAAAATATAATATAATATTATACAAAATAAATTAATGTATATTAAATCTAATTTAATTAAATTAAATAAAATTATAAAAAATGTATAAGTGAAGTTTAAAAATAAGATAATATAATATATTATAATATAATTTTTAAAAATTAGAAAAAATAATATTTATTAATTAAAAAATTCAACAAATAAAAGAAATTATAATAATAAACTTAAATAAATTTTAAAAATTAGATAATATAATGTAATACAAAATAAAGTAAAATAAAATAAAATACTTAATTAAATTAAATTTAATAAAATAAAACAAATTTGTTTTAATTTAATAAAATAAATTAAATTTAATAAAAAAATATTTGAAAATGTAATAAAATAAAATAAATTTAATTTAAGTACCATAATTTAAATTAAATTAAATTTAAAATAAAATAAAATACAATAATAAATACAATTAAATTTTATAAAATAAAATAAAATAATATAATAGTAGTCTTCATATATATTCTAAATAACAATTCTCAGAAACTAAGTAGCACTTACTTAGTTTTTCATTGGCAAAATAAACTAAGTAGCATTTGCTTAGTTTGCCACAATTTTTAATAAACTCAATAATTAAGTATTATATGTATATATATACATATATGTACTATAATATGAAACTTAAAAACCCGTTTGACAAGTAGGAATGAATGTCGAACAGTAATCTCTATAGATTCCAAATAACAATTCTCATAAACTAAGTACCACTTACTTAGTTTATTATCATTGGCAAAATAAACTAAGTAGCACTTGCTTAGTTTGCCACAATTTTCAATATATAAATGCAATAATACTCTCCTTACATATATGTACTCTTTTTTGTATGCAGGTTTCGACATAACAGTTGTAGCTAAATAGTACTCCAACCGGTTCCTCGACAACAATTAAAAAAAAAAGGGTCGTAGTTCCTGTTTATGTCCTATACTCGAATAATAAAGGTAATTGAATTACTGCAGACATTCCTCACTGTTCCATCATTATAGATGGCAACATCCGGAAGGAGTGCCAGTAAGTTGTTGAACAAAGTTCTAGGTTAAACAACCCTCTAAATGAGCGAACAATCACTTCTCCCATAGGATTGGATCATCTCCCCATATGGGTCCAATCCATGATATAAACAGCTTCTCACCACTCCGAATTCCTCAGATGGGTAGTTCTCACAGGATGTCTCGCCTCTTGTATGAGAACTGTCCATTTGAGGAATTCGGAGTGGTGAGAAGCTGTCTATATCATGGATTGGACCCATATGGGGAGATGATTCATTCCTAGCAGAGAAGTGATCGTTCGTTCATCTAGAGGGTTGCTTAAGCTGAAACTTTGTTCAATAGCTTAATGGAACTCCTTCGGGATGTTGTCATCTGTTATGATGGAATAGTGAGGAATGTTTGCAGTAATTGAATTAACTTTATTATTCGAGTATAGGACAAAACAGGAACTACGACCCTTTTTTTTTTCCGGTTGCCGACTCAAGTAGAGATTCCACATAAATTCTCTTAAACTATGTACCATACTTTGAAACTTAGAAACCCGTTTGACATACACTCAATAGGGGTGAATGTCGAATAGTCCCCAGTTTGGGACTGTTATTGGATGTTATGTCTCATTTAGGCCGGTGCAAATACGAAACGGTACATTTTTTGTTATTTTGAGGATTAATCGACTGTTATCTCTATATGTTCTCCGAGTGCATACTTAGATTAAGTTATCTTAGTCTATTTCGTGTGCTTGGAGACCATGGGGAGGTGCTGCCGAAATTTTCTTGAAACTCATGAAACGTACTCAACGTGTTTGCACTAGTGACGAGACACATCCAATAACGGGATAGAAGCCTTACCCCTGTCCTGTACAGATACTAGGTAAATCTAATTCATGCATGAATATCCAAATTATCTTAATGCGTACTTCTGTGTAGTTAAAAATGTCAACCGACCGGAGTTGGATGTATCGTAGGATACCCATTGATGGGAGGGGATTAGTCTCAGCTTATCGTATTGGGGTTTTAGATTTCTTGACCAAAGCACTAGAACATACGGATGATCCGCACGGGAAGATGTGATGCCCGTGTGTCAAGTGTAAAAATCTGATTTGGAAGAAAGTCGACGAGATTAAATTCGACTTATTTTCTCATGGATTTGTAGATGGGTACTTCGTATGGACTCATCACGGGGAATCAGCAGTGATTGAAAATATTGTGGAACAACCAATTCCACGGGATTCATACGTCGAAAACTATGATCCAGTTGAGATGTTGGTTGATGCTTATGGCCCTACTACTATTGACTGGGCTGAATATGAACCTTCTTCAAGCAGTGCGAAGCAAGTGCCAAATGATACAGCTGTTGCCTTTTACAAGTTGCTATCTGAATCTGGGGTCGCGTTGTATCCGGGAAATGATACGAACACCAAGCTTTCTATAGTGACGAAGCTCTTACACTTCAAGAATGAGCACGACTGTAGTGAAAGAGATTTCAACGATTTGCTCGCTATAATTGGATAGTTCTTACCCAAGGATCATACTCTTCTTGTGAATTATTATGAAGTGAAGAAGATGGTCAAGGGGTTAAATATGGGGTATCAGAAAATCGATGCTTGTGAGCAGGATTGCATGTTATACTATAGGGAGGACAGAGATAAGGGACAGTGTGATATATACAGTTTATCGCGCTACAAGGTTACAAAACGTGGGGGGAAGGAGAAACATGTTCCCAGGAAAATCTTACGATACTTTCCACTTGCGCCGAGACTTCAGCGGCTATTCATGTCGTCTTATACGGCTCAATATATAAGTTGGCATCGAACAAGGGATGTCGTGCCTGGTCAGCTGACTCACCCAGCAGATGGAGATGAATGGAAGAGATTTGATGTAAATTATCCCGAGTTTGCGGAAGAAGTTAGGAATATTAGGCTTGGCATGGCTACTGATGGCTTTTGCCCTTTTAATATTTTTAGCCAGCCGTACTCAGTTTGGCCAGTCAATATGGTCGCTTATAATCTTCCACCGGCAATGTGTATGAGGGATCCGTATTTATTTTTGACTTTACTCATTTCGGGGGATAAAAGTCTTACAAAAGATCTTAATGTGTACCTTCGACCGTTAGTGGATGAACTAAAGATGTTGTGGGAGACAGGGGTTCAAACGTATGATAAATCGATATGCGAGAATTTTGTGATGAAAGCAGCCCTGTTATGGATTATCACTGACTTTTCGGCTCTTGGGATGGTTAGTGGTTGGTCAACTCACGGGAAGCTGTCCTGTCCAGTGTGTATGGGGGATGTGCAAGGCAACCAGTTGCAGCATGGGCGGAAATGTAGTTTCTTTGGTACTGCTCGTAGATTCTTGCCTCTTGATCACAATTACAGAAAGATGTCTACACAGTTCAACAGAAAGATAGAGAAGAAGGGGGTTGTTGGTCGGCTGTCGGGCAGTGAGGTCTTGGAGTGGTTGAATCAACTTGATTTTCCTTTGTCGGGGAAGGAACACAGTAAATTGAGAGCAGCCGGGTACTGGAAGACTCATAATTGGACACATTTGCATATATGGTTTGAGTTACCGTATTGGGGCACACTTTCAGTTCGTCACTGTATAGATGTCATGTATACCGAAAAGAATGTTTTTGAGAACTTATTTTACACCGTGTTAGATGCGAGTGGTAAAACTAAAGACAATGACAATGCTCGAAAAGATTTGGAGGCATTGAGCATTAAGCCAAAATTGTGGCTTCGCCCTAACACTACGAAACCTAAAGCTCCATTTAGTCTTACTAAACAACAAGTTGAAGACGTCTGTAAGTGAGTTAGTGGGTTGAAGCTCCGAGATGGATATGCGTCGAATATAACACGTTGTTGTAAGGTTGAGCAATTAAAAATTTCTGGATTCAAGAGTCACGATTGTCATGTATTCATACAGAAGTTGATTCCAATTGCATTTCGTGAGATGTTACCCAGAAAAGTTATGGATGCATTGACCGAACTGTCAAATTTCTTTCGAGATATTTACTCAACTATAATTAAGCACAGTGATGTCGAGCAGATGGAGAAGAATATTGTGCTTACCATGTGCAAGCTTGAAATGATCTTCCCTCCAAGATTTTTGACTCGATGGAACATCTGCCTATTCATATGCCGTATGAACTCAAACTTAGAGGACCGGTGCAATATCGGTGGATGTATCCTTTTGAGAGGTAATATATAAACTGCTATATATTGCTCTATCCTGCTCATATTAATAATACTTCACTAAGTCTGCATATTATTTATCGTAGGTATATGCGCCGATTAAAACAAAAGGTCAAGAACAAAGCTCGTGTAGAGGGTTCTATTGCTGAACGATATACAGAGGAAGAGCTTGTCAACTTCTGCTCATTGTATTTTGACGATGTTGTCTCAACGAAGCATAACCGTTTAGGAAAGAATGAGGTTGTTGGTCCAATGACTCATGCTGATGATGAGTTAGCTGTATTCATATATCCGGCTAAACTATTTAGTCCTGAGACTCTGACTTACTTAAGCGACAAAGAGTTGAAGATTGTATCTACATACGTGCTTCTAAATATGCCCGAAGTATCATCATACATCACGTAAGTTTAAGCTTATTTTCTCCAGTTAGTACAATATACAAGTGTAGTCATCTCTATATATGTTAAAGACATTTTACTAATATCGCAGTTCATTCGAAGAGGAAGCGTATGCTTCTAACCCAACTTTGACTGCAGCAGACTTGGAAACATTCACTAATGTTAATTTCCAACAATGGTTTAAGAAAAGGGTTGAAGCGGAGAGTATTTCTGAGCGTTTTATAGATGTCATCCAAGGACCTTACAAAGTTGTTAGTTCTTTTCCTGGTTGCATCGTGAATGGGTATAGATTTAGAGTCGATGACTTGCATGAACTCACATCAGTCAATTCTGGGGTTGTGGTGTTAGGAAGCTGCTATCAAGATTCTGAGCCCAATTACTATGGTCGCTTACAGGATGTAGTTGTGCTCAATTATCATGGTGGCAAAAAGGTAGTTACATTTAAGTGTAGCTGGTTTGATACTGAAAAGGGGGTTAAAGTTGATCGTAATAGAATCACAACCGTGGATATCAAGTCGGTGTTAAATTCTGATGACGTGTACGTGTTAGCAAGTCAAGTGACTCAAGTGTATTACGCTCCTAATGTCGTAAATACTAGAAGCCCCTGGTACACAGTAGTCACTACTAAAACACGCTCATTTAATGCTGATAACATGTTTGGTATGGATGAGGCGTTGTAAGAATATGTGAGCAACCCATTGTCCGTAGTGTTCCATGCTGAAGATGTGGTGAGTACTGATGTCATTGACGTACCTAGCGATGAGGATGTCGAGGCTACCGTACACATGAATGATTATGTAGTCGTTGAGGATGATAACAATGACAAAACTAATCTCGAAACTGAGGATGAGGAAGATACCGAATCCGAGAATGATATATACGTTGATTCTGATGGGTTTGATGACGTGCGTAATTGAAAATGAGCATTCATATTAGCCCTTACCACATATTGTTCAACCTTACATATTCGTAATCTACCAAATTTGTTATTGCAGTAGGATATTTATGGCTAGACATAGCGGTGGAGGTCGCCGAGGTGGTGGGCGATCCGGTACTGGAGACAGTAGCCACGATGGAGGCTCTTCTTCAGGCGCGAGTAAGTTATCTTAACTAGGATTTAAATATATCTCAAGCTGCATTAATTACAATGATTATTGAAGTACTATGTTAAATACAATTATTACAAATGCACCTCGTCGACGACACCGATGGACGAACCTCGTTATCTTTAGTTGTCCGCCGGCAGTGCCACTTACAGTACCGGTGGATGTCATTTCCCAGCAGTAGGTGTTAATATTTTCGGCACTATTTCTATCAGTTATTGCAAAACACAATTCACATAACACATATGGTTATACTTTTTCTGTAGTATACTAGACCCGGTGGCTAAGAACACCCTACATGCGATTTGTTTGACGCATCTCCCGAGAGGGTGCATGCAATTCAGTCAGTATGCGCGGTACGATGCCACTTTTATGCAGACCGTCTTGCGGGAGTTCCACGTAAGTTAAGCATATTATCACCACATAGTTGTATTGGATAGTTCGTCAAATGTTCTTAATTTTAAATAATCTTCTTGTTATAGGTTTATTATCGATTTGACCCGAGCATCTTTCAGTCAGCTGGCGATGATGTGATTGAGCATCACGTCGCTGCGAATTACTCTGGATGGCTGTATGAGATGCGACAGAAGGTAGCCCGGGAAGTTGTGGACCAGCCCGGGACCACCACCAGAGATCATCAGCCCCGCATAGTCTCCGATTTAGCCTGGGAGGCTATGTGTGCGCACTGGGAGGCTGATGACTTCAAGAAAAAGTCCGAGCAAGCGAAGAAGAACCGTTGTCAGCTCCGGATAGTACACACCACTGGTTCTCAGTCGTTCGAGGAGGCAAAGACGGTAAGTGCGTTGTACTTAGTAATTTATGTGTCAAGTTCTCACACAAATACTTAAGACCTATTTTATGATTGTTTGTATTAGGCATTGGGGAGGACCTTGGGCCGTGATCCTACCATTCTAGAGTTTTGGGATCGAGCCCACACGCCTAAGGACGAGCGTGCTTTGTCACAGGCAGCATTATCTATACTGGTAAAACTCATCTTACTATTTAGCTTTTAATAATATTCAATCGTAACTAAAATGATATAATTAATATACGTATACAGAATACATTATAGGACCGATTTCAGAGGCTTCGGGACGAGCGTATAGCTAAGTTGAAGACTATTAGGAGGGGTTCTGAGCCGTTAGATTCCGCCACCCCTCTTCCTGATATTGTATTAGATCGGGATGAGGAGCTGAGACTATGGGTCGCGTCTCAGGATCCCCTTACTAGCAGTACCGGCAGATATCGAGTGTTGGGTCTGCCGAGGATACCCACATATACACTTCCTGGAGGTAATATTTTTTAATGTTTCACGAAATTATCCGAATTTATCACATTATATAAATTATTATTAGTAATCGAATTTGTATCTCTTTATAGGCTCCAGCCAGCGCCAGCGTCCGAGAGCACATGTCGGACCATCTCATACGGGCGCTGGCTTGGAAGACGATATCTTCCAACGGCTGATAGGGGCCGTGTCAGATAGGTTCCATACCGATCCGGTCTTTCGACGTCAGCAGTTGCCTTCCAATTCTCGTCTTCACCAGATTGCTCAGGATATTATAGCAGGGGCCTCTGCAGAGAGTACGTGATTACCACGGGAGAAGTTCGACGCTTGGAGCACCGAGATGCTCCGGATGGTGATTACCCTCTTGGAGGAGGCTTTTCGTCCGCCCCCACCTACTCAGGTATTCTTATTGTTTATGTTTTTTAATTAAGGTTAGTTTGTTAATTCTCTCACACACACACACACACACACACACACATATATATATATGGACTAATGATTTATATTTTTGATTCTATCAACAGGGTGGCGATGGCGACCAGGCTGGCGATGATGAGCAAGAGCACGAGTCTGACATCCATACACCAGAGCAGCGTCGTTCACCTCCGCCCGATGATGATCATACTTTTACTAGTTTATAGCTCATTTGTATATATTCATGTTATTGGTAGACCCTTTTGTATATATTGTATTATCTAATTGCGTCTGTACAACTATTGTAAATTATATTGTTTAACATTTATGGTCAATTAATTATATTTGTAATTGGTTAGCTTATAATACATTTTGGTGGACATTTGAATGTGAATATGAATGATAATGAGTTGAAGATTAAGTTTTAGTGCTATGTTGCATATTTGAATGTGAGATACAAGTTTCTATTACTGTGTATTGGGTTGTGACAGGTTACAGGTACATTAATGGGTTTAAACACCTGGAAACTGAACTTTTAAAATCTGAATTTAAAAAAAAGGCTAGTTAATTCCGACGGAATAAGCTAGTTGCGACGGAATGTCCCTCAGAAATAACAAATAAGTAATTTTTAATAAATACCGAAATATCCTAATTTCAGTCGAGTATATGTTATCTTCGACGCAAATTATCCGTCGTAAACAACCTATCTCCGATGTAAAGTCCGTCGAAGGTAATATTCAACCAATTTTAATGTTTAATGGGTTATTCTATTTTTCAGTCGGGAATAAGGTAATTCCGAGGGAATGTATCCGTCGAACTTAGTTACTCTTATATTCGACGAACAGTTTCGTCCTATATATTCGGTCAAAGATAGATAATGTTCGACGTACATCTGTCGGAGATACCTTCATCGAAGATATACGCGAATATTTACGACCGAATATCTGACGGATATTTCCGTCGATAATAACGTAATTTCGACTGAATAAGAGTAATTCCGACGGAAAACTCTATCGGACTTAAGCCTTTTTCTTGTAGTGTATGAGAGGAATTATCCTACTCATGATCTAGAGTTGGCAGCAGTCGTTTTCACGTTGAAGATTTGGAGACACTACCTGTATGGGGAGAAAGTGGAGATCTATACGGATCATAAAAGTCTCAAATATTTCTTCATCCAAAAGGAACTCAACATGCGGCAACGACGTTGCCTCAAGCTGTTGAAAGATTACGACCATACCATCCAATATCATCCTGGAAAAGCAAACGTGGTAGCTAACGCATTGAGTAAAAGATCATATGCGGGTACGAGTGCGATATTGTCAATACAAAGGCCCATTTTGTATGACTTGCAAAGGATGGAGATAGAGGTAAAGACTCTAAGTACCCACGTGATGATATCAAACATACGAGTATAACCGACTTTAATCAATAAAGTTAAAGCTGCTCAATCTACGGACCTGGAGCTGATACGTATGAAGAAGAAAGTGCAAGAAGGTGCTATTCCAGAAGCAAGAATTGATGAAGAAGGAATACTGCGAGTCCACTCCAGACTTTGTGTTCCTAACGATTCTGACTTAAAGCATAGAATCATGATGGAGGCGCACAACACACCGTTTGCAATCCATCCTGGGAGTACCAAAATGTATCATGATCTTCGACATACATTTTGGTGGAGTAATATGAAGAGAGAGATCGCGTAGTTTGTCTCTAGGTGTTTAACTTGTCAACGTGTAAAGGCGGAGCATCAAGTGCCAAAGGGTCTATTGCAACCACTTGAGATCCCGAAATGGAAGTGGAAACACATTACCATGGATTTCGTTACGGGTCTTCCCAAGGTATCTCAAGGCATAGATGCAATTTGGGTCATTGTTGATAGATTAACCAAGTCTGCCCATTTCTTGCCTATACGTGAGACTTATTCTCTTGAACGTTTTGCTCGTATGTACGTGAATGAGATTGTGAGATTACATGGCATGCCAGTATCCATAGTTTCGGATCGTGACCCAAGATTCACTTCACGATTTTGGGTTAGCTTGCAGAAAGCTATGGGCACGAATTTACGATTCAGTTCAGCATACCATCCTCAAACGGACGGGCAATCAGAAAGGACTATTCAAACTCTTGAAGATCTATTAAGACTCTGTGTCCTAGATTTCAAAGGGAGTTGGGATAAGTACCTAACATTGGTGGAATTCTCCTACAACAACAGTTATCGGGCAAGTATAGGTGTGGCTCCATTCGAGGCGTTGTATGGAAGAAAATGTCGTTCTCCAGTATGCTGGGATGAGGTGGGTGAAGCAACATTGTTGGGACCAGAATTGGTACAAATGACTACAGAGAAGATCTAAATGATTCGACAACGTATACAAACGACACAAGATCGATAAAAGAATTATGTTAATCTTCATCGAAAGGACGTGAAATTTAATATTGGAGATCATGTACTGTTACGTATTGCTCCATGGAAGGGAGTTACAAGATTTGGGAAGAGAGAAAAGCTCAATCCAAGATTTGTTGGTCCATTTGAAATTCTTGACCGAATAGAAAATGTGGCCTATAGACTCGCATTACCTCCATGCATGTCTCGTGTTCATAATATTTTTCACATATCTATGCTTCGTAAATATGTGAAGGACCCGAACCAGAACCACATTATTGTGTTAGAACCGGACGAGATAGCCGAAGATTTAACGTACGAGGAGGTACCTGTTAAGATCTTGGATAGGAAAGAGCATGTCCTACGCACAAAGGTTATACCACAAGTAAAGGTTTTGTGAAAAAACCATGCTATTGAAGAAATGACCTGGGAGTTGGAATCAGATATGAAAGCGAGGTATCCTCACCTTTTTGAAACACCAGGTACGTACGTCAATTTCGAGGACGAAATTTCATAAGAAGGGGAGATTATAAGACCCTAACTTATTATTAAATAAAATTAAATTTTCTCTATTTTATAGTAAGGGTTGATTTGATTAATGTGGTTAGTTATGGGTAAAATGTGCAAATATTTCAAATAAGTAAGTGGTTATAAAATATTCATTTTTGTCGGTGAATATTCGTTTGGTCGTGGAATATTCTTGCTGTCGGGGAATATTCGTAGGACGGCGCAGCCTTGTGTGGGCCCCATAACGGAAAGCGATTGGATGAAATAAACGACAAGTATAAGTTGTTTATAAATAACGGCGTAGTTGTTACCGTTAATACTGTTGGAATACCCGTTGGTTAAAACACAGTAGCACACGGTATTGCACCAATTATTGATTCTTACGTAAGAAGACACTACTCAATAATTGTTACCATAATTACTGTTCAATATTTTATTTTATTGATTCAATAAATGCTACATTGATATTTTATATTATTGTTGTTTCAATAATTGTCACTGCATAGTATTTTCCATTATCAGATCAATAATTCATATTATTTGAATAATATTATTAGATAGCATTATTGGCAATGTCTAGAAAGTTCTGTCTAAGGAGAGGTTTGGTGTAAGACCCCGAATTTTATGAAATAAAAGTATTCAATTTTTCTTATAATTACTATTCAGTAAATGGTTAAATTGATAAAAGTTTAAAGTTATGAGTGAAATATGATTTTTTTTCAAAATAAGCAAGTGGTTATAAAATAATCATTGTTGTCGGGGAATATTCGTTTGGTCGTAGAATATTCTTTCTGTCGGGGAATATTCGTACGACGGCGCAGCCATTTGTGGGCCCCATAACAGAATAACTGTCGGGTGAAGAAAACGACAAATTTGAGTTTTTACAAATAACGGCGTAGTTGTTACCGTTAACACTGTTGGAATACCCGGTGGTTAAAATACAGTAATACGCGTTATTGCACAGTAGCACACGGTATTGCACAGTATTTTTGAAATTATTGATTCTTACGTAAGAAGGCACTACTCAATAATTGTTACAGTAATTACTGTTCAATATTTTATTTTATTGATTCAATAATTGCTACGTTGAAATTTTGTATTATTGTTGTTCAATAATTGTTGCTGCACAGTATTTCCCATTATCAGATCAATAATTCATATTATTTGAATAGTATTATTAGATAGCATTATTGGCAATGTCTAGAAAGTTCTGTATAAGGAGAGGTTTGGTCATCTAATTGCGCGCCAGTAAGGAGAAATTCTTATTGGAAAGCCCCCTCTTTCCTGGGAACGGCCTGGTTGTCATAAATGTGATTCTGTAATATTATTTGTGAATAATTAATTATTGATTCATATGATAAGAAAATATTTATTTTATGTGGATATAAATGAGGGATATATTTTTGTGGTTAAAAAATGAAGGAGTTAATGTTGAGATTTTTATCCGTATTTTTGTCGGAATGGAGGTATTAAAAATCAGGGTTTTTGAGATATTTTGCGGGGGTTATAATTTTTAATCCGACCGTTGGATCGTGGTAATTTTTGGATATGTTATACATATATAAGTTGAGTATATGCCCACAAATTTTGAACCGTTAAAAATGAACGTATGATTTATTATGAATTTTACGAGATGACTGGTTCAGAAATTGTTGAATTTTCGGAGTTTATCATTTTGGTGGAAAATTCTAGAATTGGTGGGCCCCACTTGTGGTTGGTGAAGAAATGTGCTGAATTATATTTCAAATGTGGTGGGTGGGAATAGTAGCAGGTAAAGCCATCAGGTTGCAGGTCAAACCTACCAAAATTTTCCTATAAATAGAGGGCTAAGTTAGAATTGAAAATCACACCAGAAACATAAGCTTTCTCTCTTTCTCTCTCTAGATTATTGAGCATATTTTGTGAGTTTTTAGATACTTGGTGAGTTGCTATTCATCAGTGCAAGTTTCCTTCAGCATCATATCCGATATCCAGCCAGAAGTACTGCTCTTTTGAGGTAAAGGATTGTATGGGATTGTGAGGGATAGTAATGGATTTTATTGTGGAATTTTTATCTTTTGTGTCGGGGTTACTATTCATGAATTACTATTCACGATTTACTATTCATGAGTTACGAATATTACTCTTGAGATTAAAACTATATGTTGATCATATTATTTTTTTCATCATATATAACATTTTTATAACCCTGATGTTGAAATTCTCTTTCACTGGAGTGTAAAGATGGATAGATTATTGGTATGATCATGACTAGGGTTCTCTTTGGCCTGTAGTGCAAAGTTGAATTGTGACTGGTATGATCATGACCATTGAATTTATAATTGAATATCTTAAGCTTAAGTGCAAAGGTGAATTGATCAACATGGTTATAATTATTATTTATATAAATTCTGAAATGATTATATATTTCTTTGAGATATGAATATATTTGGCCTGTAGTGCAAATATGAATTGTTGATGAATATCTTTGGCATGTAGTGCAAAGATGGCCTGTTGATAAATATCTTTGGCCTGTAGTGCAAAGATGAACTGTTGTTGAATATCTTTGGCCCGTAGTGCAAAGATGGTTTGTTGATGAATATCTTTGGCCGTAGTGCAAAGATGGATTTGTTAGTATGATTATAAACAGGAACTGTGATTTGGTATAACCATGATCTTTGATGTTTCAGGTAAAGGCAGGTGATGAAAATATTCTTCGTCCTGGGTGCGAAGAAAAATTTATAGTCACAATTATGATTATGAGTTATTCATATGATTGTGGAAAGGAACTGTTGAGTGATGTTACATGGATAAAATATTGTTGGTGGATTTTTAACATGGAGAAGATAATAGACTTTATAGTCTATTTGACTCTTCTAATGGATTGCTCGTTCCGCTGCAACTATGGTTGAAATTTTTATCATTTACCATATGTTCTAAATCTCTGATTTATTGTTGATGAAGGCTATTGATAATTGAATTATCTTTAGTCATGATATTCTTTACTGAGCTAGTTGTGCTCACCCTTTTGCTTCACAATTCCTTTCAGGTAATAAGAGTGTAGCTGGGTCGAGCGAGGGTAACGGGGAAATAGAACGGTGGTCTCTAGCTGTGGATGTTCTCCCGAAGCAGTATAGAAAAGTTCATTTAGTAGTTATATTTGGTGAATCCAATAGGGTGAGGCGAACCCAACGTTGGAAGGGTGTTTTGTCACTATCATACAAGATGTCTAATGACATACAACCTCGTGTCATCATAAGACAGGGTTGTGCTCATCCACTTACTGAGTATATCTATGGGCACTACCTATATAATCTTGGTGTTTGTTTGAAGTATAATTCTCAATTAGAGACAGTGGAGATAATGATAAGTCAAGAGAAGACTCACCATTGGGAAGAATATGATAGTAATCTTCTCGTTTTTCTTTGGGGTCTATTGGGTCAACCAAGGATAATTCTGTGGCCATATGATATCTATCATAACCTAGATGCGTGGCCTCCCATGTACGAAGGTTTCCTTAAGCACTTCCCAAAGATTCTAATTTCCAAAACAGTTTTTGACTATACCTTTATGTAAGGTGTCATTGTGAGGTGATGTCCACGATTGGAACATGAGTCACATTTGGTATATATTTGTATCCAAACTCACAGCATATGTGTTGTTGTATTTTGCACGACAATTGTTGTAATAAAGTGGTAGTTGTTTTCTGTACCATGTATTTGACGACTCAGAATGGGTTGGATGGAATGGACCTATTTTGGGGTCGTTACATTTGGTATCAGAGCTTAGGGATATGATCTTTGGCGGAGATCGGGGAATATAACTAGGAGGGGAGAGATGAGTAAATCCTTCGCTAGTGTGTCCTACCTAAGCTTATTTGTTGGTCAGTCATAATATCGAGATATTATGTGATATGTTAATTTGTTAAATTAACCCTTGTTTTGAAGCTGTATTCTAGAAAGATATCTGAAATACAGGAGATGAGCAATGGAGAAATCATGATGATAAGGAAGATGGAATCTGAAATGAAAGCAAGGTATTCTCAACTCTTTGAAATACCAGGTACGTAAATTTCGGGGACGAAATTTCATAAGGAGGGGAGATTGTAAGACCCCGAATTTTATGAAATAAAAGTATTCAATTTTTCTTATAATTACTATTCAGTAAATGGTTAAATTGATAAAAGTTTAAAGTTATGAGTGAAATATGATTTTTTTTCAAAATAAGCAAGTGGTTATAAAATAATCATTGTTGTCGGGGAATATTCGTTTGGTCGTAGAATATTCTTTCTGTCGGGGAATATTCGTACGACGGCGCAGCCATTTGTGGGCCCCATAACAGAATAACTGTCGGGTGAAGAAAACGACAAATTTGAGTTTTTACAAATAACGGCGTAGTTGTTACCGTTAACACTGTTGGAATACCCGGTGGTTAAAATACAGTAATACGCGTTATTGCACAGTAGCACACGGTATTGCACAGTATTTTTGAAATTATTGATTCTTACGTAAGAAGGCACTACTCAATAATTGTTACAGTAATTACTGTTCAATATTTTATTTTATTGATTCAATAATTGCTACGTTGAAATTTTGTATTATTGTTGTTCAATAATTGTTGCTGCACAGTATTTCCCATTATCAGATCAATAATTCATATTATTTGAATAGTATTATTAGATAGCATTATTGGCAATGTCTAGAAAGTTCTGTATAAGGAGAGGTTTGGTCATCTAATTGCGCGCCAGTAAGGAGAAATTCTTATTGGAAAGCCCCCTCTTTCCTGGGAACGGCCTGGTTGTCATAAATGTGATTCTGTAATATTATTTGTGAATAATTAATTATTGATTCATATGATAAGAAAATATTTATTTTATGTGGATATAAATGAGGGATATATTTTTGTGGTTAAAAAATGAAGGAGTTAATGTTGAGATTTTTATCCGTATTTTTGTCGGAATGGAGGTATTAAAAATCAGGGTTTTTGAGATATTTTGCGGGGGTTATAATTTTTAATCCGACCGTTGGATCGTGGTAATTTTTGGATATATTATACATATATAAGTTGAGTATATGCCCACAAATTTTGAACCGTTAAAAATGAACGTATGATTTATTATGAATTTTACGAGATGACTGGTTCAGAAATTGTTGAATTTTCGGAGTTTATCATTTTGGTGGAAAATTCTAGAATTGGTGGGCCCCACTTGTGGTTGGTGAAGAAATGTGCTGAATTATATTTCAAATGTGGTGGGTGGGAATAGTAGCAGGTAAAGCCATCAGGTTGCAGGTCAAACCTACCAAAATTTTCCTATAAATAGAGGGCTAAGTTAGAATTGAAAATCACACCAGAAACATAAGCTTTCTCTCTTTCTCTCTCTAGATTATTGAGCATATTTTGTGAGTTTTTAGATACTTGGTGAGTTGCTATTCATCAGTGCAAGTTTCCTTCAGCATCATATCCGATATCCAGCCAGAAGTACTGCTCTTTTGAGGTAAGGGATTGTATGGGATTGTGAGGGATAGTAATGGATTTTATTGTGGAATTTTTATCTTTTGTGTCGGGGTTACTATTCATGAATTACTATTCACGATTTACTATTCATGAGTTACGAATATTACTCTTGAGATTAAAACTATATGTTGATCATATTATTTTTTTCATCATATATAACATTTTTATAACCCTGATGTTGAAATTCTCTTTCACTGGAGTGTAAAGATGGATAGATTATTGGTATGATCATGACTAGGGTTCTCTTTGGCCTGTAGTGCAAAGTTGAATTGTGACTGGTATGATCATGACCATTGAATTTATAATTGAATATCTTAAGCTTAAGTGCAAAGGTGAATTGATCAACATGGTTATAATTATTATTTATATAAATTCTGAAATGATTATATATTTCTTTGAGATATGAATATATTTGGCCTGTAGTGCAAATATGAATTGTTGATGAATATCTTTGGCATGTAGTGCAAAGATGGCCTGTTGATAAATATCTTTGGCCTGTAGTGCAAAGATGAACTGTTGTTGAATATCTTTGGCCCGTAGTGCAAAGATGGTTTGTTGATGAATATCTTTGGCCGTAGTGCAAAGATGGATTTGTTAGTATGATTATAAACAGGAACTGTGATTTGGTATAACCATGATCTTTGATGTTTCAGGTAAAGGCAGGTGATGAAAATATTCTTCGTCCTGGGTGCGAAGAAAAATTTATAGTCACAATTATGATTATGAGTTATTCATATGATTGTGGAAAGGAACTGTTGAGTGATGTTACATGGATAAAATATTGTTGGTGGATTTTTAACATGGAGAAGATAATAGACTTTATAGTCTATTTGACTCTTCTAATGGATTGCTCGTTCCGCTGCAACTATGGTTGAAATTTTTATCATTTACCATATGTTCTAAATCTCTGATTTATTGTTGATGAAGGCTATTGATAATTGAATTATCTTTAGTCATGATATTCTTTACTGAGCTAGTTGTGCTCACCCTTTTGCTTCACAATTCCTTTCAGGTAATAAGAGTGTAGCTGGGTCGAGCGAGGGTAACGGGGAAATAGAACGGTGGTCTCTAGCTGTGGATGTTCTCCCGAAGCAGTATAGAAAAGTTCATTTAGTAGTTATATTTGGTGAATCCAATAGGGTGAGGCGAACCCAACGTTGGAAGGGTGTTTTGTCACTATCATACAAGATGTCTAATGACATACAACCTCGTGTCATCATAAGACAGGGTTGTGCTCATCCACTTACTGAGTATATCTATGGGCACTACCTATATAATCTTGGTGTTTGTTTGAAGTATAATTCTCAATTAGAGACAGTGGAGATAATGATAAGTCAAGAGAAGACTCACCATTGGGAAGAATATGATAGTAATCTTCTCGTTTTTCTTTGGGGTCTATTGGGTCAACCAAGGATAATTCTGTGGCCATATGATATCTATCATAACCTAGATGCGTGGCCTCCCATGTACGAAGGTTTCCTTAAGCACTTCCCAAAGATTCTAATTTCCAAAACAGTTTTTGACTATACCTTTATGTAAGGTGTCATTGTGAGGTGATGTCCACGATTGGAACATGAGTCACATTTGGTATATATTTGTATCCAAACTCACAGCATATGTGTTGTTGTATTTTGCACGACAATTGTTGTAATAAAGTGGTAGTTGTTTTCTGTACCATGTATTTGACGACTCAGAATGGGTTGGATGGAATGGACCTATTTTGGGGTCGTTACATTTGGTATCAGAGCTTAGGGATATGATCTTTGGCGGAGATCGGGGAATATAACTAGGAGGGGAGAGATGAGTAAATCCTTCGCTAGTGTGTCCTACCTAAGCTTATTTGTTGGTCAGTCATAATATCGAGATATTATGTGATATGTTAATTTGTTAAATTAACCCTTGTTTTGAAGCTGTATTCTAGAAAGATATCTGAAATACAGGAGATGAGCAATGGAGAAATCATGATGATAAGGAAGATGGAATCTGAAATGAAAGCAAGGTATTCTCAACTCTTTGAAATACCAGGTACGTAAATTTCGGGGACGAAATTTCATAAGGAGGGGAGATTGTAAGACCCCGAATTTTATGAAATAAAAGTATTCAATTTTTCTTATAATTACTATTCAGTAAATGGTTAAATTGATAAAAGTTTAAAGTTATGAGTGAAATATGATTTTTTTTCAAAATAAGCAAGTGGTTATAAAATAATCATTGTTGTCGGGGAATATTCGTTTGGTCGTAGAATATTCTTTCTGTCGGGGAATATTCGTACGACGGCGCAGCCATTTGTGGGCCCCATAACAGAATAACTGTCGGGTGAAGAAAACGACAAATTTGAGTTTTTACAAATAACGGCGTAGTTGTTACCGTTAACACTGTTGGAATACCCGGTGGTTAAAATACAGTAATACGCGTTATTGCACAGTAGCACACGGTATTGCACAGTATTTTTGAAATTATTGATTCTTACGTAAGAAGGCACTACTCAATAATTGTTACAGTAATTACTGTTCAATATTTTATTTTATTGATTCAATAATTGCTACGTTGAAATTTTGTATTATTGTTGTTCAATAATTGTTGCTGCACAGTATTTCCCATTATCAGATCAATAATTCATATTATTTGAATAGTATTATTAGATAGCATTATTGGCAATGTCTAGAAAGTTCTGTATAAGGAGAGGTTTGGTCATCTAATTGCGCGCCAGTAAGGAGAAATTCTTATTGGAAAGCCCCCTCTTTCCTGGGAACGGCCTGGTTGTCATAAATGTGATTCTGTAATATTATTTGTGAATAATTAATTATTGATTCATATGATAAGAAAATATTTATTTTATGTGGATATAAATGAGGGATATATTTTTGTGGTTAAAAAATGAAGGAGTTAATGTTGAGATTTTTATCCGTATTTTTGTCGGAATGGAGGTATTAAAAATCAGGGTTTTTGAGATATTTTGCGGGGGTTATAATTTTTAATCCGACCGTTGGATCGTGGTAATTTTTGGATATATTATACATATATAAGTTGAGTATATGCCCACAAATTTTGAACCGTTAAAAATGAACGTATGATTTATTATGAATTTTACGAGATGACTGGTTCAGAAATTGTTGAATTTTCGGAGTTTATCATTTTGGTGGAAAATTCTAGAATTGGTGGGCCCCACTTGTGGTTGGTGAAGAAATGTGCTGAATTATATTTCAAATGTGGTGGGTGGGAATAGTAGCAGGTAAAGCCATCAGGTTGCAGGTCAAACCTACCAAAATTTTCCTATAAATAGAGGGCTAAGTTAGAATTGAAAATCACACCAGAAACATAAGCTTTCTCTCTTTCTCTCTCTAGATTATTGAGCATATTTTGTGAGTTTTTAGATACTTGGTGAGTTGCTATTCATCAGTGCAAGTTTCCTTCAGCATCATATCCGATATCCAGCCAGAAGTACTGCTCTTTTGAGGTAAGGGATTGTATGGGATTGTGAGGGATAGTAATGGATTTTATTGTGGAATTTTTATCTTTTGTGTCGGGGTTACTATTCATGAATTACTATTCACGATTTACTATTCATGAGTTACGAATATTACTCTTGAGATTAAAACTATATGTTGATCATATTATTTTTTTCATCATATATAACATTTTTATAACCCTGATGTTGAAATTCTCTTTCACTGGAGTGTAAAGATGGATAGATTATTGGTATGATCATGACTAGGGTTCTCTTTGGCCTGTAGTGCAAAGTTGAATTGTGACTGGTATGATCATGACCATTGAATTTATAATTGAATATCTTAAGCTTAAGTGCAAAGGTGAATTGATCAACATGGTTATAATTATTATTTATATAAATTCTGAAATGATTATATATTTCTTTGAGATATGAATATATTTGGCCTGTAGTGCAAATATGAATTGTTGATGAATATCTTTGGCATGTAGTGCAAAGATGGCCTGTTGATAAATATCTTTGGCCTGTAGTGCAAAGATGAACTGTTGTTGAATATCTTTGGCCCGTAGTGCAAAGATGGTTTGTTGATGAATATCTTTGGCCGTAGTGCAAAGATGGATTTGTTAGTATGATTATAAACAGGAACTGTGATTTGGTATAACCATGATCTTTGATGTTTCAGGTAAAGGCAGGTGATGAAAATATTCTTCGTCCTGGGTGCGAAGAAAAATTTATAGTCACAATTATGATTATGAGTTATTCATATGATTGTGGAAAGGAACTGTTGAGTGATGTTACATGGATAAAATATTGTTGGTGGATTTTTAACATGGAGAAGATAATAGACTTTATAGTCTATTTGACTCTTCTAATGGATTGCTCGTTCCGCTGCAACTATGGTTGAAATTTTTATCATTTACCATATGTTCTAAATCTCTGATTTATTGTTGATGAAGGCTATTGATAATTGAATTATCTTTAGTCATGATATTCTTTACTGAGCTAGTTGTGCTCACCCTTTTGCTTCACAATTCCTTTCAGGTAATAAGAGTGTAGCTGGGTCGAGCGAGGGTAACGGGGAAATAGAACGGTGGTCTCTAGCTGTGGATGTTCTCCCGAAGCAGTATAGAAAAGTTCATTTAGTAGTTATATTTGGTGAATCCAATAGGGTGAGGCGAACCCAACGTTGGAAGGGTGTTTTGTCACTATCATACAAGATGTCTAATGAC
The DNA here is from genome assembly GCA_016801055.1 of Panax notoginseng. Taxonomy (NCBI): domain Eukaryota; kingdom Viridiplantae; phylum Streptophyta; class Magnoliopsida; order Apiales; family Araliaceae; genus Panax; species Panax notoginseng. The sequence continues at coordinate 200,848,156 of CM029018.1, forward strand.
ATACAACCTCGTGTCATCATAAGACAGGGTTGTGCTCATCCACTTACTGAGTATATCTATGGGCACTACCTATATAATCTTGGTGTTTGTTTGAAGTATAATTCTCAATTAGAGACAGTGGAGATAATGATAAGTCAAGAGAAGACTCACCATTGGGAAGAATATGATAGTAATCTTCTCGTTTTTCTTTGGGGTCTATTGGGTCAACCAAGGATAATTCTGTGGCCATATGATATCTATCATAACCTAGATGCGTGGCCTCCCATGTACGAAGGTTTCCTTAAGCACTTCCCAAAGATTCTAATTTCCAAAACAGTTTTTGACTATACCTTTATGTAAGGTGTCATTGTGAGGTGATGTCCACGATTGGAACATGAGTCACATTTGGTATATATTTGTATCCAAACTCACAGCATATGTGTTGTTGTATTTTGCACGACAATTGTTGTAATAAAGTGGTAGTTGTTTTCTGTACCATGTATTTGACGACTCAGAATGGGTTGGATGGAATGGACCTATTTTGGGGTCGTTACATTTGGTCATTTAATTACGCGTCAGTAAGGAGAAATTCATATTGGAAAGCCCCCTCTTTCCTAGGAACGGTCTGGTTGTCATAATTGTGATTCTATAATATTATTTGTGAATAATTAATTATTGAGGAAATATTTATTTGATGTGGATATAAATGATGGATTTATTTATGTGGTTATAAATGAAAAAATTAGTGTTAAGGTATTTTATCAGTATTTTATTGGATTGGAGGTATTAAAAGATCACATCGGTGTTCTTAAAGCTCTACTGCGTGAGTTATAATTTTGATCCGACCGTTGGATCATTGTGATTTTTGGATATGTTATACATATATAACTTGAGTATATATCCACAAATTTTGAACCGTTAAAAATTAACGTATGATTTGTTATGAATTTTAAAAGGTGTTGAAAATCGTCCGTTTGTGGATTTCAGACATTTTCTGTCTGGAATTCGGAAAAACTCAGCTTCAAAGTTGTAGAGAATTCGATTTCGTGTGGAATGGACATAAAATTCGTATTTTTCTGATAAAAAGACTATTTTCTATGAATTACTGAAGTTTTAGAAAATAAAATAATTTTTATTAAATTATGGGTGGGACCCACTTTTTGGTTGGTGTTGAATGCACATGGGCTGCTATATTTTTTCAGAATTGAGGTACTGATTTTGGTCAAGAAGCATGCGTAGGAAGAAAAGAAATAATAATAATATTTTATTATTTTAGTCTCCTTTGGCATTCTAGCATTTTCCTATAAATAGACACTTAAGTTAGAATTAAAAATCACACCAGAAACATAAGTTTTCTCTCTCTATAATATCGAGCGTGTTTTTGTGAGTATTTAGATACTTTGAGAGTTGTTATTCAATGCAAGGTTCCTTCGACTTTTCATCCGATATTCCGAACAGAAGTACTATTATTTTGAGGTAAGGGATATTATTTTCTTCTTAAATGATATTATTTTCTTCAATATCATTATGCCGAAATATTAGTTTAAACTTTGTATCAAATTTAAAACTTTTTGTGTTGGGGTTACTATTCACGTATACGGCACTATTCACGAATACGACAATATTCACCGAAAAATAAAATTTTTTCTTTTTGTCCAAGATGTCTATTATGGTTACTATCTTTGATTGTATCCATGTTTTGATCTTTATTTTTGAATTCTGCTTCACAATTGATTATTATCAAGTATTATTGATCTTGGATAAACTGTTACACGAATCTCTACTATTTGTCCTTCTATCTCACTGGATTCGTTTTCTTTAAAATATTTTTCATCATCCTCAGTCTTAAATGATGATGTTACTGAATATCTTTGGCCTGTAGTGCAAAGATGAATTATTATCTGATGAATATCTTTGGCCCGTAGTGCAAAGATGAACAGGTGTTGAGATGAACATGACCGACTGGTGATACAAATGAATATCTTTGGCCTATAGTACAAAGATAAATATTTGATTAAAGATGTATATTAATTGATGTTACAGGGATAAAATATTGATGATGGACTTTTAAATCTTAGAAGATAATAAAACTCATTCTCTACTTGACTTTTCTATTGAATTATTGTTTCCGCTGCAGTTGTTGATCTAAAACTTGTTGTCTATTATATTTTATCAGATTTTTCCCTGTTGAAGACTAATGATAATTTTTTGTATATTATCTTAGTCATAATATTCTTTACTGGGCTAGTTGAGCTCACATTTTTTGTTTTTGTTTCATTTTTCTCAAGAGGCGAGAATATAGCAGGAACTAGTCGGGGTGTGGAGTGATATTTTTAGTCAGTTGTGTTAGCAGTCCTCACTATTTTATAAAATAGTGTTTCAATAATTGTAATGAGGACTTATTTGAGTGTGGATATTGTCTAGAAGACAATATTTGTATTTAAACTCACAGTATTGTGTTGTCGTATTTTGCGCGACAAATGTATTAATGAAGTTGTAATTGTTTCTGTACCATGTATTTGGCGACTTAGAATTGGTGATGTATACCTATTTTGGGGGTATCACGTCCGCCATCGCCGATCCTATCTTGAGGAAGCGGGATAGGAAGATGTCCGAAGTGAGATAAACGGCCTAGCAAACTCTTTCTCTCTAATAGCCTTTCTCTCCGCTGTTTATTGAGTGGCATATGCTTAACACACAGGCTTTGAATCGGGCTATGACCTTTTGGGCGAGACTGCACCATCAATATAAAAATGGGGGTCATCACCTTTGTAGTGTCGAAGGGTGAGCCCACCGAAGCCTTTAATTATTATTCGATTTTCCCCCTTTTCCTATTCCTATTCCTATTCCTTACTCGCAGTTGATGGTGTCGAGTTTCGCCAAGGCGGAAAAAACCCTAAAATGTCTCTACTTGAGGAAACTGCATCTTTGGCCGAGGTTTCATGTGTATGTGTCGCAGGATTTGGAGAAGGAGCCGTCGGAGGTGGTGGATGTTAGGTTTCCGATGAGAATTACATAGTCAGAATTCACAAGGCGGTGATTGAGGTTGTGGATATTTGTTTGAAGAAGATGAGGACTAGAAGCGATTTTAATATTAGACAAAAAGATGATTTAAATAAATTATTGGATAAGACTTTTTTTTTGTTAGTTTAATTGTCTAATTTTTTTTTTAATTACACATAAGTATTAGTTTATCTAGTCAGCTGGCCACATCATCAATTTATGATGTGGTAACTTAAATTGGATCGAATTGGAAAAAATTAATAGTTTAATGATCTTATTGAAAAAATTAAAAGGTCAATTATCGAAGTGAAAAAAAGTTAATAGTTTAGGATAGTAATTTATATTTAAGCCTTTTTAAAAATAAATCCATTTAAATCATGATCTGCATTATTCAATCAAAACTAAGTGACGAGTTGACTCAGCCACTCAAGACAAAAATCAGTACCAAAAACTGTGGAGGACCAATTTCGCTCATTTTTATTTGTCAGTTTTAGATTTCAAATAAAAAATACCTTAATTTCTCATATTATCTCTGAAACATTAAATACTGTTTTTTTATTTATCTTTCATAAAAACGATTAATTTTAGAAGGATAAATTGAGATTTTATGTTCAATTAAGTCAATTAGACAAAATATTAATTAATTACATTTCTTAATTTATGTATTTCTTTTTTAAATATCAATTTAAAAAGAGTATCAATTTTTCATAATTACAGGGATAATTATAATTGTAATTTAGAGTTGTCATATTTAATGATTTAACAACTGTTCTTTTTAACTTGGGAATTACGAAGTATCAAAAATACTTCCAAATTATAAGAAATTCACAAATCACTTTTTCTTTGGTGTAAAAAAAGAAGAGGCAGGTAAGGTTTTTCAAACTTTCGATAGAGTGTATTGCGCTTACAACAACTACACAAATTTGAAGAGATCTTGACCGCACATATATCATGATCGAAACTCAGAAATCCTCCACGAATAACGTGCATGACGTAGAATTACCACCAAGATATCATCCCCTATATATTAGTGAGAATATAACTCAAGTCACATTTGCTTATTAATTAAGTAGAGTTGAATTGTATTGGCTTTATAGGGCCTCAAATTAATTAAAGAAGAAATGTATTGTGCTTGGGAGATGAATGTTAGGAATTAAACACCTCGAGCACTCATACAGTGGAACCTATTACTGAGCTGTGGGGTTTATCATTGTAAGTTTTGCATGGTCCGACACTTCTCTATACTGCTGCCTGCATCACCACCATCCTACTACATGATTAAAAACACATATTTAGTTTGATTTGGTAGTAAAATTTGATATTTTTATAAAAAAAATTACATGAGTGTAATCTATTTACTATTTGTATGAACAATAATTTATAAAATTAATATTTTTATTTGTAAAAATATCTATTCTCAAGTTTGATTTTGTATAGTGGTCCCACTTATACTTTTGGTTATGCTTTTATATACAGTATACTCCCTTCCTTTTCAAGTGTTTTAAAAGAAAACACGAATATTAAAAAATATTATTAATATTTTGTTCGATAGATCAAATTTGATATTCAATATTATTTATATTATTAAAAATAATGAAAAAGAAATAAATTAGTATAACATAGTCAGATCCGGTTACTATGAAGTTAACTTCATAGTAAGTTGATCAATTGACCAATACAGTCTTGACATGCCTGCGTGTCGACATTGTATTGGTCAATTGATCAAAATTAACTTCATATTAACCACTCCCAACATAGTCTAACAAAAAAATCACTAGAAAACAGATCATTCAAAAAAAAAAACTTACACAATTCTTTCTTTATCATATTTATTTTCGACATTGGAAAACAAATACTTAATTACACCATTAATTATTATTGTTCATAAAAACTGTATTCGTATTTTACTATATAATTAATAACCTCTCTAGGTCTTTTGAAAAATAGTGTACACACATAATTATGTGTAGTAGTTTCTAAGATATCTTTACATTGAGCCTCCTCAGCCAAATTGAATGAAAAACCATGTCCAACAAATCATAAGGCTCCGCAGGTCTATGAACCGTAAAATGTCGCTGCACCAATTTAAGTAGCTTTTGTTTTTCTTGGTACTCATCAAATGAAATCCCTTCCAAAGTTTTCTTAATTTCCGGTATCTTCTCCACCGGAATATGAACGGAAAATTTACTCCAATCAAGAACATCACTAAAAGGCAGCACATAATTGTCGGAAATGATGACCGGAACACAACCCGCGTAAATTGATTCGACCAACCTAGGGCTTGCTACTTCCCAACCGCTAGGGCACAAGCAGAACTTGGCGCGGCCCATTAATTCAAAATAATCTACATTGTTAGGAAGGTAGTCAAGAACTTGAATTTTGTCGTCGTCTTTATTAATATTCCAGTATTGGAATAGTAGGTTTCTTACGTAACCGTGGCGGCCACCGGCAAAGAAGGCAAAAATCGAACGGTTATTAGGGTTTTGGCCGAGCGAAGGAGGCCCTAGTGAGTCGATAGGGATTTTTATTTCGGGCAATGTGGCATCTCTTGACGGTTGGAAGCCTTCGGAGGAGTTGGCATTGCAAAGAACCCTAATTACATGTTTGTATAACTGAGGGTCTGCTGTTGAAACATCTGGTCCCTGAAATTAATGTTGTCATATGGATTAGGGTTAGTTAATTAAGATGCGAATTAAACTGAAGATATTCGGTGAAAATTTGAGTATACTAAAAATTACTCATCTAGTTTCAAAATTAAAGATATTTTTTTATTAGTTCATTTTAAAGTTAAAGATATATTTTTATTTAAAGTTAGTTCCTCATATGTTATTGTTTATATACTAATCAAAATGGGTCACCACTTTTACATTTTTAACAAATATAAACTAAGAAAATATTTGGAAAAGTAATTTTCTTTTCTTAAAATTCGTTATTTTAGAAATTAGTCTCTAATTTTGGAACAGATTAGTAACATTAATATATATATTAATAGGTTGTCAATGTGAACAATAATTTTTTAGCAAAATAATGGTTCATGTATCTCTAATTTGGAGACGTGTGTAGTATTTGATAGAAACTGTCTATGAATGATTGTGTTAAGACTGCTAGCTGAAATCCAATTCTCTTTTCTTATAAGCAATTCATTAACAACAAAATTGTTATTGTGTTTGAAAGAAGATTCTAGCTATGTTTTACGATAAATTTATGAGAAATTATAATTGCGAAACTTATCATATAAGAGAAACTCATTTATTACGCATATCTCCAAAAAAATTATCATTAATACTCATTTACGTAATTGTGGTAATCAAAGTAAACTTTTGCAATAAATATCATTTTCCATACTATTTCTATTTTTTTTATTGTACTATTTTCATCTTTAATATATTTCAGTGTTTTGGATTGTTTGATAAGAAAAAATACAATTTTTCGTTTACAAAAAATAGCAGTCTTATATTTTCTTGAAGATATAATTATACAAAATATAAAATAATTTAAATGTTGATATATAGACAAATTAATCCGGCCATCAAAGACTATTGAGCTTGGAAAAGACTTGTATGGATTGCAAGGAGACACATAAATTAATCCATTATCAAAATATTTATATTAATAATAATTTGCAGGTTATGTCTACTCGCATGCAATAACATTTTGTACGTCTTATATATAATGCGTGATGAGAAAGGAAGGAAGAGATGAAATAGAGATAACATATATACATACCCAGTCATGGCAGCCAATAAAGAAATGATCAGCTCCACTGCTCCTATTCCAGTAAGGATGCATTTTGGAGACAATGCCAATGTAATCTGTAACCACATTTTGGAGGCGAAAACGGCGATAATCGACGCGAGGTCTGTAGAGGTACATTACAGTTTTGGTAACACTGACAGGGAGGAAGAAGACGGTGGCATCTCTCGGCCGGCGAGTTAAATATGGGCTTTTCCCGCTGCTCTCCACTTCATCTATCAACTGTCCTTCTATGGAGTAGATGTCTTTCATTGGTCCGTTGTGAAATAAGGGCAACTCTCCTTCCTTGTATACCCACACTTTGAATCTCTTTTCCATCTCTATGTGGCTCCTGCAACATTAGTATATATGGATTCATGTCACTGGCAAATAATTAAAGTTATTGCAAGAATTATACTTGAATTTTGACTATTAATCACAAGTTAAAAATAGATTTGGGACTTTTAAAATAACTTGAAAAGGGAATTATTTAATATCATATCCAACTAGGTATTATAATTAATCCCTACCATTTGGAACTAAGTATTATATTTAATACCTTTAACTTTGTTTAAATTGAGAATTTGATATCTTTGTTATTAGTGGTAAATGTATAATAGTTCAAATGGTACATTTTTATCGAATCCTTTAAATAATCCTAAACAAAACAAAATCAACTTGAGATTATTTTAAGCTATCTAATGAATAATCACATGAAAAACAAACATGTGACTAGGAATATTTAATCCCACGATTAATAATATTGGAATTATAATTCATGGGAATATAATTTCGAAATTGTAATCCTTGCAAATATTAAATGATTGAAAATGAGGAAAAAAATATTGGTAATATATCAATAAATGTTGTTTAAAATATAAGTGTCACTATAATAATTACAAACGTATCATTAAATATATATTTTATTTAAAATATATTATTTTTGTTTTGATAATATTGAAAACCTAGATTTAACAAGATTGTACTCGATCTATATTATATGCACGAGTTCATATAGATTGGGGAAAGTGATAAGAATTAGAATCAATGTAACAGTTCTTTTTTAAAGTTGTGGGCTATTTTTTTGTGTAAGCCTCATTAAATTGGCACATGGTGGTATTTCCCCCTACTTATTTTTTACAATTATGTTGCCTCGAGCCATGCAGGAATTTAAATCAATTGTCATCTTCATAAATCTGGTCCGTCCAATTAATAGAGACAACCAATGGATTGACTCTTTGGATACTGCATTAATACATCTTTCTTTCTTTTCTTTTCTTTTCCCCCTGTATAGCTAAAATAACTTTTATTTTTAATTGCTCGTTCGCTATAAGCACACTTAATGTATGTTTGGTTATTCATTATTTATAATATTTGGTCTAATAGTATTTTGTTTAAATTATAATTTATTTAATTTATAAAAGCGATATTTATAGTTCAAATGAACGCACAAAAATTGATGCGATAAATTCATAGACAACTCTTTTAATAATTTGTTATGGAGGAAAAAAAATACAAAGAAGTCTTAGCTTGAAAAAAGGGGTTAAGCGATAAATGAGAATTTTCTCTTGGGACAATAGTATAATTGGATATTACACAATACCTACCCTATGATTAGGAAGATAGATAGTACGTAGACCCATGAGATCGTAAATTAATTAAAGCCTGACACTGTTAATGTGGTCTAGTCAGATTATGACTTTAAAATTGAAAGCATTAGTTATGATTAGATTACGGCTCAGAGTTTTCACAATATTTAAGTTGACTAAATCCTAAAAAAGATTTTCAGTTATCTAATAAGTTTCCTAAATGTACACAAGTACGTACCTTCAAATGATAAATTTAATTCCAAACTGTATATATGGCCAAATGTGAAAAATCTATATTGAACTTGATATAGATTCTCATTCAATAGGACTGAATCACTCTTAAACTAAAATTATACAAGTATGAAACCATCCCTTAAACAACACGACGAACCGGCTATGACGAAGGCCGGTTCGTTGGAAAGATTTTATATATATATATTCTGACAGTTATAATTTTAATTAAGTATTCAAGAACGCTACAAAAAATATATAAAATAAAAAATAAAGAATAAAAAGTTAGAAGATCTTCTTAACTGATGAAATGCATAAGGATTTTTATAAATGCGTCCTCTGGGGATGAACGTCTCATTCTTGTGTGATATATATCTCCGTGTTTGAACGGCTTCTCGTATGGCTGCTCGAGCTCTTGCCAGCCCTTTCTCCACTCTCTCAACATGCCTTTTCTCCTGCAAATTTATCAAAACCAAAATATACAATTAAACAACCAAAAAAAAACAATAAATAAATATCAACAAACAAAATATATATATATATATATATATATATATATATATAACATATTCATTTTTTTAGCTTACTTTTTCATAAAAAGATATGGAGGCCTCTGAATTTTCTTGATAAAGGGTACTGTTATTATTATGGCTAGAAAGAATAGAAGAAAAGGCAAAGAAACCAAAATTGGTATTAAGGCAAGAAAATGTAATGAGAAGGAAGAAGATGATTAAAGAAGGGTAGAGAAATAATGGAGTTTTGAAACTATCGGTGGCCATGGCTTTAATTTCTTTTTCTTGATCAGTTCATATTTCCCTTATTTCTAGGGGTTTTTTGAAAGATAAGATTATGAAGAAGTTGAAGTTTTGATAACAAAAAGGAGATAAGAGGTTTAGTTAACTAGTGGGACTTTTCATGTTGTGAGGAAAAACCGAAAAAGTAGAGGGTTTTTCACTCAAATTATTGTGTGTTGTGGACTCTATAAGAAGTGTAGAATTATAGTCAATTTAGCCATTTAATGTGGCCTTAATAAATTGTCAATATGTTCTTATATTCTCTCTTTTGCTAGATATATAGGCTAAAGAAGATTATAATTTATGGCTTCAAATAAATAAGCAAAAAAAAATGGATTTTTCAGTCCAATTTCAAAATAAAATTATTTATTTGGATCCGCAAGCCCATCCAACCCTAACCCTTATAGACGGATTATCTATTTTTATTCAATTTTGTAATCAACCACAGTCATAAACATCATTTTATATTTACTTTTATCGTCTATTTTTTTATTATCTATTTTTAAACCATCAAAGCACTTTGATGTATTATTATATTTTTAAAATAAAAATGCGAGGCTATGCACAGGGTAGGTAACATAATTAATTTTCTATGATCTGGTGGAATCGGGTTCATAGAAGGACTTGACTAGTTAGGGTTAGAGATAAATAATAAATTGGTGGTGTTTGATTATATTTTTATGTATATTAACGGTTCACCTTTTAATCGGATTCTTTTGTAGATCTACGTTTTCTTTTTACATTCACATTGGCTAATAGTTTGTCTTTTCCTTACTTATAACACACATACTCCTTAATTATCTCATCGCTTTAATTTTCACCATTTTTTTCTCATTATACTTTTGCACACTAAAATCAGCATGCATTGCATATGTATTATAAAAAGTGTGAACATCATCTAATGTTTGAAATTCTTGACCTAGCTTAGGCATAAATTCATCGGCTACTTGAGGATGGTAGACAAAAGTTTTAGCATCCAACCCCTCTGCATTCAAGTCATCCCCCTCCATTTCTTCACTATAATTGTTTATGTAGTCTAAATCTATTTCTGCAATATTCCCACAACTCCCTACTTCATGGTCCATGTCATCCATTTTTAATAAACCTGAAAATAAAAATTTCAGTCTGCCAATATCAACTGATGTAAAAATAAACCAAATTAAGCATTACTGACAAAAAAATAATATACCAATTCTGTGTATTTTTATCAACAAATCAAAAACATGTCATATCAATATTGTACATCCTGGCTAATTCATATTTTTGCAGAGAATCCCTCTCTCATATCAATTTAAAGCTATCAGTTTTTTGAGAAAATCCCTCTCTCATACAGAATAATTTGAACACTATACTAACAAACATGTTTTCTAGTCTAGTAAACATACAAAGGGAGAAAATGGAAAGGAAAAAAGAGAAATATAGCAAGTGCAGATCTGAGTGGTTGAAAAACACTTCATGAATCATGACAGTTTATCAGAACGTACATCCTGACTAATTTTGTAAATATCAATATTGTGTTTCTAAGCATAAGATAAGAAGGCTTGGAAAATAACAACCTTCATAAGACTTTCAACAACATAAAGGACAGTTCAACAGTTGGAAGCCTTCAAATATGGCAAGTATGATATCCAAGACATTAATCTTGCCAACCAGTAAATGACAAACTCAAACAAGCTTATAAAGCAAGAAAAATAAATAATCTAAGAAGGAACTGAGAAAATTTTAAACCCAACTGGTGTTTCTCATTTTTTTTAGTTTTAAATTTGACTCACTCACATTATCATTACATTAGTTATTCAAGGCGCACGAAGTAGTTGAAAGTTAATGCACACTAATATAATGATGACAGATAGAAAATGAGACCCAAAGGTAAAAGGCTGTACTACAAGAAAAAGAGTTAAAGTAGACGGAATTAATTCCGACAGAATCATTTCGGTCGAGGTTGTACTAAGTTCGACGGACTAATCCTTCGAAACTAATTCCCTCGACAATAAAGTATTATCGACAGATGGGTTAATAACCTCGACGGAAGTCCATCGACAATATGAATACCAAAGGGCGCACAAACTTGGCGCCAGTGCCAATACTAATTTCGACGGATGTATTAATAATCTCGACGAAATTCCGTCGAAAATACTAACTTTAATTAAAACCTAATCAGTTCCTCCCCTCCACCCGCTGCATACTACATTTTATCTCTCTCTCTCTCTCACCTCTGCACAGACCTCCCTCTTTCTCACCTCTTCCTTCTGCCGCCTCCACCTCCGGCTCTACCTCTGCCCTCCGCCGCTTCCTCTTCCTCCGCCTCCGCCTCTGCCTCCTGCCTCCTCCTCCTCCTCCTAAAGCTTAAAGGTTAGTCTTAATTGGGTTGCCCTAATTCGTTTCCCAAATTTTGTTTCAAAAATTTGACTGACAGCTTAAGTATGTACATAGTTTTTAAAAATTGTTTGATTTATTGGTATAATTTATGATTGGCAGCAAGGATTTTCCCCCAATTTCGATCCTTAATGTGCAATTTTGATAATTAACTTTGTTGTATGCTTTAAATCTGTTAGTGAATTTGTAGTGAAATATTTTTGTAGGAGCTTGTTCATGTTACTGGAGCTTGTTAATGTTAATTACTGCCTAGTTTGCAAATTTGAGTATATACAATTGTTGAATTGTATTGTTGAATTATATATACTTGTTGTTTGTTTATATCATTATAGTTGATTAATTGGTGTTGGTTCTGTTGGTATTGATATTGAATATTCTTGGTATGATATATATATGTGGATTGCCTATATAATGTCTTCATATTGTCATATTTGTTATATCTGAGGGAATTCCCGACGAAATTTCTGTCAGAATTCAGCAATTGCAACATATGTGGGCCCTTCTTTATTATATTAATGTATAGTTAGTTTCTCAATACTAAAATACACTAAAATAAAATGAACTAAGTAGCATTTACTTAGTTTTACACTAATAAATTAAAAAATAATATTTAATATTATAATTTATCAACTATTAGGACAAGTGTGCATGAGAAGATGATAATCACTTTAATAGCACAATCTTCATTCAATTCAAGCTAAAATTGTTCCCCTAGAAACTAGTAGGACAAATTTGAGTACAGAGTATGTTCATAGTAATGTAATGGTTTGGAGTTGTGTATTTTTTTTATCGACAAATCAAAAACATGTCATAGAAATTCTCATAAGGGTACTATCCACCTATTTCAGACCAAAGAAAAATGAAGAATTGTCCTAAAGAACCCCAAATACCAAATAGACATAAAAAGGTACGTCATAAAACCTAGAAATCTTCACAAAATACAGTTAATCTAGGAAAATAACGAAGGGTTTACCGAATTGAAGCCGAGATCAAGGAGGTAGATGTCGATTTATGGTCTCCATGAGGGGTATTCGGATTTTACTAGGTTGCTTGAATCTAAAATAGGGGAAATCGATTTGATCTGGAATCTGAGCTAGGTTATTTTGGAGAGAGACAGAAATCGATTTTGGTATGACAATTTTGGAGAGAAAAAAATGTTCAGAGGATTTGTTTTGTTTTGGAGAGAGAGAGAAAACTCGATTTTCAAAATGGAGCAAAAAAGCGGATACCTTATATAGTTCCTTATATACTACTGAAGGACTGCTCTTGTTCCAGGCCGTGTATATATATATATATAATGCTTAAAATATTTCACTAATGATCGAGTTGTTTGGTATGAAGGAATTGAGGGCGGAAAGGTAAGGTCATTCCAACCAAGCATTCTTTTTTGACGTTTTGGTATGCCAAGGGGGTGTTTGATAAAATGAAGGAATTAAGTAGTTATGAATTTTAAATAATCTGAATGAGTTGAATGAAGTAGAATTTTAAATAAAAAAAATTATTTGATAATTGACATATCTGAAACATCTAAATAACATATTTTTTATTATTTTACTCCTTTGAAAAAATTCAAATTTTTTTTAAATTTATTAAATATTACTTAATATAATAGTTAATATTGTAAAAAAATTAAATATAAAATACTTCGTTTAGCACTAATTTAGCAATTGAATGAATGATCGATTCAGCCATTCAACTATTTGCTTAAAAAGGTATGATATTTACGTATATGTATATGTGTTTTGCATTATTAATTGTGATTACTTTGATTTATGGTTTTTTGCATGAAAATTAACCCTACTCAAAATATATATTTATGTAGTGTGGCAAAAAGAAGGAAGCCAAACTCACACCACTGTCGGCGGAGGCACCAGGACCATCATTGGCCGGTGGAGGTGCTAAGCTCCATCACCGTGCAATTGATGCGGACACGTTTGTAATCTCGATCAACTTTTGCATATTCGTCGCATCAAAAGCATCGGCTTATGTGGACCCAAGTGCAAATTAGGGTTCACATGGTGCAAATTAGGGTTCACATGACTTAATTGAATTAAATGCACAATTAGGATTCCAGGACATCATTAAATGTGCAAATTAGGGTTCGCATGACCTAATTGAATGAAAACAGAAAAGTCAAAAATAAATGTATTAGACCCGAGAAAAGCCTCCACGTGTCCCGAGGCAGAAGACTCGTGGAGACGGCTCGTTTTGAGAATTGATTGAGGGATTGGATTGGTGGCTAGAAGGATAGAATGAAATAATCATTATTCTAATGACTAAAGGGTATTTCTAGAATTTTCCTGAAGACGTGTGTCTGACATGTGACTACTTAAGTTCTAGAAAACTCTATAAATACATCTTCCATTCCATGAAGGAAGGGGGACTCTTTTGGGACTTTAGACTTTTGGAGCTTAGACCTCTCGAGGCTCTTTAGACTTTTGGAGCTTAGACCTCTCGAGGCTCCTTGAATCCCTGCTACCTTGAATTCTAGGAGTTCTGTCACGCTTCATTAGAGTAATTGCTCACATGTTCTTCTCCCCTCTTCAATCAATCAATCAATTCCGTACTCCTCTTCAATCAATCAATCAATTCCGTACTATTCGTGAATTTCTCTCCTCATCTGCCAACACGAAACTCTAACTAACAAGATACGATTTCTTTATCCATCCATAACTTAATTCGAGCCAAGATCTATCGACTGAATTATTGGGATGAGGACACTGATCGCTTCAATGATGACCAATATTATGGGACAACTCCACCGCCGCTGCTGATGAGGTCCATGTCAGCAAGGTCACTGACACCACCGCCGCAACCCCACTATTGCCTGCCGCCGCCACAGTACTCCCAGTCTCCCACTATGGTTCACCACCACCGTTGACCTACTATGATCAGCCACCACCACCGCAGCGCCGTTATGGTCCGCTGTCGCAACGCCACTTTGGACCACCAGCACCGCGTCTCCACTACGCTCCTCTGCCGCCGCAGTTTGATTACTATGGTTATGAAGGACGTGCGCCAACAGCACAAGACTATTATGGATATGGGGACTACTAGTTTGAGAGATTTTTATTATTTACGTATTATTTTAATTTTAATTTTTCAGTTCCTATTTAGCAAAAAAAATTAAATAAATAATTTTCAGTTCCTAAGTTTCGTTTTCCTATTGGATCTATGTTCTGGTTTAAGTTTTCATTCCATATATATTGAATAATTTAGCTTATGCACTTTGTTATATTTTTGAGATCTTCAATTCAGTTTGCGTAATTAGTTAAAATGTTTAGAATTTTAATAAATCATCCGACCCTTCCATATTTCCTTTTTTTTTTAATTTCAAAAAGTGTTTTATTTTGATGATAATATAAAATTACATAATGTTAATCGTTACTAAACTACATTCAATTTTAATCAAGAGTATACAAAAAGTAAAATATATGTTAAAACTTATAATTTTTATAATTGGACTCTTTTTGTAGAACAGACAAAATATAGTATATGAGAAAAAGGAATACGTGGTATATACAAATCAACCTTGGTTGTAGATTAGATTAAAAAATAAATGACTTAATATTGAATGATAAAATAGTAGAAAATTGATATTTCTACATAATTTTTGATATTTTCATATGTAAAGTGTCGTTATAAATGTATAGCGGTGGTAAAAATCGTCGTTATAGGATCTATAGCGATAATTTTTATGTGAAAATATCAATTTTTAAATAATAATGTTATGTTTGTGAATTTGGAGGGATGGGATGTGAATAGAAAGTATAGGAGGGAAAGGGATGACAATAGATAAGAATGGATTATAATTTTCCCTTGTCATGTTTGTGAGTTTTAGAAAGGAAAATGAATTAAAATGAATTAAAGAGATACGACGACTTTAATTATATTTTTCGTTGTTTGTGAGTTTAGAATGAGAGAAGAGAAGGAAAAATATTTTTATTTTTAAATTACATTATTATTATATGGGTTAAATACATTTTTTCCTACTCTACTCGAACTCGGTTTACAAATGCATCACTGGATTGAATTTTTTAACGGTTAACTCATTGAATTATAATTTTTTTATAAAAATTAAAATTTCCGTCTAAAAATGTTAAAAGTTAACGAAAAGTCTACATGACAACGCTTACGTGGAATATAAGACCCACCGTGGAATTTTTTTTAATAATAATAATAAAATAACTTTAGTTTAATTTTTTTTTTTCAAACTTAAATT
The DNA here is from genome assembly GCA_016801055.1 of Panax notoginseng. Taxonomy (NCBI): domain Eukaryota; kingdom Viridiplantae; phylum Streptophyta; class Magnoliopsida; order Apiales; family Araliaceae; genus Panax; species Panax notoginseng. The sequence goes on from CM029018.1 coordinate 200,864,082, forward strand.
CTCTCTTTTTTTAAATAACAAATAATTAAATTAATAAAAAAATATTAATATATAATTTTTATAAATGTATTTATATAAAATTAATGAATACATATTATCTTTTTAATTTTTAAATATTTAAGTTAACTTTAAAGATACAAAATTATCTAATATAATTTATCATCTTCTCCACCACAAATCCAAATCGGAATTCATCATCTTCTTCGTCACAAATCCAAATTCAAATCTAATTCATCATCTTCTTCACCACAAATCCAAATATAATTCATCATAGTAATCAAAACTAGCCGAAATACAAATCTAATTCATCATATTCTTCACCACAAATCCAAATCAAAAATAATTCGAAATCAAAAATCTGTAACTACATCTTCTTCTTCTTCACCACCACCCAGATCCAAAATTTAAAATAATTCGAAATCAAATCTACATACTTGGACTCATCACTACCCCTTTCAGATTCGGCCATTAAGTCCCCTCACATACTTGACGTGCAAAGTATTCCCTCCACCGCACTCTTCTCCAACCCCATTGCATTCCTTAGCAATGGCGTAGCCACAGCATAAGGAGAAATAGAATTAACCCTAATCCAATGATTTTAGAAGAATGATTTGAAGAACGGATCAGAGAGAGAGGCCTTTTTAGATCTGAACAACCCATATCCAGATCTTAACTTTGATTTCCACCGATTTCTCCGCTGATTGTTTTTCTCCTCTTTTGATTCTCTGTTTTGAAGAAACAGATTTCGGGCTCTTATTCCTCTGTTTTGAATAACATGAATATGAATTACAGGAATTAACATGTTCCTCTGTTTTGAATAAAAAAAATATGAATTCATTAATTTTATATAAATATATTTGTAAAAATTACATATTAATATATTTTATTATTAATTACTTTAATTAATATATTTTATTTAATTACTTTACTTATTTGTTAATATATTTTTAATTAATTTAATTATTTGTTAATATATTTAATATTTATTTAATGATTTCATAATATAAATAATAATTATATTAGTTTTCAAAAATAAAAATAATAATTAATTTTCAAAATTTTAGTTATATTTATGAAGTTTGAATTTATTTATGAGTTATTTAAATTAAAATAAAATTATATAATTATATGTAGTTTATATAATTTATTTAAAATTGTACAAATATTAATGATTAAAATAAAATTTAAAAAACTATTTTTATTATACTTTTATTTTGAATGCATTATTTTATTTTATTTATTTGATTTTAATAATTATATTAGTTTTCAAAAATAAAAATAATAATTAATTTTCAAAATTTTAGTTATATTTATGAAGTTTGAATTTATTTATGAGTTACTTAAATTAAAAGAAAATTATATAATTATATGTAATTTATATAATTTATTTAAAATTGTACAAATATTAATGATTAAAATATTTATATAATTTATTTAAAATTGTACAAATATTAATGATTAAAATAAAATTTTAAAAAATATTTTTATTGTACTTTTATTTTGAATGCATTATTTTATTTTATTTATTTGATTTTAGATTAATTTAGCATTAAATTTATACAAGTTTCCATCTAGGCATGCCACAAAGAAAAATATCTGACATGTAGGATTTCTCTCTCCCACGTGGCAACGCGTGTAACTTTTCCGTCTAAAGTCAAATAATTTAACATAATTTGTAACAGTTTGTAACAAAATTGTAGTTCAGTGAGTCGAATGAAAAAAAATTCAGTTCAATGATTCATTTGTAAACCAAGGTCGAGTAGAGTGGGAAAAAGTATATTTAACTCATTATTATATTATCCTTACATATTAATATAATAAATGACATTATTTACTTTGAAAAATTAATTTAAGTAATATAAAATATCTAACTTTTTCATCTGTCTTCATCCTTTCAAATCCTCCTACTACTTTTGAGGAGAAAGTTTCGAGTTAAAAATAAATCAATTTTACCTTCAAATTCCTCCTAGAGCTAAATATAATTTACTACATTAAGTACCACCATATTCATGATTCCGCCACTAAATAATTTGGACTTATAATTTATTACATCTAATGTCTAATTTGATACAATTTAGACTCTAATTTCAGAATCCGACCAAATTTTTTTTATTAAAATTGTTTTTTAAAAATTAACAATAATTATATGGGAAATATGGAGGCGCACAACCGTGTACTTTAAAAGTTACACGGTTTACGATCGTAGAGTAAATTCACTCTACGATAGTCATTCCACGATTTCTTAATTCACTATACTATTGTACGATCGTAGACAGGATAAAAGTTACGTACCTCTATACGTCTATTTGTACCTAATTATATATTTTAGAACGGAGGGAGATTCTATAATTACCATATAACACCCAAAGGCAACATATAACATTTGAATAACAATTGCTTTCACAGAAAAAAATTTGAAATCTAATCCAAAGTTTAGAAACATCAATCTCTTGATAATTTATTTTCATTAATTTCTTTCTCTTTTTTAACTATATTCGACCAAACGTGCATTAAAATCAATTTTCATAATATAAACACTTGTAAAGAAACTGTTGATCAAATGCAAAGCTATTTGGGTCATCTTAGTTTTCTCCTCCCTCTCTCTTGATTGTAGAACTTTCTCTCTCCTTCCCACAACTGTAAGCAACGCTCAGATCAAGAACAAATTTATCAGATACCATTTGGGGATTTGCAATTGGAATTTTTCCTTTTATTTTTTTTTTCGGTGACAAGTGAAATGTCAAGATTGGATTGAAGATCTGGGAAGATAACATAGATCGTTGTTGTTTGGTGTATATATATTGAAGTTTCGAGTCGGTGGGTATTACTTGGATTTTGTGATGGGTTGGAGATATAAGGCTGGGTTGTTCCTAATTGCTGCGGTTGTTATAATTTGGGTCACTTCTGCAGAGGTCACCCAGGTAACTGTTCTTTCTTTTGATTTTCACTGATCTGGTTCAGGGTTTAATGATTTAGGTTTATTAATCTTAAGTATGTGGAGCTATATTTATGCATATGTTTGTGATTGGAACTCCTTACCTGGGAATTTACTTAATATTGTTTGGGTTTTTATGAATTTTTATAATTCATCAGTGTTCCAATAATTCTTCATATAGGCTTTAGCTGGTAGGCTACAGGGTAATCCAGGATCTATTTGAAGAGTGTTAAAATGCTTTAGCGTTTTTTCCTTCTCTTTCAGAAAGGTTATTTGCGTGTTTGCATGAACGTGTGGCTAGTAAGCTGATTGATCAGACATTTGGTCTTAAATCACTCACACGCAACAAGATCATTGATTCATCTGCTTCTTTGAGCTATTCGCCTAGCTCATCTTCTTAAGTGCTAATGTAAATGGTAGAAAACTATATGGAATGGATGTGGAGTTTCAAGTGCTTCATTCTGTAACTTGAGAATGTCTTTAGTTTTCATCAATAGTTATGTAACTTAAAAAACATGTTCATATGTTCCTCTCTCTAGATATACATTTGTGTGTGCATGTACTTGCTTGATTATCCACAAATGAATTGGAGATTTTTTTTGGGAAGGACACGGGAACCCGCCATGCCAACACGTAAGGCACTAGTACACAAGTCTAGAACCACACTTTACCATAAGTTTAAGCCATTAGGTCTTGAGCCATTTATGTATAGAAATCTTCTTTTTTATTTTTTTAACGGTGTGGGGGCTTAACTCACTTGGGTATTCCAAAAAATCTTGCCCTCACAAGTAAGTTCATCACATCAAGCGTTCTCCTTCACTTGAATACTTCTCTTCAATCACCGCGATGCCCATTCTTAGCTAACCACTCTAGCTTTTCCTCCATCAAGAATTCTTTTCATCATCGTGCGTTTTTTGAATAGGCTCATCAGCCTAGGATTGATCTTCCGAATAGGCTCACAAGCTCGTGATCGATCTTCCGTAGATTTGATAGCAGTTGTTAGGGAAGGACGGGGGAGCGCACGCATCGCATATGCGCACACACATAAGGCACAAATAACCAACTTGAGTCAAAAACTTAAGCAATTAGGTCTTGAGGCCATTCATATATAATGCTCCTTATCTCTTTTACTTTTCCTCGGGCGTGGAGTCAACTCACTTGTGTATTCCCAAGTAGATTCATGTCGATACCCACCTATGGTGTAAGATTTTCAGTGCATAGAAGCAATTTTACATTTTCTCTGGGTGAATGGGTTTTGGCTGGACTTGAATCACATGGGTTAGATCTTGCGTCTCTTGATTCTCTTCAGTAGGGGTTGTCTATTTTGATTAATGGATAACCAACTCGATTCCTTGGGATTTTGACAGATTTGAGGCAAGTGATCCTTTATTTTTAATTTGTAATATTTGGTAGGTAATTTTGCCGCATGTATGGGGATTGGAACCAACAAAGAGATTCTTTATCCCTTTTTTATCTGTTATATGTAGGCTTTTTGTTAGTTTGTGTTTAGTAGGAGTAGTTTAAAGGCTTAGGGTGGTGAGGGTGGAGAAGGAGATTGATGATGCCTCTCATTTGCAGATGATGTGGTTATCTTTTGCGGTGCAGAGGAGCAGCTTACGAGGCTTCAATGTATTTTTATTTGTTTTGAGGCAGTGTCAAAACTTATAAGTGTGAGCAAGAGTGTTTTGATTGCGGTTAGGCGGGTGGAAAACCCAAGCTAGTTTACCAATATCTTGATTTGCGGAGTGGATACTCTTTCTATCACCTATCTGGGCATGCCTTTTGGAGCCTCGCTAAACAATGTCGATTTAGATCCAATTATTAAGAGATTAGAGAGGAGACTAGCAGGCTGTCGTATTTGTCTAAGGGGTGCAGGATATTGCTCATTTAGAGCCCGTTTGGCTAGTATTGTAACATATTCCATGTTGTTATCTTGCTAACTGGTGTTGGTGAAGAAAATCTTATATAAACTAAGGTGTGATTCTTGTGTGGAAAGGAAGTGTTAAAGGATCTAATTCTAAATACATCTTGATAGAAATGAAGAAGGTTTGGCTGGTAAAAGACCTCGATTATTTAATCGAACTGTTAGGGAAATGATAATGGAGGTTTTTCAAGGAGGAAGATTGTCTTTTGCAGATAGTTATTGTTAGCATATTGGGGATGAGGAGTAATGGATGGATGGATCACATGGGAAGAAAGGCTTCCTTTTGGAGCAGGTCTTTAAAAAGGGTACAGTTCTGGCTTAATTTTATTTTTTGATGTGGAGATCCCCCAATGTGGGTGGAAATTCCGAATCTGCTGGATATTGCTGTTGTTGACGAGGCATGTGGTGCTGATTTCTTGGTTTTGGAATGAAATAAGGTGGTGTTGCAGCCTGTTTTTAGGAGAAACTCTGTCTTTGTTGACAGAGTTTGGTGCTCCTCGAGAACAATATATGATGGTTTGCGGTGGAAGGGAACAGTTATAGAGGTCTTTCTCTGAAATCTTACCTTGCTGTTCTGTTTGAGGAAGCATTTAATATTCACTTTCAATGGAAATCTGAAGCCTAAGGCACTCTCAAAAGTGGCTGTCTTTACCAGGACGGCGCCTAAAAAGCTATTTAAACAGGGGACAACCAAAGGCAAGGGCAAAGGCGCTGGTAAACTGGCGCTGCATGCATAGAAAGGCATTAAAAAAATGTGATTTATCTTCTTTTGCATTGTGAAGTGACGGTGGGCCTGTGGGGATTTATGTGTGCAGTTTGTGGTCCGTGGGGGATGCCTCGTCTGTTTATGATTTTTGTGCAGCTTAGGGTGGGTTAAAGTAAGGGAATTGATGAGGAAAATTTTGGATATGGTCACTGTGTTTTGTTGGGTTATATGGACGGAATGGAATAGAAATTTTGAAGACGGTGTGTATAGTGACTAAACTCTGTTTTCGTTGTGTTATTGTCTTCATTTTTGAACTCAGGAGGTTTTCCCTGGGTCAGAGGGCTTTCATGGATTTCCAGAGTTCTTTTAATTTTTGGGCAGCTGATGTTATTTGGTGGGGAGTGAATAGTTTGGACGTCGTTTAGGTGTGGGCTGAAATATATATTATTTCTTGGCAAATTGTTTCCTTTTTTTTTCCCTTTTTGGTTTCCATATGCTTTTGTTTACTGCTACAGCCTCAGTACACGTTTTTCGGCTAATTTCTTGACACTTTCTAATGCATTTTCAATTTACTTATAAGACAAGATCGGTACTAGACAGGTTTTTTATATATATTAAGAAATAAGCTACCATTTGATATAATGTTTCTAGACTGTATAAATGAATCAATAAAGAAATCAATGTTGAGTCAACAACCATTGAATGGCTCCACCACTTGAGAGGGGTGGTATTGTGTCAATGATATATGATATGAAGGTGGCAAGCCATAGCCTACTGATTTTATTTCAGCTTATCCTTTTCTAGCATGTTATTGTTCCCTCTATTCATTTATTGCACGCTGAGCAGAATATAAAAGTATTTGCTAGACATTCATTTTATCTAGCACTAACAGAATGTACACTAATGCAGGGAATTTTCACAGACTATAAGCAGCCATTCGCTGTGACTTATCTTGGTGCTTCTTTAATGGTAGTGTATCTCCCAATAGCATTCATTAAGGACTGTATATGTGATTTTCTTAGAAAGCGAGCTGCTAGAAGTAGTAAAAGTGCAGTAATCAGTAATGAATCGCCTTCTCCACTTAACTCCCCTCTAAAATACATTGGGGTCCAGAATATTTTTGAAATAGAAATTCAAGGGACATTGACTAAAAAAGACAGTGAATTGGACCTTCCTGCTCAGGAAGAGGGAAAGCCATTAGTTCCTAAGCACAGAGAGGAAGCTGACACACTGAAACAAAGCAAAGAGCTTACCACCAGGGAAGTTGCTACTTATGGATTTTACATTGCCCCTATATGGTTTATTACAGAGGTAATCTAGCTGTTTATACCCATATTCTTTTTCCTCAAGTTTGGTTGTTTGAGAGTTTGACTATTTGTCTTTTGAACTATTAATTTAGTGCTTGCGACCAATTAGTGTTCTAGAATGTATTAACCTTTTGGCCCAGCAATATGTACTTGTATATAAATTATACAAGGGATGTCTATTCTCCTAAAAGGATCAAGCTTCTATCTTGTTTCTCTAAGCCTAAATTAGGTTTCTAGGTAATATTTTGCATGACTTACAATAACTAATCTATGTACTGGAACCGGATTAAGTAGGTCTTTTCTTGTAACTTTTTTGACGTCCAAAATAAGAGTCGCTTTTGAAAAACTACGCTATCAAATTTATGATCATCGAATTTATCATTCTAAGCTGTGATGTTCGATGAGTCAAACAATTAATAAATTAAATGTTTTCCTCCAATAGTTTTATTTCAAATGGATACTCAGCAAGATTGCCGGATAAAGGAGGAAAAGGGGGATGGGGGTAATTTCCTTATACCTGAATTATTCTGATGCATAATGAAGTTATGTTGATGTCTTAACAAGAACCTAACTCAACGTTGCATGGTTCAGAAATTTGGTGCAGTGTTGAGTACACCCTCAAAAGTCTCATGGCTAAAGAAATCTAGGATACACTGATTTTAGGAACCGTAAGTACTCATGAATTTAGTATATTCAGATTTCTGAAGCTAAAGAGTTCTGACACAGACATACATGTGTGGTGGTCTTAATATATAGTCCATTTGCACAATCTTTGTGCTATCAATACACGAAACAAATGACTGATTTTGTTATTTCAATTACTCGTTCATCATTATTGATGAATACTACCTTTTGCTAACAATTATGTTTCCTGGAAGTACATTTCTCATTTGTGTGATAGTTTTCTGCACTTCAGAAATTGCGTGAAGTTACCTAACTGTAGTTCTTCAATAATTTTCTGTTGCAATGCAGTATTTATCCAATGCTGCACTTGCGCGTACAAGTGTTGCAAGTACAACAGTATTGTCTTCAACATCAGGGCTGTTTACTCTTTTCATTGGTGCATTTTTGGGTCAAGATTCCTTAAATGTAACAAAGGTAGTTGCTGTCTTTGTCAGTATGGCTGGTGTTGCCATGACAACTATGGGAAAAACATGGGCCACAGACGAGTCACAATTAAGTAGTTCTGCGTAAGTTTCTGCTCAAGGTTCTTTTTAATAATTGAAATTGTAGGATGTCACTTCAAATTTAGGAACATGATTGTTGGTGTGATGATTTATTGAGTATTTGGACTTTTGGAGAGACTGTTACCCTAAACAGTTGGTGTAAAGAAGCTGCTCCTTGGTTCCATCATTTACTTTATAGTCTATCCGAGTGTTTTTTCTGACCAACAAATATTTAAAGTATAGAAACAAGGAGAAAAAATGAAGTAGAGCCTGATTATTTCTAGAATGTGTAAAGAACGGTTAATCCTTTTACTTTTCATACTCATTGAATGTGTCTTTTGACCTTTTTAATACTTATCATTTGATGTTTCTATTTTATTTTCAGGGCATTGACTGACAGTTAAACCTTTTTTTGTTTCTCTTAAAGTGATGGCAAACGCTCTCTTGTTGGAGATCTCTTTGGTCTTCTCTCAGCTGTGTCATATGGGCTATTTACTGGTTGGGGATTCTCTTCCTTTACTAAATGATTGCTATCTAGTTTCAATTGTAGTTGATTGTAAGTTAGTTAATTATAATGCATAATACTGCAGTACTTCTTAAAAAATTCTCTGGGGAGGAAGGTGAAAGAGTTGATGTCCAAAAGTTGTTTGGATATATTGGATTGTTTACACTTGTTGCCCTATGGTGGCTTGGTAAGTGTAATTTCTTATTTATTTTCCTACTATTTTCAATTCAAATCATCTCAAGTGATTTTTTATTCATTTTATAAGTAAATTCTCAAGTGCACTTTTTGCTACCAGGTATCTGCATAGTGCTTATTGTTCTTGATATTTTATATTTTATGGTTCGCTCTTTCATTTTAATAAGCCTTTAGTATCTCTTTCTGTTACAGCAATAAGTTTGACTTCTTTTTTTTCAAATTTGTTCTTTTTAGTGTACAACTTTGTGGTGTTTCTGATGAACTGAAAGAAATGAATGAACTTCTCCTTCCATGATCTATAATTGTTATTAGCCTTTGCTCGTTCTTAAAAGACAACTTATTACGGTCTTAGGTGCTGTTTGTTTACATCTGATTGCCTCTTAATGGACTGTCTCTTATTTGCTAAGAGGCATGATACTGTTTTTTTTTGTTACTTCTGAATGCCTCTTAATTGATAAGACAAAAAATGAAATCTTAATAATTAAGAGGTACTTCTTAATGAAATTTTATTGATAATTTTTTTTATATAAATATATTCAACAATATTATGCACTCATTTTTATTAAATTGAATATTTAAAATTATTAAATAAAATTTTACCCTTTAAAATGGTAAAATAGTGTCGTTAAGAGAGAACTTATTTTTTAGTTATCAAACAATTTTTTAGATTCAAATCTCATAACCATTCAGATGATCTAATTTATTAAGACATCATAATCATTCAGATCTTAATTCCCAGATTTATCAAACACAACCTTAGTTTCTGAATTATAACTACATCAATATATACATATACTCATACAAATATTTACATATATATGCACACACGCCCATATACATATAAGGATAAAAGTATCAAATCCATATTTACACGGTCATCTAGGAGGGTTCTCCTTCTTAACTGGTATACTGTATGAAGATATTATTATCATTTCTCTTGATGCTGAAGGAAGTACTGTTGTGATTGCTATTATTTTTGCTACTCTTTCTTCATTTAGGAATAAGATTCACCTGAAATGTCGTGTTCCAAATTCATGTCCTGCCTATTTTTTTTCAAATAGTGTTATTTGTATTCTCTAGCTGAAGTGTAATATATTAATTAATAATTATTTTTGGTTCTTTCAGTATGGCCTTTAACAGCCTTAGGAATCGAACCAAAGTTCCAAATTCCTCACTCTGCTAAAATGGAAGAAGTTGTTATTGCTAATGGTTTTGTTGGAAGTGTCCTTTCTGACTACTTTTGGTATGTTGAGCAGCCGTTTTCAATCAAGCTTTATGCCTTCATATGTTATGTTTTTTCTTATCTTAATGTGTTCAGATCCTTTTAGGGCGTTATGTGTTGTTTGGACAACACCACTTGTGGCCACCTTGGGAATGTCTCTCACCATCCCTCTTGCTATGGTGGCCGATATGATGATTCATGGCCGTCACTATTCAGCCATATACATTCTTGGTTCAGTACAGGTAAAAAGATTGTCCATGAGATCTTGATGAGCATGATTAAAATTAGGCTTTAAACCTATAAAGATGGGTCCTCCAGTATTGTCATTAGTAGACATATGGTTTATTTTAACCAGTAATAATCCCTCCAAGGATGAGACTCAACTGCATGGTTATCAGGATGAATTACCCTGATTTTTAATGTATAACTAAAAAAATAAGTAAATAGGGTATAGGGATTTAAAGGTTAAGATTTCTGGCTCATATGATAAGGTTCTGGGAGATTTGATCATCCTAATTTTCACTCTGTCCCGATGTTAGACATGGTGTCTTTTTGTCATACGTTAAAACCTATACTAGTCAAATAGACTGAAATTAGTTCATTATCTATGCAAGGCTAGTAAGCAGGGGTGCATCTTCAGAAGGCGATATTTTTTTGGGAGGCATATTGGATACCGACTTTGTTGGCAGGCTAAACTTCTTTAACATGTCCGTAATATTTATATAAAGCAGTTTTGGTCATGTTTCTGACACTTATTGAGCACTCACCAAATCTGGCTAATGAACCATGGATGTTGAGATATGACTTTATGAACATATGAATAATTAGAAAAAAATTTAATAAAATTCTGTTGAAGTAATAAAAGTAAGACCATGATTAGATAAGACTTAATAAAGTAGGCATGGAGGAGAACTGTAACAATCATCATAACCGAATGCATCTTTAATACATCAGTTCAAAGGAAAAATAATTTGCCAGTACAAATCTTTACGGATTATATTCCTTGATATATATCCTTGCTTACACAGTTACATATGAAACAATCCGGATCAAATTCTAAGTCCGGAATAAATTTTGGTTCAAATTCCAAGTCCGAATCGAATCGAATCCATCCAAACAAGGCCTTAAACTACTGGCTCAATGGTATCTTATTGGGTCATCTTAACCCACTACAGGCTCACACAAAAGGTCATGACTGAAGGTACTATTGTTAGTGACTTAATTCCTTATATACATACAAGTTTTTCTCATATCTTTCGATGTGGGACTTGGGTGTTACAAATTCCCTCACTTAAATTTTTGGCGTTCCCGTCAGAACCGATCACACACGGTTCACATATCTCTGTCTTCTTAGCCATTGTGGGATAATACCGGTTGGCTTCGTGTCCCCACCTCCGGACCTCTCTCCATTGTGGAATAATACCACCAGCTTTCGTGTCTCCACCTCCGGCAACTCAATCGGATGACCTAATTCGAGCTTTCAAGAGGCTTTGGTACCATATGAAACAACCCGGTCAAATCCGAAGTCTGGAACAAATCTTGGGTCAAATCCCAAGTCTGAATCAAATCAAATCTATCCAAACAAGGCCTTAAACTACTAACCCAATAATATTCTCTTAGACTATCTTAGTCCACCACAGGCTCATCCAAAAAGTTATGACCGAGGAATTCATTCAACAGCGGCGATGGGTAAGATTGACTCCTCAGAGGCCACCAGAGACTACTAGATAAACTAGGATCTATCAACCGCTTGTCCATGCTTATTAAGTCGTTGCCTAGGCGACGCTTAGGCATCCAAGCGCTAAAAAATTGAAGTCATTTGGGCGACTTGAAAGGAGGCACGATAGTTGCTGCTCAGCTTGCCAAGGCGACGACTCGGGCGCGACTTGGACGACTTGAACCATAGCGAGTGTGATTTGATCGAACTTAACTTGGTTAAAAAAAACAACGAAAACCTAATCAATCACTCGATCGATTGCAACAAGCAGACAACAAGGTAGTAAGGTACAGAGAGGGGGAAAGGGGAAAGCAATAGAGACTAGAGCAACCAACTTACTGGCAGCTCGCGACTCCTCCTCCAACAGCACGCGACGACTCTTCCCGTCCTCGGGCAGCTCGCGACTCCGTCCTCCTCAGGTACGCTACTTCTTTTTCTTCTTTCTCTGTTTCTGCTCTTCTTCTTCTCTTTTTTTCTCATCTCTTGTTCTACTTCTACTCTTCTAGTCTTCTTCTGCCTTTTTTTTTCTTCTCCTCGTCTTCTGTAATTAGTAATTATTGGGGATTTTTTTTCCTTTTGTATCTTCTGTTTGGGACTTTGTTTTGCTGACTACTATTGCTCTGTTTTGCTTTGCATCTACAATTTTTTTTATATACCAATATATGATATGGACCCACCACAAGGGCACTTAATGTTCAATCACAACAAAAAAAATAATTATGGTATCATCTATCATGTATGCTTTATATATTTTACATATGATTTATAGTTTATATATATGCTTTATATAATTATATATGAATATATTTTACAGAGTGACTATCGTATCATGTATGCTTTGTTGGCTTGTTGCTACTTCTTTGTTGTCTATTGCTGCAGCTGCTCATTTTTTTTATATAAATTTGTTGACTATTGCTGCACTCATTTTTTTTATTGACTCTAGAATATATATATATATATATATATATATATATATATATATATATATATATAGTTAAATGGCAGAAATATATAATTAAGGATGGTTGCCTAATGATATGATATGATTAAATACTTGTTTATACTTTTATCTTAACAATGCTTGTTTACTTGTTTTATCATAAATTATTGAAATTATTCTATATATAAAATCTTAAAAATTAAAAAACTAAACATAAATTTAAGAATTATATTGAATTAAACTAAATATTATAAATGTATCACCATTTATATAATTTGAAGTTGGCACAAGTTCAAAAAATTATAACTATAGTAAAATTATCATTTTGACTTGATCTTGTCCGCTTCTTCTTGTGATTTGATGTACTATAACCTGCATTTTGAATATAGTAAATCATTAGAAATATAAATATATAAATATTCATATAAATGTTAAATATATATAATTTTATATTTATAAAATTTACATTGTTAACTACTTGTCGACTTGTGGACAAATAGTCGAGCGCTTTGTCAACTAAGCACTTGAGATCCCGGCTGTCGCCTTGTCTCGACTAGGCGCCTTGATAACTATGCGCTTGTCTTGTCCAGACGGATCGGTTAATAAAGAGGAAAAAATGCGCAACCTCATCTTCTGATTGACCAGTGGAGAAGACTCCGACTCAGAACTGGCGCCAACCCCTTTCATTGATTCGAGGGACAAGTATAATTCATCTGTAACTTAATTTCTTATATATATACAAATTTTTTCCATATCTTTCGATGTGAGTTTGGAGTATTACATGGTTAACCATTGATTATGATATTGTGCCATGCAATTTTATGGTACAACAGAATGACAATCATTTCACCTATCATTACTGAACTATACCTTGAATTTTTACTCAAAGAAAAGCTTACATTGCAATCAAATATTAGATTTACTTAATATATATATTTATTCGCGTGTGCTTGTCGTGTCTGTGTTTTTTCTTATATTGCAATCAAATATTAGATTTACTTGATATATGTGTATTCACGTGTGCTTGTCGTGTTCGTGGTGTGTACACTATAATCTGTATATAATACGAATGTCTATATGGAGTGCTGTTTATCCCCCCCCCCTCCCCCCCCTCCCCCCCCCCCCCAAAGAAAAAAAGAAAAGAGAAAGAACCTTTTCATTTGAATGGGTAGAATGAGGGGTTGCTTTAGCTGTTGGGTCCTCCCTCCTCCATCATGTTCCAGAGCTGAATCAGATTTTAGGCTTTATGTCACGAATTTTTTGGGTGCTGGAGCTTGTTATTAAGTTCAAGCACTTTTTTTTCCTTTTACTTTTTCATATTTGCAATGATGGTTTGGTCAGTTGTCATACATTCAATAGATGTGGACTTCATATTCAAAAGAATGCGACTGTAAGTTCTATTTTCTGGAACTAAAAGAAACCAACTAAAGTATGGATGTCATCTTCACTTATAACCAACCTTAATTCATTAGAAGAGTTGAAGACATTATTTTTTTTAGTTAGTATTCTATTCCTACTAACTGTACATATGCATCAAACTCCGAAGGATACTTGCTATTAAACGTTTCCCATATATTGACAGACTACACTATCATTGATGGATCGTCCTTTAACAGTAGTGCCCTTCTTTTCAAATATTATACGGTCCGCCAATATAAATGGCCAAGCCTTCTCATCTCTTTTGTTAGATATCATAAATTGTCAACCTATCTATCATTGAAAAGCTCTCAAAAACAATAGGTCATGCTGATACGCTTTGATATAGTTAAAATGACGAAAAATGCAGTCAAAGTCTGAATATAAACACACAATAGTGGTGTATTTCAAAATATAGACTTTGACTGCATTTTTCACAATTTCAACTACACGAAACAACACCTATTATTTTGAATCTCTTTTTTATTTTTTTAGAGCTTTTTAACGATTATAGAGTGACTATATATCTATATTAATTAGACAGAATTCATTTTGAATTTGGGCGGTAAAACACAAGGACAGTTCAGATTCATTCTAATTGATTTAAACGGGAAAGCACAAGGACGGTTCAGATTCATTCTAATTGATTTGGGGGGGGGGAAAGGTGGTGAGAGAGGAAATGAAAGTGGGATTGTTGAAACGGAGAGAAATGGAAGATTTCATTACACCGTGCCTTTAGGCACAGGCAATTACTAGTGTCTAAAAACATAGGAGATATGACTTGTTGAAAAATGGGTCAAGGAAGAGAGAAAAAGTAGGAGCATTAGAGAGAGAGGAGGAAGGGATAAAAAATACAAACAAGAAGGTTGCCCCAATAATATCCGCAGATTGTTAATATTTAAAAAGAAAGGAAATACTGTAAAATGGTGTTCTGCCAGTAATATTGTGTGCAACTGATTGCCCCTTGAAACTTGTATGATTGCATTTGTTTCTCAATAACTAGAGTTTGGAGCACGTGCTCTGTACGTGCACGTAATAATTCTAACTATTTTATGTCTAAGCTGAAAAACATAAAATTGGTCCAATAACCTCCCCTTTTGAGAGGTGGTCATTTCTCATTCTATAGATACGAAGTATAGAATTGATGCAAAGACCTTTAGGGAATTCTCTAACTGATCTCTCTTTTTATGCTCTGACGTATCGCTCATTTCTTAAAGCTAAATTTCTTATTTCTGGTTTTAACTTGTACCGTGAAAACATTATATTGATCAAGTTTCCACCCAAATGTTTATGCCTTAGTGTTATACCTTTTGATATATTTTTCTTTTCGATGTCATTGTACAGGTGTTTGCAGGATTTGTGATTGCTAATCTCCCGGATAGGTTTTCCAAAAAGTTGGGATTTTAGCATTCGTTCAAGTTCTTGCTTTATTTCACAATCGTGTCTCTTTTTTTTTGGACTCTTACTCTCTGCTATGTTGCTTTGAGGCGGACAAGATGAGGCGATGTCAAGTAGTTCTCTTCAAGGTAAAGGTTTGTTGTCATGCACAAGGAGGAGAGAAGATGGCATATGTAACACTATTATATAACAAATTGTCTCATCAGGGTGCTACTTTTAGGGTTGGTACCAAAATGTGATAAATACTTGATACTCGAAAGGTTTTGTTTTTGTTTTCTTCTTTCATTTCTCTTTGTTGGATGTCAGGAATCTTGCCCGGGGGGGGGGGGGGGAGATTTGGTACAAGATTCTTCTACATCTTAAAAGCTATAACACCTCATTTGTGTTTTCATAGTGATTGTAAGTAGTTAGGAGCATTCTTTTAATGGAAAATTGATAATGTTTTGGTGAATGTGTGCATCTCAGTTTCTGTGGGGATTAAGATCAAATTTAAGGTTGGATACTCCCTCAATGAGAGCCATTTAAATTTTTTTAACTAGTTGATTTGCAATTTTAAAATTAATTTAATTTTAATAAATGCAGTAGTTAATATTGTACACTAGTTAAAAAATATTAGTAAGTATAAAATTGTTATATTTTAAATCGATTAAAATAAATGCCATACTCATTTTGTCTTCTTTCTTCCTTGTCATATGAAAACTCTTCCTTTTGAAACTATCATCTTACAAAAAGAAGAGATATCATGTGGCTTTATAAAAAGATAATATAAGAGGTGGGGTTAAGTAAATCTGATCTTATATCCCAGAATTTGAGGCAGAAAAGCAAGTGAATAACAACTTTTTTAAATAATCCTAGAGGTGAAAATGAATCTTCAATACAAGTTACATTGTTCAATAGCCAAAATTGGAACATCTTGTTACAAATCCACCTAAAGATTGCTAAACTATTTTTCAGTGAAAGAGCATGCAACAAAAAAGAAGAAAAAAGGAAGGGTGGGGGAGGGGGAACAGCAGAGGCTTTATGCCTCTAACTAATTGCTCCTTGCAGCTCCAGGCAACAAATTGGCAATAGAGGGAACAGCTTGGTTCCTCATATCTTCTTGAGCTCTTCTTATTTCTTCAGGATCTGCAAGTAGTACAAAACAAAATAAGATAACCGGATATAACCAAAATGGATTGAAACAAACCATAATCACAAACATGACCCCAGACGAATACTTGATTATCCGTAATATAATCACGCAACTATCAATATGTCCAACAAAAAAGGTAAAAACATGGTATATCAGATTTTATATTAACTTTTCGACAAAAAAATATTTAAACAAAGTAATGTTTTTGGAATGGATAAGCAAAACGACAGAGTTTAATTGGGATCAGAGAAGAGAATTAAAGCTTAATCCTTTAACGTAGTTGTCGCCATGAGCTGTGAAGATTCACCAAGTACAAATTACGAATCAGAACTCCCTAGTAAATTTAAACTAAAACAGAGTTCTACTTGCAGCAATATTCCTGTGACTACTGTCTATACCAATGGTTCAATTTACACCTTGGCACAAAAGAAATTGTGTAAGCAACTTAATGTTTTCTTTTTGGCCTCTCTACAAGGATGGATCATCAGACTTTTATTGGGCCGAGAGAGCAATAGAGACTGCATTAGGGTAGTTGAACCATATGTAGAGAAAATAAAACTCCCCACATCAACAATTGCATTGATGGTTACTCCCTATTAAATTTAAAACCAAAAGAGCACTCTGCTCATGTCTCAAAGCATTTTATCCAGTGATACCGTCTATAACTATGGTTCCAACATGCACCTTGTCTCAGCAAAAAAAATTTGTTAACACTAATGCATTAATGCGTCATTTTGGCCTACATGGGGATGGATTACCAAAGAGTTTAACTGGGTTAGAGAACTGAATTAAGTTTGTCACTATAGAGTAGTTTTCCGTCCAAAGCGTGGGTTCATACCAGGGGCCACGCTTGCCTATTCCCAAAAAAGAGTAGTTTTGCTATGTCCAAGGAAAATTCCCTATTTAATAAATCATAATCGGATGTAGCTTTGAGTGTTTCTCCCCCAGTGAAATTCACCAAGTTGTTGTGGGCGATCTTCAGGGATCATGATGGGAACTGGCTGGAAATAAATTTGTGACATTTGCTCTTTTAAAGATTTATAATTGGATTTAGGTATTATGAAGCTGTACATGTATAGCAAAAATGCAATACATGCTAATCTCATCTTCCTAGTACCAAATTAATGAATCTAAGCAAATAGATAATTCACCCATTATATCCAATATATGAATACCATGCATGCATGATGTGTCTAGTTGTAGAACCAGCTCTCGTGCATCAGTTATAAAGAACCATCGAAGAGCACCAAATATGTTATCTATTGTGCTTCGTTAAGGACTTGTACTTGATGTTTTGATTTCCCATGCACCTTTTGTTCACTTTTGGTCTCTCTTTCCTCTAATAATGTTCTTCTACTTCAAAAATCATTAATATATTATCTGAGAATAAAAAAGTTCTAGCAAAGCTCTAATAAGAAATAGACTCCAAATTTAAGCAAACAGGTCTAACTCCCCACTATTTTCACAGATCGAGGTTGAAAGACAAAGTGATGAACAAAACCTAGAGTACTTACCCATGTTCTCCACTAGTTTGGGCATTAAAAACATCACAATTAGCATAAATCCAACCATGAGACCCATTGGACTTTTCACGAGAGACATTATATTGAAGGGTTCCCTTATCTGCAAGAATATAAGATGAGGAAACATTCAGTATTTCAGTGTTACCAAATAATAGAAAGCAATAATAATAATAGGCAGGATGGTATAAACCTACCTCATAATACTGTTCCTCTCTCAAAGGTTCCAACACCAGCTCACTGAGGCCCCTTCTATTCTCTGTCAGTGCTGCTTGAACCTTACCGGGGTTTCTGGCGCTGACATCAACACGGACCTGGATATAGGAAAGTGGTGCAGAAAATTGATAAGGTTGATTTGTAGTCAACTAAAAATTGTATCAACAGAAAATATGCAAGTATAAATAATCTCACTGGGGAAAAGAAATAACCGATCGCAGCCACTTCGATTAGATGAGTCCCCGCTGGCACATTATGGCTTTGAGCAAGAATTAAGAAACTTCAGCAAAACTATAGAATGATTACAAGCATAGAGTCCATAAAATTACATAAACACACACACACACACACAAACACACACACACACACACACACACACACATATATATATATATATATATATATTGACATGTATACATTTTAAAGATCTAGTTTCTATTACAAGCTTTAGCAAAGATTATGCACTTCGAAGATAACCAATTAGTATGAATGAGAGAAGAAACGGTAACTAGATGCCTATAATTAATGTGCAGTAAATCCTTAAATAAGTATCCTGAAAGATGTAGTAAATCCTGAATCAATGTGTGGTTTCCATACTATATATCACAATAAATGACTATAAGAAAGAAATAAATAAAATCAGTAAATATGTATGCAGTGGGAAACAGAATACAAATCCCAGTTATGAGACAATAGAAAGCAATTAATGAGAAATAAATTAGTTATTATCATCAAAATCCCATTCTCAATCAACTTTCAGGCTAGCTATCTGACATCTCCTATGCAAATACAGAGAGAGTTGATAAATCAAATCTTCATACTTATACTATGTACCTAAAGGTCCAAAACTCTCTATAGGTTTCTTTACATTTTAAACAAAAAAACCTTTCAATCACACGTTTACGTGGTATGTCTTGCTAATTATGTTAATTCTTGAGCAATATCTTCAAAGCGAATTTCTCCTTAAAGAAAGCAACCTAATCTTACTTTTCTTTTGTCTCTCAAAACCTGTTAGTCTATTGTATAACCTAGGGATGTTCATCGGTAAATAACCGTACCGAATCGGCTCGAACCGGTTACTGAAAGGGTCCAAATTCACGTACCGATACCGGTTAGACCGGTGTCCCAAACCGGTTAGTCGGTTCGGTATCGGGTTTTGCCTATTCTTGTACCGATTTTTGTCTATTCTCGGCCATCATTCATGTTCTGCAGTACTACTTAGAATCCTCTTAAGAATGTCTGTACATACCGATCAACTCATTCTTAACATAGTTAAATCTATTGTGCTTTTTGCTTACCGGATTACAATGGCATAACAGAGTTAAATCTTTTAGGATGCCGATGAATCATGAATGGAGTTGCTCCTATTAAACTTTATCTTTTTTTTAAATACTTAGCAATTAGAGAGAGCAAACAAAAGTAATCAACAACCAGCAAAAATACTAGTATCATATGCTTTAATTAGAGCTAATAAACTGAATCAGTAGCACTATAGAGTAAATAGATTAGTAATTAGAGATCTGAGATGAAAGATGAAGTACAGAGGCCGGCAAAAAGGGAGAGAGAAAAATAGGATCTTGAAATATGAAGAAAAGAAGTAAATAGAATTGCCCAGATCTGATCTCTTTTTCTTCTTTTTCTTTCTTTCTTCTCCTACCTGCTATGAAGTATATCAATAATTCTTTGTTAATGTCGCCGGATCTGAACTCTTCTTCTACCTGCTATGAAGTACATCAATAATTCTTAGTAGTGAGTATGAGAGATGGAGAGAGCCTAGATCTATTCGGGAATGAATTGAAAAACTGAAAGTATAATAAATTAATAATTAAACTGGTACAACCGGTTCAGACCGGTATATACTGAACGAGCCAAATCTCTTCCCGGTACCGAATATCCGGTATGTACCGGTTCCACATACCGATCCCGAACCGGTAATCATTTGTCCCGAACCGGTCAGTTCGAACCGGTTCGGTTAACCAAAAAACCGATTGGTTTGCCCACCCCTACTATAACCTTCTGCTTTAACACTATTGTTGCAAGTATATCTGTCAAATACATACGAACCAAGACCTAATATGTCAATCAGCCCCGATTATTTTTGCATGTATATATTACCAGTCACAAAAACTTAATAGCAAGATAAATTTAGGATCCACTTTCTAACAATAATATCCATCTGTAGAATTTAACCAATAAGGTGACATGTGGTAGAGTTTCACGGTTATATATATGATAATATGTTGGTACATAGCTATCTAGATGGATGCATCAAAACCTATGTTTTTGTTCTACTTCTGCGAAGGGACCCACGGGGAAGGGGGGTGAGTTTTACTTGGTCACTGAAACATTGTAGTTATTTGTAGACTCTAGAGCCACAATGTAAAAACAAAAGGAATGTTGTTGAGTGCACGTTCAACCAGACATGCCAAAAGCATGCTCCACAATAATATCAATCTGTTGATTTCTCCATAATTTAGCAGAGCCATATGACCAAAAAAAACATCAAACAAAGGAATGCTGAAGCTACAGATTACAATTTACAGCTTGCAAAATTAGAGGCACAAATACGCAAAGTAAGCAAGATAATTAAAACATTCGTGGATCAAATGCAGAGAGAAGTTCAATACATGGAGATAATATAAAGGTAGGATACAATGAAAAATATCCGTCAGGCTTGAGAAAAGTAACTTGTTGACCACCATTTATTATGACTTTGACATTTGATATTTTCACCGGTAGACCAAATCCTTGTGCAGCAACTCCTATTAAGACAAAATCCAACATCCATAAGAGACAAAAGTTAATTGCAAACTAAAATTAACAAGAATGCTATAGTATGAGATCATAATATACGATGAAGAACAATTATTATCATCCTCCTTGATAAAGCTAGAAGACTGTCTCTGTAGATTAGGGCAGAGAGAAAAACTTTGCATCAGGTCAAAGGTCTAAGAAAATTAATGATATATAAGAAAGAACCATATGTAAAATCATAACAGCATAATTCCCAGGACCAACAGGCATAATAGGAAAAGAAATCTCCCTACTCCTCCATCCCTACATTCCAAACATCTTTCTATCCCCTTTTTAGCTTAAAAAAAATTAAGAAAAAAAAAACTGGAAAGGGAAAAGAAATCAGCGTGCACATGCACACCCAATATCTGTCAAGTAATAAGACCATGGGTGAATTGTATATGACCATTATATTGCGCTCAAAGTATTTCCTAATACTGAGATAAGTGGTTCATTTGGAATCTTCGAACTTCAATAATATAACATTCAAGCAAAAGGGAATAAAAGGCTTAAGGTTCAACATTCTTTTACCACAAGATGTTCTTTACAGGCCTGTGAAGATGCAGTCTAACAATCTTTTTCTTTGTGATAAGATGGCTCGCATTATCATGGGAATCTAGCACATGGAACGCTCATTTTCCCTCTACTTCACCACTTTGACTTTTCATTTTTCAACCATACTCAGCTCTCTAATTGAGCTTTCCGCATTGGACCATGCTTTAAACTGATTCCAATGAGTTCAAGCTTGGCACATTTACTTGAACACTTATTGAGTCTGTTTTTTATTTTAAATTTTTGACAAAATTTACTGTGCATATAAAATAAAGCTTCCTTGCTTGCTTGGTGCATACGTCCTTCCTTCTTGGCTGATTTTTAGACTATTCCTGGCTTCCTGCCCTGCATGGGTTACACTTAACATTACTCTACCACCTTTTCTGATGAGTTCTTTTAGTAAACTCCCAGGGACGAAACCAGAATTTGATCTTAGGGGGGGGCAAGAATTTTTTTAACAACATAATATATATTCATCATTACAAAACATATTTTTACTAAAATAAAGATAATGTAGTAATAGATTTGCTTTACCAAAGACAACAAAACATAACAAAAAAAGTCTTTTAGAACATAGTATGTGATTTTCCCATGATTCTAAAACAAAAAATAAAAAAATTCAACTTTAGAATATACATAACATTTTTATTGTGTGTCTGTGTGGTGCTAAGATATTCACTCATTAGTATGAACCGTGCTAGAGCTCTTAAACACTTAGAAAACCTAATAGACTAGTACAGAGGTAATAATATCTCATGGTATAATTAATATATAGTGTAAAATAGGACCTTTTTTTAAGCTTAATTATACTTTAAAAGGTACAATTTTTCATTAATAATTGTAGTTTAAGGGAGAAATTTGTTAATTAATTAAATTCATGAATGAAAACGTCACAGTCACAAAAAAGTTTTGTATTTTAGTACTCTTCTAGTTTTGAAAATGGAAACTGCAAAAAGATGACATCAAAACCATAAATTATTCACATCACTTGGCAAAAAAAAAAAATTCAGATCTTGAGGGGGGCCATGGCCCCCTACAGCCCTTGGTTAGTTTCGTCCCTGTAAACTCCATCAACACAAGTGGGGAACAAACATACTAACTTATATATTTTTTAGTATAATATATTAAATATTCATATACTTTTTTTTTATGGAAAGGAAAGATATTGCATTCAAATTATAATGTTAGATTTCGCATATAATTCTTACACAAGTCATTTGTTTTTAATCAAGCCAATACAAATTCAATGTAGTTTAGAAGCCTAAAATAATGTTCAAATTTCAAAGTTCAAACTCAGATCATTTAACTCATGATTCGATTGCGATCAAGCACTTAGCTAGTCGACCCCAGGGAATCAAGCGCGCTTAGAACTGTTCAAAATCCCAGAAGAAGAAGAACCAAAAAATGGAAAAGAAAGGAATCACATTTTAAAGGAAAGGAAGAAAGAGGCAACACTATACCTGGAATCTTCACCTGGCCATTTATTGTGTAAGCATCACCATTCCTGCACAAATTAAGACGAATAAAAGTAATCAATTACAAGTTTAAACTACTCAATAATCAGCAAACTGAAACAAATTAGATCATAATTTCTCTTTTTTACAAGGAAAAAAATGTAATAAAAAAAACACATAAGAGAGCTTAATTGACTGAAATTTTAATTTCTGTCAACCTAATAGAGAGAATCAACCTAAATAACTTCTAAACAAACAATAAAAAAATTAGGGCATATACTGAGAGAATTAACCAAAATAACTTGAAAACAAAAAAAATAAAACATATAGTGAGAGTAGCGTACACAGGAGAGATTGCGAGTGCGGAAGAGAGGAGAGAGAAGAAGCAAAACTGAAGGAGATACGAGAGAAAGGTCGGTTTGGATTTCCATAACTCTGCCATGGATGAGAGAGAAGTAAAAAAAATTGTATCTGTTTGGGTGGGTTCCAACAGTACTTGGGTTTCAAGTTTTTAAAACAGTTTATAGCTTAAATTAGTAACTTAACTTGTTAATCAGCTTTTATTGATATATATATATATATATATATATATATATATATATATATATATATAGTCCAGATCTTAAGCTTATCTCTTATCCAACTTACCCGAGCTCACTACCCTTTAGCGACGGACCCGGCGACGGTTCGGTCATATAACCGTCGTCTATACTTTTAGCGACGGACAACATACATCGTCACTAAAAATATAGACGACGATTATATGACTGAACCGTAGTCAGGTCCGTCGCTAAAGGAGGGGTGAGCTCGGGTGAGTTAAATAAAGAGTGAGCTTAAGATCCGGACCGTATATATATATATATATATATATATATATATATATATATATATATATATATATATATATATATATATATATATAGACAGCTGTGTATTACAGAGTCGACTATGACGACGGTTTCTTTGAATTATAACGACGGTTTCATCGGTTTCATCCGTCGCCATAGCTATTTTGAGATATGGCAACGGTTCACCAGTCGCTATAACCCAAAAAATCTGTCGCCACAACCCTACTGTGTAATAGACAACTGTGTATATACATATAGCCCTATATATATACATATATTGGGACAAAATGAGTAATTAGAAATACAATTAAAATAAACCGCTATTTTGGTAAGTAGGTTTAAAATTTTGAATAAGTTTTTATTTTTTTATTGATAACTGTTAATACTGTTAGGATATTTCACATGAATCTCACATTGGATAAATTCAATAGTGTAGATGAGTTAATAAGTATGGTAGCCTCAGCCTAATAGGTTAACCTTTTAGGTAAGGAGGTGGTCCAACATGTTTATTGGGTCCGTCTACACAAGTGCGCGCTGCATGATAATAAATTGATGTGGGATGGATCATACAATTATCGTGCAATTCCGCTACAAAATGGTATCAAAGCTCATGGTTCGATGGGCCCAAGAACAACTCCAAGGTGCGAGTGGAGTGCGACGGTAAATTCGCAGGCCTCGTGGGTGAAGCACGGGATGAGTTGAGTCGGGTGGAGCGGGCTTAGGATGGGCTCTAAGGAAATTGCTGAGATACGTTTGCCCCGGGCATGGTGGAGTAATGTTAGAGTCAATCAAAGCTCTTGAAGGACTCAAAGGTGAAGTATTTGAATCGAGTGGAGCAGGGCTCAAGATGGCTCTAGGAAACTGCTGAGACACGTTTGATGCTGGCGTGGTGGAGTAGTATTAGAGCCAAGCAAAGCTCTTGAAGGATTCAAAGACGGCGTGCTTAAAAATGGTGAATACTCTAGTATGATACTTGTGATGGGTATTCAAGTGAAAGGTAGAGATTGTTGGGATATTTCACATGAATCCCACATCGGATAAATTCAAGAGTGTAGATGAGTTAATAAATATGGTAGCCTCAGCCTAATAGGTTAACCTTTTAGGTAAGGAGGTGGTCCAACATGTTTATTGGGCCCGTCTACACAGGTGCGCGCTGCATGGTAATGAATTGATGTGGGATGGATCATACAATTATTATGTACGCGCACGCGATGCGTAGGCTCTCTGATTCTTCCCCAACATCTGGTATCAGAGCCTCACTTGGGGCCTGATAAAAAAAAGAAGGAAAGCAACAGCTTTCCAGCTTGCAGCAGCAAGATCTCATGGCGTCTGACAGCAACAACAACAGTTACGTGCAACCAGCAATTCTTAGATAAACTGAAATACAAAGGATTGCTAAACCCAAGTAATTTGCGTGAAAGTACTTCAGATATTATTATTGACTCAAAGTCTCACTTAAATAGGAATACAGGAAACAAAACAAGCAGAAAAATAAGTAAAGGACATCCCACGTTTAACAACTCCTAGACTTGTGATTTACTCCTATAGAACAGGTCAAGCAACAAACAAATTCCCTATTAAATAGGAATTATTAGAAAAACAACTACCAGCTAAAGACCTAAAGACTTTAACACCCTCCCTTAAACTGAATGCTATTCAAGCAAATCAGTTTATAGAGTTAACTGAGCAGATTCCAAGCAACCCACGCAGCTTGACAAATGAACTCAACTTTAATGGCTTGGTGAAGATATCTGCAACTTGGTATTCACTTCAACAGTAGACTAGATTTATAACTCTATCCTTTGTAAGATCACGCAAAAAATGATATCTTACATCTATATGTTTGGTTCGTCCGTGTAAAACTGGATTTTTAGAGAGCTTGATGGAAGAACTGTTATCTCAAAAAATCAGCATAGGACCCTACTGATAACACTTTAATTCTTCAAGAACCCTCTTCAACCACACGGCTTGACAAGCACTTGATGCAGCTGCAATGTATTCTGCCTCTGTTGTGGACAGAGTGACAACCAGCTGTTTTTTTGACATCCACGATATTGCTCCATAACTCAATATAAACACATGACCAGATGTGCTTCGTCTTTCTTTTAAATCACCTGCGTAATCACTATCGCTGAAACCAATAAGATCTGATCCTCCATTTTCCTTGTAAAAGATCCCGAACTCAGTTGTTCCCTTCAAATAACGAAACACTCTTTTTGCAGCCTTGAGATGAAGCTCTGTTGGTTTCTCCATAAACCTGCTAATTAGACATACTGCATACATAATATCAGGTCTAGTGGCTATTAAATACATTAAACTTCCAACAATTTGTTTAAAGTAAGTGTTGTCAATCCTCTTTCCTTCTGGATCATTCGTGAGCTTCAGACCTGGTTCGCTTGGAGTCCCAACTTGGTTACAATTCATCATCTGAAATCTGTCCAGAACCTCTTGAGCATATTTCTTTTGCCCGATAAAAATTCCTGTATGTGTCTGCATAACCTCAATGCCAATAAAATATCTCATTTTTCCTAGATCAGTCATGTCAAATTCAGCCATCATAGAATTCTTGAAATCAGTAATCATATCTTCATCATTTCTAGTGAAAATTAAATCATCGACATATAAGCAGACTATCAAAAGTTTACCTCCCTCTTTGGTCTTGATGAATAAAGTGTGCTCATATGGACACTTGTGAAAACCTGCCTTTTTAAAATATACCTCTAGACGACTGTACCAGGCTTGTGGTGCCTGTTTCAGTTCATATAAGGCCTTCTTCAGTTTATAGACCTTCTGTTCGTCTCATTCTTTCACATAGCCAGGGGGCTGATCAATGTAGACTTGCTCAAGTAATTCCCTGTGACGCCCCCAAAATTAGGTATACATCACCCATCTTGGGTCGTCAGATACATGGTACAGAATACAAATACAACTGTCGTGTACAATACGACAAAACATAACTGTGACTTTGAATACAATTATTGTCTACTAGAGACTATACAAACTCAAAAGGAGTCCTCATTACAATTATTGTCACACAATTTAACAGAATAGTGAGGACTACTAATACTATCATCTGGTCCATCACTCCGTTCTCCGACTCGTCTCAGCTATATTCTCATTTCCTGAAGAGAACAGTGAAAGAAAGGGTGAGCTCAACTAGCCCAGTAAGAAATATTATGACTAAGATAATGCAGAATAAATTATCATTAGCCTTCAACAGTGTTAAACTGATAAAATATAACGAACATCAAGTTTAACTGCAGCGGAACAAGCAATCCATTAAAAGAGTCAAGTAGAGAATAAAATCTACTATCTTTTATGATTTAAAAGGTTTTTCAACATTGTTATCGCTGGGACTCAGCTTAACAAAATAATCCACATCATCGAATCACCCCTGCACTACGGCCAAGGATATTCTTTAGTATCACGACCACAATTATCCATGCACTACGGGCCAAGAATATTTGTGTATTCATTAATGGTCATGATCATTCCAACAACTGTCCATCAATGAACTACGGGTCAATGAGGACTTTTACCACATCATTTGTAACATTACGGTCATGATTATACCGAATAATCCCTGGTCATAATCATACCAAGTCCATCTATGCACTACAGGCCACAGATGACTTTCAACATTTTATAAACATGAGGATGATGACAATGATATAAGAATTCAATAAAACAAGTTCAAAAATTAATTTATCCAAGAATTAACAACGTCTAAATTGTCAACATGATACTGCTTTGTGGAGTAAAATTCAAGAATGCTTAGAATAATATTTTCATGAAAAGATACTGGATGAAACGCAATTATCAAAGATATTCCACTAATTTCATGGAGTATAAAAGTTAAAACTTAACCAACTGAGTATAATAAAGAATGGAATAACAAAAGAAATCACCCGGCATGCGATAGACCGCACAGACAGGTTATTCTAACAGAATAATAAATAATGGAACCAGGTCCGGCGTAAACGCACAGACAGGATATTCCGACAGAATAATAAATAATGGAACCAGGTCCGGCGTAAACGTACAGACAGGATATTTCGATAGAATAATAACAAGACGGAACCAGGTCCGGTGTAAAACACAAAGACATGATGTTCTAACAGAATAATAACAAGACGGAACCAGGTCCGGTGTAAAACACACAGACAGGATGTTCCAACAGAATAATAATAAAAACGGAACCAGGTCCGGTGTAAAATACACATACAGGATGTTCCAACAGAATAATAGAAGAATGTCACCAAGTATAGGGTAGACCGCGTATACAGGTTATTCCAACAGAATAATAAGAAATGGAATAACAAAAGTTCTCTTCATGAATAATAAAGAATAACACCCCTTACCGTTTTAAAGAATAACTGAAATAAGGAAGTAGTTAAGTAGCAGAATACTTTTCTTCTCTCTCTCTATAGTTTCTTTTTATAGTTTCTCTCTCTAGAGTTCAGTGAATTCGTAAGAAATAATGAAGGAATGAGCTGCTATTTATAGAAAAATAGAATGCATAGTGTAAGACCCTAACTTATTAATGAATAAAATCAAATTTTCTCTAAATATTATTGTGAATAATAAGAGGTTAATTTGATATAATACTTTGGTTATGGGTGAAATGTGCAAATTTTGCAAAATAAGCAAGTAGTTATAAAATATTCATTTTGTCGAGGAATATTCGTTTGGTCGTGGAATATTCTTGCTGTCGGGGAATATTCGTACGACGGCGCAGCCTTGTGTGGGCCCCATAACGGAAAGCGATTGGATGAAGAAAACGACAAGTATAAGTTATTTATAAATAACGGCGTAGTTGTTACCGTTCATACTGTTGGAATACCCGGTGGTTAAAATACAGTAGCACACGGTATTACACCAATTATTGATTCTTACGTAAGAATGCACTACTCAATAATTGTTACAGTAGTTATTGTTCAATATTTTATTTTATTGATTCAATAATTGTTGCGTTGATATTTTATATTATTGTTGTTTCAATAATTGTTGCTGCACAGTATTTTCCATTATCAGATCAATAATTCATATTATTTGAATAATATTATTAGATAACATTATTGGCAATGTCTAGAAAGTTCTGTCTAAGGAGAGGTTTGGTCATCTAATTGCGCGCCAGTAAGGAGAAATCCTTATTGGAAAGCCCCCTCTTTCCTGGGAACGGCTTGGTTGTCATAAATGTGATTCTGTAATATTATTTGTGAATAATTAATTATTGATTCATATGATAAGGAAATATTTATTTTATGTGGATATAAATGAGTGATATATTTTTGTGGTTAAAAATGAAGGAGTTAATGTCGAAGTTTTTATCAGTATTTTTGTCGGAATGGAGGTATTAAAAATCAGAGTTTTTGAGATATTTTGCGGGGGTTATAATTTTTAATCCGACCGTTGGATCGTGGTAATTTTTGGATATGTTATACATATATAAGTTGAGTATATGTCCACAAATTTTGAACCGTTAAAAATGAATGTATGATTTATTATGAATTTTACGAGATGACTTGTTCAGAAATTGTTGAATTTTAGGAGTTTATCATTTTGATGGAAAATTCTAGAATTGGTGGGCCCCACTCTTGGTTGGTGAAGAAATGTGCTGAGATTTTTAATCAAATGTGGTGGGTGGAAATAGTAGCAGGTAAAGCCATCAGGTTGTAGGTTAAGTCTGCTTCGGCGTGCTAACATTTTCCTATAAATAGAGGGCTAAGTTAGAATTGAAAATCACACCAGAAACAAGTTTTATCTCTTTCTCTCTCTAGATTATTGAGTGTATTTTGTGAGTATTTAGATACTTTGAGAGTTTCTATTCATCAGAGCAAGTTTCTTTCAGCCTTATACCGGTATTCCGACCAGAAGTACTGATATTTTGAGGTAAGGGATATTATTTTCTTCTTAATGATATTATTTTCTTCAATATCATTATGCTGAAATATCAACATGAGTTTTTTTTATCAAATTTGGAACTTTTTGTGTCGGAATTACTATTCACGTATACGGCACTATTCACGTATACGATACTATTCACGAATACGGCACTATTCACCTAAAAATAAAATTTTCCCTTTTTGTCCAAGATGTCTATTATGGTTACTATCTTTGATTGTATCCATGTTTTGATCTTTATTTTTGAATTCTGCTTCACAATTGATTATTATGAAGTATTATTGATCTTGGATAAACTGTTATACGAATCCCTAATATTTGTCCTTCTGTCTCACTGGATTCGTTCTCTTTAAGATATTTTTCATCATCCTCAGTCCTAAATGATGATATTACTGAATATCTTTGACCTGTAGTGCAAAGATGTATGATTACTTGATGAATATCTTTGGCCTGTAGTGCAAAGATGAACAGGTGTTGAGATGAACATGACTGACAGGTGATACAAATGAATATCTTTGGCCTGTAGTGCAAAGATGAATATTTGGATAAAGATGATTATTAATTGATGTTACAGGGATAAAATATTGATGATGGACTTTTAAATCTTAGAAGATAGTAGAATTCTTTCTCTACTTGACTCTTCTAATGGTTTGCTGTTTCCGCTGCAGTTGTTGATCTAAAACTTGTTGTCGATTATATTCTATCAGATTTTTTCCCTGTTGAAGACTAACGATAATTTGTTGTATATTATCTTAGTCATAATATTCTTTACTGGGCTAGTTGAGCTCACCCTTTTCCTTTTTGTTCCATTTTTCTTCTCAAGAGGTGAGAACATAGCAGGATCAAGTCGGGGTATGGAGTGATGGTTCTAGAAAGATGTTTTAGCAGTCCTCACTATTTCTGTAAAATAGTGTTTGAATAATTGTAATGAGGATTTATTTGAGTGTGGATATTGTCCAGAATACAATATTTGTATTTAAACTCACAGTATGTGTTGTCGTATTTTGCACGACAATTGTATTATTGAAGTTGTAGTTTGCTTTCTGTACCATGTATTTGGCAACTCAGAATGGGTGTTGTATACCTATTTTGGGGGCGTCACACATAGTAACTAATCCATGAACGGTCCAGATTGATTACTTTAATCTGACGGTCCATATTTAAAGAAAAATCTTTTAAATAAAATATAATATATTCTATTTATAGAATAACTTTAATAAAGTATTCTGTTTTATATAAAAAGATGTTTCTGTTTTATTACGTTAATAATACGAATAAAACAAAACTTCATTATCGCTAAATAATTCATATTATTAACTGACAATAATTGAATCAAACTGAGTGACTTCTCACATAAGCATTAATAATCAATACCGTGTGCTACTATGCAACCACACGTATTACCGTACTTTTACTACCGAGTAGTTCAACAGTATCAATGGTAAACTTTCGTCGTTATTTTTAATAAAATATTTTTGTCGTTTTCTCAATCCGACAATAATTCCGTTGTGGGGTCCACCAATGATTGTGCCGTTGTACGAATATTCCCTGTTAAAACGAATATTCCCCGACCAATCGAATATTATTTAATAACGTGCGTACTTTGCAAAATTTATAAATATTACCCACAACTATAACATTATATCAAATTAACTCCATACTATTTAAAAATGATATTTATAAAAAATTCATCTTTATTTATAAAAGTTGGGGTCTTACATTCCCCATTGAGGAAGGCTGATTTGACATCAAGCTGGAAGATGGGCCATGAATTATGTGCTGCCAATGAAACCACCAAACGGATTGTCTCATGTCTTGCAACTGGAGCAAAGACTTCTTGATAGTCAATGCCATATTTTTTCTTGTAACCTTTCACAACCAGCCTTGCTTTGTGCTTGTCAATTTCTCCTCTTTCATTTAGCTTTGTCTTATAAACCCACTTTACACCGATAGATCAGTGAGTTCCCAGGTGTCATTCTTCACAATAGCTTCAATTTCAGCATCCATGGCTTTCTGCCATTTTTCCTCATTTCTTGCTTCTTCAAAAGATATTGGATCAAAATCTGCAAGCAAAGCCAAGGGAGCATGTGTATCATCATCAGACAGTTCACTACCACTTACATAATCCGTCATCCAGGAAGGCCTTCTTCTTGGGCGTTGATCTTCACGACTTGGTTGTTGATCATTTTCTATTGGAACATCATTAGAAGGTTCATTTGCTGCGGAACTTGGCTGACTTTCATTGAGGGCTTGCACTTGTTGTTCAGACTCCTTCTCCGCTTCATCAAAATTGGTTGGTACTTGCTGTTTTTCAGTACCACTCCCGTCCCATGTATCATCTTCATCAAAGATAATATCATGACTGATAATTATCTTTTTGGAAATAGGATTATATAACCTGTACGCCTTGGATTCCTCGCTAATACCGAGGAAAACACATCTTTCACCTTTATCATCTAGTTTGTTCCTCCTTTGATCAGGTACATGCACATATGCTATGCATCCAAAGATTCTGAAATGATCCACTGCTGGCTTGTGTTCAGTCCAAGCCTTCTCTGGTGTTTTATTTTTAACTACGACTTCTATTCAACACATGGACACTCCAGTTCACTGCTTCTGGCCAAAAATTCTTTGGAATGTGCCTCCTTGCTAACATGCTCCTCACCATGTCCATGATTGTGCGATTCTTCAGTTCTGCCACTCCGTTTTGCTGTGGTGTGTAGGTTGTGGTAAGTTGTCTACGAATACCTCGCCATTCACAAAAATTAGTAAATTCATGTGAATTAAATTCACCACCACGATCTGTCCGCAAAATCTTAATGGACATTCCTTATTCTTTCTCTACTCGTGCCTGAAACCTTTTAAACACACCAAAAGCCTCAGATTTTTCTGCCAAAAAATATACCCAAGTCTTCCTGCTATAGTCATCAATAAAGGTAATGAAGTACCTCTTGTTGCTATTTGATGTTGGATTGATTGGCCCACAAATATCTGAATGGACTAAATGAAGTGCTTGTGTGGCTCTCCATAAGTCTCCTTTAGGAAAGGAATCACGATGCTACTTTCCAATGGCACATTCTTCACACACTATTGGAAATGATTGGACTGGAGGGAGCCCAATTACCATTTCTTTTTGTTGCAAGGTCTTTAGTCCATTAAATTCAAATGTCCATAACGGAAATGCCACAACCAGGTTGAGTCATGTACCTTTGCAGCGAAGCATGACTGGTCACCGCTTTGTGTATGCAAAGGGAACATCCTGTTTGATGTCATTTCAACTTGTGCAATCAATCCTTTCTCTGGATGTTGAATTTGGCAGCAGCCATTTTGAATGTGTATGCCATACCCTTTTTCTTGCAATTGCCCAAAGCTGATCAAGTTACTTTTCAAGTCTGGAACATAAAATACACCCGTAATAGTTTGCATAGCATTATTTATTCGGGTTCTAATATTTCCCTTTCCCATAACCGAAATCTTAGAGTTATTACCAAGCTTTACATTCTCTCTAAACGTTTCATCTAAGACAGAGAAAAAGGATTTGTTATTGCACATGTGATTGCTGCACCCAGAATCCAAGTACCATATGACTAGTTTAGTCTACTGTTTTTCAATAGCTGCCATCAGGAGCAATTCTTCTTCAGCTTCTGCAAAGTTATTTTTTTCATCCTTTTCAGTGCATTCATATTGATAATGACCAAACTTGTGACAACCATAGCATTCCACAGTTGATTTATCAAAATGCCTTTGATCACGACCACGTCCTCTGAAATGACCTCCACCACGACTTCTTCCAGATCCTCTCTATGCAGATGATTCACCTTGAGTTGTTATCTTCAGGGCCTGTTCATCTTGGATGTGACTTGTCATCCTCTGCTCGTGTACCAGCAACGAGCTTTGCAACTCATCAACTGAAAGGCGATCAATGTCATTCGATTCTTCAATTGAACAAACCACGTAGTCGAATTTGGTGGTCATGGAGCGCAAATTTTTTTCAATAATGGTGACATCCTGCAAGTTTTCACCATGAATCTGCATCCTGTTTGCGATTGCCAACGTTCTCCCAAAAAAGACATCGACTGATTCTTCTTCCTTCATGTGGAGAATCTCAAACTCTTTGCGAAGAGCTTGAAGCTGTGCCCTTTTGACCCTTGCTGATCCTTGATATTTCTTTTTCAAGGAGTCCTAAATCTGCTTAGCTGCGTCTTTTTTCAAGATGGTTTACAGGATAGCACGATCAATTGCCTGGAAAAGGTAGTTCTTTGTCTTCAAATCTTTTAACTTTTGTTCTTTTAGCGTCTTTCTTTGTGTTCTGTCAAGGTTACTCCTTCTTCTGGCTCAGCAATTCCACTCTCCACAAGACCCCAATATTCCTTGGATCTCAAGAAGTTTTCCATCAGCATGCTCCAATGATCGTAATGACCATCAAAGCGAGGAATTGCTGGTTGCACGTAACTGTTGTTGTTGCTGTCAGATGCCATGAGATCTTGCTACTGCAAGCTGGAAAGCTGCTGCTTTCCTTCTTTTTTTTATCAGGCCCCAAGTGAGGCTCTCATACCAGATGTTAGATAAACTGAAATACAAAGAATTGCTAAACTCAAGTAATTTGCGTAAAAGTACTTCAGATATTATTATTGACTCAAAGTCTCACTTAAATAGGAATACAGGAAACAAAACAAGCATAAAAATAAGTAAAGGACATCCCACGTTTAACAACTCCTAGACTTGTGAGATACTCCTGTTGAACAGGTCAAGCAACAAACAAATTCCATATTAAATAGGACTTTTTAGAAAAACAACTACCAGCTAAAGACCTAAAGACTTTAACAAATACCATTGATAGAAGTAAAGAAATACAAGTATAAACCAGTAAACTACAACTACCCTACACACAACAAATAAGTAAAACAAAAACTCATGGAGGGAAACCAATCTTCTTTATAATTTATTTATACAGAAATTTTAAGTTACAGAAGATAGCCTTGGACAGATATACAGTCAATCCCTCGGGGCCTCAGTTTTACAATTCATAACAACTACTACTATAAAACACATCAGTGGAAACCTTTTTACTTCAAACCACTAAATATATCAAGGAAGAAGCCTCGTAATTCGTAAATAATGGAATGGAATCTGGGAATGAATAATGGCTCCGAGCAAGATCAAGGCAAAGGCAAAGGTAACTGCCAGTTGGCAGGTGGAATTGCCTACAAAGTTCCCACAAAACACAGGACAATACAGTCCAATTGAATGAATAATAATCAAGGCAAAGGCATGGGTGGTTTCCACTTGTTAAATTCCACCAAGTTTCTGTTCACTACGGATCCGTTGTGAAGCCAGAACGTTTCAGTTGACTGCTGGAATTGCCTTACTTTCCTCTGAAGCTCCCACAAAATTCCATTAAAAGCAGAGCAGGATTCTGACTCTGGAGAATACACCCATAAGCACCTCACTTTTCTACCCCGGGCTATCATCTCCTCTATCTCTTTGTCTGAAAAAGGAACAAACTGATTAGACATAATTATGTTGACAACAATAAGCAGCGCAGTGTGCAAATTGGTTATGGAAGAATATGACCTGATATTGATTCCAAGTATTCTAAAAGTTGAGGACCTATTCGAGTGGATGGCCATTTAATTGAAATCTGAGTGTAATCAACAACATTCTGAAAAGGTAGTTCTACTTGATCTGACAAGATCACTGGTACACACTCCTGTATAACAAAAGAAGTTACATTGGTTGAACTAGTCTCATGTGTTTAAATGTCTGAGTTAGACATACAGAGCGAGTAAGAGAGAGCGTGAGAGACCACAAAAAATGACTCATAAAACCGAAGAGTCCAAGACGATTCGCCACGAGGAGCCAGGAAGAACTTGGCATTGCGGAGATGTTGAAAATAATCTATCTTCCCCAGTTTGTCAGGGCCACTGAACTTCAACTCTGGAGATTCTAACTGTTTCAGGTTGCATACATTTTGGAAAGCATCAACAAAATTATAAACAAAGTAACTTTGTAACTAAATACATGACAATAAACCTTATAATTCAAACCATTAAGTACAGCATGTAAGCATGAGTAGGAAAATTGATCACCATTCATAGGTAAACCAGTAAGAACGTGGAGCAAATGGCATTTTTAAAGTTCAAAAAATGTGACATGAATTAAAAAAACATGGAGTGAAGTTCTGATATCTGCAGATGCATAACATTATACTTGGGTACACAGAAGAGCAGCATCGCTATTGATACATGTAACTTAAAAATTATTTGCTATAGACGGCCAGACATAGGGCCATAGATAATTGCTATAGACAGACAGAGATCCACTAAATGGAATAGTGCCCATTGCCAAGCCTATCTATGGATCACTCTCATATACATAATTACATAATACATAATACATACATCTATATATAGAGAGAGAGTATTGAAGTATGAGAAACCTTATAATTAATTTTTTTTACGTAACCTAGCATTATAACTACTAAAGGGCTGGCTATATATCCTAAAAATATATAAACAATAGAAAACTACGGAAAATCATCATTTTGTTGCCTTGCAAATATCTAATTAATGGCTTGATAAAGCCTCAACTCAAAATTAAAGAAGAGGTAGATGGCCATAGGACTTTAGAATGAAGAAAATCTACTGATAAAAAGTCAAATAAGTTGAATACAAAATTAAACTATATATTAGCATTCAAAGATTGAAAATTGAGTACAATCCGTGAACCATGAATCCAAGGAAAAAGACATACCTTGTCTGAGAACTTCTTTGAAAGATCTATCAATTGAAGACGACCAAGCTTTCCTTGTGCTCGACCTAAGAAGTTTGCCAAATACTTTCTCTCTGATAAAGGTAATGGCTTAACCAGTCTTACCCCATGAGTAGTCATCCCATCATCAACATTTCCAGGGATGATGACGTCTTTCCATGTATTAAAAGCACTTGTATCTCGCTTATCTGTTCGATCCCCCTGAATTCGCACAAAGTAGACTCTTGGCTTTTCCATGTTCAGAATAAATAAATCATTACAGTACTTCCAAAAATATGATTGTGTTCCACCATCTTGACAAGATCTTCCAATATAGCATATACCAGTTACAAATAAATGAATAATCATATAGCCCAGGTGTCTAAAAAATGATAGTAATGATAAACTGTTTGCTTGGTACAAACTTCGTAAATTGAAAAAAGGAGAAGCAATTAAGGTAAAAAAGTCGAGTGAACTCCACTAATTATCAATTCCTCTTAGTTTTTCTTGAGGTTAACTAGAAAGGAAGGTTTTAAATGTTGTAATTCTTGCTCTCCTACAATATTATTTATAGCTAACTACATCCAAAGGATTTTTTTCGGTCATGCCTAGCACAGTTTCACCTCAGCCTACAAGCGGATAACATGCATCCACCGTTTATGCTTCAAAAGTATAAATCGAAGCAAGCAGATGGAATAAATGCTACGACTATACAGGCTGACACTACCAACTCACTAAGTAAATAAAATGTTGCTATCGTTGACATTGGCTTCACATATGTTCCTTGGACAATAGTTGGAGATGACACACAGAACTGTTGGGCTGTAAAAAGGTACCTCAGGAGTGAGAATAATGGAACGATTCAAATATGTTGCCCAAGATTTGAACAAATGAGCCCCAGCACCACTGCAATTGTGAAGAATAGCATGCATTTATCATCAGGAAAAAATAACTGGTGGTACAAAAGCTACAAATGTACAAATAAAATAAAACATAAAAGACACTAGATATATGCTATTTGAGCAGTTTTCCCTCCAATAACAAGTTGGCCAGATTAGAAAGCCTAGCAGGCCAGCTCCTACATGTGGGATGAGTATCAATTTAACAAAGATGTCAGATTTATGATTCCCCTACAAAAACCTTAAATATTTGGTGTTTCAGGACTTCCCCTTTAAGATAGAATTTGACCTTAGGCATAATCATAAATTTATCATATCACTATACCCTCAACCCTTGAAAGTATATTCCAACACAAAATTTTAATTTGTATTTGGCATAGATGCAAGTGAACACAGAAGTATCACGATACTACTACTGATCTGAAAAATAACTGATTAAAACTAAACAGTGATGATACCTTGGAAAGACGAATATGTGGTTGCGGCCACCGGATAGCCTGAAATAGGGCATTTGACTTAAGACCTGAAAGGAAAATTTATGAATATGATTACAACTAACCATCTTTTACGTTTTTTGTTTTCCTTGTTTTGTCAATAAAACCTACCTCTTTCAGTCTTTGTATGTGTTTCCTTGATTAAATGGTAACAAATATGAAATTAATATAAAAGATAATCAACCATATTTACACATTTCCAGTTATAATTAATATTATAATACTCTAAAATTGCACAGAAACCAATCTCGTAACTCAATATTGTAATCCAAAACAATCATAAAATTTATGATACAAACATGATTAGTGACTTGTGTATTACTGTATTAATGCAAACATAGCATCAAAGTAAGATAGCTTTCACTCTATCAAGTTAATTATTTCCAAGCATTTTTAAAGTTGTATTACCTTCACAAAAGTCTGATTAATCTCTTTGTCATTCAGACCACCAGACATGCGAACGCATTTAACATAAGTAGGCATAAAGAACAGATCTGCTTCCTCTTTCTTTCTTGTCCGAAATCTTGATTTCAAAAGCATCCTGTGTATTTTAACCTGCAGTTCACAATAGAACCATAGTAGTTGCAAAATAATCATTCAAACCCTAAATAGCCAGCATGAAGATCAACCACATTGTTGTTGATATACAACTGAAAAAAGGTATATGAAAGATATTGATTATCATTGCTGATCTTAGGTTAACTTTTCATCGTAATTTTGAGTGTAAGACCAAAGACAGAAATCCATACTGAATCCAGTGAAATATAGAATATACACACTTCAGTCTTTAAACCTACAATTTTTTATATCTATATTTTTTGTAGTTTCTTTTGTCAGTAGTTTCAAAGAGAAAAAAAAATCATTCACTGCTAAATAACCTGGTTGAGTATTTTCACGTGTCCCTTAAACTAGATTATCCTTAAATTTCCATGACTAGCTGCAAATTATTCTCACTAGCACGTAGCAGTTAGACTTGGTAATTTAGGCACAAGCCCGCGGGCCGCGCCGGGCCGCCCGTAGAAACATGGGTCATGGGTCGCAATATTTTAGCCCAAGAAAATGCGGGCCATTTTGGCCCGGCCCGTGATTTATTTTTTTTTAAAATAAAATGTTGCTACTTGTGGGTTATGAGACTTGAACACAAGACTTGTAAGTAAATAAATAAGAGTTCAAACCAACTAAGCTACAACAACTATTTGTTTTTAATGCAATCTTCAATATATTGTTTCTTTACTTTTGTTCAAATTTTATTATTCTTAAAAAGTATAACCTAAATCGTGCCTAATTTATAATATTTATGAGCATTATCATTTTTCAAAAATTTTTAATTAATTTGTTAAGAACATGAGTAATTAAGCTTAATTAGATGCTTCTAGTCATGGCAGAAACAAGTTTGACCAAATAATATAGATTTTGATAACACATGAATCCGCCGTTTAAAACTCTGGTTTGGAATAATATAGGAAATTATTCAAATGTAAGTCGTTAATATATGTAGCAGTACTTAATAGTTTATAAACTATAAATTAACTAACTAACATACATGTGCAATAGTGCAACTGAATCATAATTTCCCATCAACACAACAATAATGCGCTATTGGCCAACTCTTAATCTGCACTTGATTATGATAATTAATTAATAATACTAATTTATAATACTATTAAAATTTTAATTGATTGAGATATATAGTTAATGTATGTAATTAATTAATCATGTCTGTTTGTATTATTGTTTATTATTAATTATTTTATTATTTTTAATATTTATTATTATTACTATTTCTGGTGTAGCAATATTTTGCAAAAAAAATAAATAAATAAATGAAGAAGCCCACGGGCCGGGCCGGGCCGGGCCAACCCGGGCCGGGCCAACCCGGGCCACATGCCTAACAATATCAGTCCACCAAAATCCGGGCCATTTTAGCCCGGCCCGACCGTTTGTCAGGTCTAGTAGCAATCATCTTTATATGCACATATTGGATTCTTCCCTATTGGTTACCAGGACTTTCTAACTCAGTCAAGAACCACCCATGAGACAAATAATGACTTCAAGAAACTAGTTGACAGGTAATTGGATTGTGAATTGCAATTAAAGCTTTACATTGATCATTTGGAAATGTAATTAAAGGAAGAAAAAAAAAATCCCAAATGTGTAGTTACTATAATAACCAACCATTCTAACAAGTTTATCTAGTCCTGTAATTACTATAATAAATCATTCAAAGTCACATATCCTCTTGTCATTTTCAGTTTTGCACTGCTTAAGGACACTTAAAAATCATCTTCCCAAACCCACATTTTAAACTTATAAACAATACCTTGAATTTATATTTGTAGTTTGTTCATTTCAATTAATAGTGATTAAACATGGTTTAAATCAAAGCCTAAAATTCAATATAACTAGCATAACTAATGATGAACTCAAACCACCACTTCCTCAAGAATAAAACACCCCAACATTTGATAACAAAAATTACAATTATCTTCAAAGTTAAAATTACAAAAAGCACATTCATCTTCACCTTATTTGCTAACAATGCACACTCATTTGAGTTTCCCCACACATTCCTTGTCCATAAACTAAAAAATAAAAAATAAAAAATTGGACACATAACAGTTGTTGCTTATAATTGAATTCAGTTCATGATACCCCTATATACATTCAAAAAATCAAAACCATAAGAAACGGGAGAAATTACCTGGGTGCCCCACTGGCCTTTGAGGCAAGTCTCAGCAGATATCTTACCATCCCGCCCACGCTTCAGTTGATCAAGGCCGTCAATTTCGTGCTCATCATATACGTAGATCTTGAGAGAGAAGTGGGACCCATACCCTCTATGAGGCCAACTGATGGACTCCCCATCATTACTGAAGCGTACGACGTCGTCTTTGGATCTATACTGGCCATTGAAAGCTGAAGAAGAAGAAGAAGAACAGTAGAGAGAGTATTGGTCGAAGAGTCTGGTGATGAAGAAGGTGACAGCAATTAGGGCTAAAGCTCCAATCTGGTGAGTGCGGGTGCAGCTTTGGTTATTGTGGTATGCTCCGAAGAGTCTGTTTTTGTTGACGTGGTTATTGTATATGCTTCCCATTTTTTCAGTAGCTGCACAGAATGAAAGTATTGAGTCTGAGGAAGGAAGACGAAGAAGAAGATGTTTACTAAACGCTGACGTTTACTTTGCTCTATTTATTAATTTGTCTATGGATTAATACATTTTTTAAATTGTATTCTCAATTTTTTTAATTACAAAATTAAATTTTAAATACTTTTTCAACTTAAGGATTGTCTTTTCAATTTTTTTCATTGTGGATTAAACTTTTAATTATTTTTTATTACGTCTAATTGATAGTATCACATCATAAAATTGATAACATGATAACGACACGTGACTAACAAATTTTTATGTGTAATATTGAGTCTCATTTTAATATTTATTTAATTAAATTTTTTTACCAAAAAAGATAAATATAAGATCATTATTAATTTATAAAAATTAATAATTTACCAAAAAAGGACAAAATTATCATTAAATGTACTTAAAAAAATTAATAATAGTCTTATATTAAAATAATAATTTACTTTAAAATTAATATTAATTTTATATTTACCCTTTTTGGTATAAAAAATAATTGAATAAATGTTAAAATAAGACTTAATATTACACATAAATAGTTTTTTAGTCATGTGTCGTTGTCATGTTATCAATTTTTTACGTGACACTATCAATTAGACGTAATCATAAAAAATTAAAAATTTAATCTATTGATGGAAAAAATTGAGAAGACAATTCTCAAAGTGGAAAAAAAATTAAAAATTTAATCTCTTAATTAAAAACATTAAGAAGATAATTCCCGAAATAAAAAAAAATTAAAAATTTAATTCTCTAATTAAAAAAATTGAGAAAACAATCCCTAAAATGAAAAAAAATTAAAAAATTAAGACATTAATCTATATTTTGACCTTATTAATTTGGCAATAATAACAAAATACTTGCTTCCTTTTTTTAAAAAAAGTAAAAAAAAAGAAGAAAAAATTGTGAAAATAACACTCCTTTTAAACAACTTTCGAATCATCCTGCATAAAAAATGCAGAAATGATGCTATGACCGAGACTGACTTGTTACATGAAAATTTTAATAAATGACAAATTTTAATAATATATACACTAATAATTTTAAATTTTAACAAATACTTACAACAACAAATTATGGTCTATTAATAATCACGTAACTTTATCAAATAAAAAAATAATAAAATATAATTAATTAATATTATCAATAATCATACGAGTTTCGATGAGTATATTTTAAACAACATTTAAAAACGTATTTTTAATTTAGTTATTTTTAAAAGATATATGAAATAATAAAAAATAAGAAAAAATTCGCACATTATTATCAACTTATTACTTAGGATTTTATGTAAATAACTATCTATATCCGACATTAAATTAGTTAAAATATAAATTATTTTTAAAAAATTATTTCTTTAATTTAAAATTTAAAATTTAGATTTTATTTTGGAACAAGAGGGATTACAAAGACTTTCTGTATGTTATAGGTGTGAATTTAAAAAAACTGAGAAAATAAAAGAAAAGAGAAATTTAGGGAATAAATAAAAAGTATCTTGTTTATGAGTATTTTAGGAAAATAAGATAGAGAAGAATAATTGAAAATAAATTTCTTTTTTGAATCAAAATTTAATTTAAATTTCTTGCCTCTGCCTCCTTTCTCCATAAGTTTACTCTCAACAAACTGACAAACACAGAAGTAATCGATTTCAATCTTAAATTTCATCGACGTTACTTCAAAATCAATTCAATCTAATAATTTCCCACAATCTGATCGTCGATCCCCTCAAATTGTCTCTTAATTTCTCACAGAAATCTCCATTCGTACAGTAGTAACAAAAGCTAAAAGAGGTAGAAAAATGGAACATAGCTCTTCCTATTGGGAGGGCTTGCCAACGACGGCGTCTGGGAAACAAGATAGGAAATGGAGATCATCAGCAAAGTCTCTGCAGTCCTCTAAATCATCAATCTTCTTAGCCTTTTTCTCTTGCTTCGCTTGGCTCTACATCGCTGGCCGGTTCGTTACATACTTGCATATATATATATATATATATATATATATATATATATATATATATTGATGCATCAGTTTTATCATATTTAATGTTTTTAATTAAATTTGTGTGTGGATATTTAAGATGTATGAATTGCTAATGTGATTGTTTTTTGATTGGATTGATTAGGTTGTGGCAAGATGCAGAGAACAGAACATTACTGGCTAATCTTCTTCAGAGGAATTCTAACAAGGTCTGTTTTGGGTTTCAAATTTAGACTCTGTTTGGTTGATGAGAAAATGTAGGATTGTTTATGAGGCAAAAAATCAAAGCTTTATCTCCTAATTGATCTAGAATTGTAGTAATCTTAGTCCTAAGATGAGTGATTTGCACTGGAAATAAGACTGGAAATGATTTTGAGTTTTGGGAATTGGGTTACTTATTAAGTATTAAAATTAACCTGAGGATGGCATTAAATTAAGTATTTATAATGTGCATAGATTAGAACAAAAATTGATTTTCTTTTTGTAGATTAAGTTGTTTCGGAAATAAACCAGGAATAGCAAGAAACAGTTTAAATAGAAAAATCCCAGTAGGACTGATAATTTTGCTGTTGTAAATAGTTTATTTCAGGGCCATAGGCTAATGTGTTCCTTTAGGAACTCTCTTTTTATTTGTACTCCCTCCGTTCGAAATGTAAGTTCAAAGTTTGACTTTGTAAGGTCAATATGAGATATTTTTAAATTCAAAATTGATGTGATTAATTTAATGTTTGTAAAAAGTAAAACATGTATTTAGTACCTTTAAGATATTAAACACTTTTCGTAATTGTATTGTCTAAAATTAAATGACTATATATCAATTTTGAGTTTAAAAATATTTTGAATTGAATTCAAAATTGATCCTATATTTTGGAGCGAAAGGAGTATTTGGCATGCGAGCTTACTTTTATAAATTTTACGACCCAAAGCAATCAAAGATTTGTTAAGTCAAAGCAATCGAGGATGTTAGATTTAATATTGAATATTTCGAGTTCTTAAATGTGCCCAAGGTAAATTAGTGCCCATACTATTAAGTGATTGGTGAAACTGTTTGTATGTATATAATTTTGATTCAATTTCAGTGCTTCTCTTAGCATT
The DNA here is from genome assembly GCA_016801055.1 of Panax notoginseng. NCBI lineage: Eukaryota > Viridiplantae > Streptophyta > Magnoliopsida > Apiales > Araliaceae > Panax > Panax notoginseng. The sequence goes on from CM029018.1 coordinate 200,908,280, forward strand.
CCTCTAATCTTCTTGTTATTGTTGTTTAGAGACCAAAGGTTCTTACAGTTGAAGATAAGCTAGTGGTCCTAGGATGCAGGTAATCCTCCCTCTCCCTCTCCCTCTCCCTCTATCTCTTTCTAAATATATACAACACACACACATATTTATGTATACAGACATTGTATAATTGTAATTACGCACAGTCTCAGTTTTCACAATTTGAGAGATCACGTGCCTTGTTGTTGCACATAATGTTTTTTTCCCCAGGGATTTGGAGAAGAGAATTGTGGAAGCTGAGATGGAGCTAACATCAGCAAAGAGCCAGGGTTACGTCAACACCCAGTTGCAGCGAAGTGGGTCTTCATCTGGCAAAAGGCTTCTTGCTGTTATTGGAGTTTATACTGGATTTGGGAATCGTTTGAGGAGAAATGTATTTAGAGGTTCTTGGATGCCAAAAGGTCAGTTAGAAGTGTAATATGGTCCTTAATTTTTAAGAGTTGCTTCTCTCTTTTAATATGGTGTTTAGGTTTTTAATTTAGCTTATAATCAGCTTTCTATGTGATTGGTTTTATGTCATTTAAACAATTCTGATTGTAGTATCCTAAGGCCATGTTTGTTTACAATCATGTTGCATGAGATTGGATTATTTTAACTTATTTATACTAGTTTAATACTTATAAGCACTTTTTTATCCTTGGATTAGTCCGAGATTAAAGCCTCATGTACTATTTCTTTTGTTTCTAAGGTCATTCTAGAGGGACTATACAATCCCAAGGAGGAAGATGAGATTAAAAAGTACCCCCTTTAGAGGTGTCAAGTGGATTTAGAAGTAAAGATTTAGTCCATGGATTTTCTTAAGACTAATTTAAGGATAAAAAAGTGCTTAATGAATATAAATAAGCATAAATAGTTCAATCCTATGCGCTATTGTTACAAACAAACATAATCTAATGGTTGAGAGAAATGATCTCAAGTTGTTCCAATCTTTATGAATTTGGGGAGCTTAAAACAGGACTGTAAAACAAGTAAAACGACTTGAGCTTTTTCAGTTGACTTGTGACATAAACGAGGCATAGTTGAGTAGATTCGAAGTGAACAATTCTTTTGATTTAGTCCAATCTCTTCCTAGCCAATTTTTACTTTGCTAAATCGATTTTTTGAAATTCGCTAGATAATCGATACAGATTCCCTGAGAAGAAAACGCAATCTGCAGTCGTAGTCTCTATTTATCCCAATCTTTTTTTCTGCCGTCCCAAAACACAGTCCCAACAAAAATAAAAAATCCACTGCCATAAACCAATACCATCATCACCAGTCAATACTTTCTTTCCTTTCACAAACACAACCAAAAACACATCATTAATTCTAAACCTAACAGCTCATTTCCCCAAAACAAAACCTATCCATATAACCAACCATCACTGGAATGTTGCACCATCAACAAACACCATTTCCTACCCCCATCAAAACCCACAACAGTCGCTTCCCAACGTTCAAAAAATAACTCCAAATATCCCTTCAACAGACCAAAATTCAAAATTTTAGAAATTAAAAACAAAAGGAAAGTGAGAAGAAGAAGAGTTCACACTGCTGCCGATCAGATTTGCTTTCATTGTCCGCCATAGTTGCTCTCCTTGCTGTTGCTGGTGCCTTTGCTATCATTTCTGTCACAGTCCCCTCACCATCGCAACTCTACGTTCCGAAATCTTGATTTGTTCGTTTGTTATGTTTATCAATGAGAGGTAGTCATTTATTTTGCTACATTCTAGTAAGCTACCCCAAAGTTTCCATATATTCTCTATCACACTTTGTTTTGAGTTTATGATTTTCTGTATCTACTCAACAGCTTGACATCCTTGACACAATCTGTTACTTGTGAATTTTTACTTTCTTAACTAGTCAATTATTAGTCTCAAGGTAGGTTGATTCAGTTCCTCCCCCTTCCCTCCCCTAATGAAAAGGTACTATGGCCACTTTTTGGTATCACTTGTGAAGGAAAAATTGTAGACATTTAGAAAATAACTTCTAGTACTTTTGGTATATTATCTGGCTGCATGGTATTTTATGAATATTGTGAGTTAGGATTTATTGTGAGGGTACAATTTGATGAATGGTATGTACATCCATTTGTAATTTTGCAGTTGATGCTTTGAAGAAACTTGAAGAAAGAGGAGTGGTTGTGCGTTTTGTAATTGGTCGGAGGTTCTTACACACTTATACTGGATCTTAAATATTAATTTCCAGTGCCTTACTATTTTCCTTTGTTTCAACTTGGCGATACAATTGTTTTCAAATTTAAACTACTCTTACTAGGTGGACAAATTTTTATTTGATAAGTCTTACTAGGTGGACAACTTTTGTTATAACTAATTACTTTCAAAATCTGTAGTGCTAATCGAGGTGATAGCTTGGACCGCAATATAGATGAGGAAAATCGCAGGACAAATGATTTCCTTATTCTTGTAAGTTATTGAAGTTTGTTATTCTTATGGTAACTCCTGTTAGCTATCATATTGCATCTGTTTGTATAATTATGTTTCCTATATTTCTTTATTTTCCGAGTAGCTAAATAGCGTGGATATAGATATGGCATGGTTTGGATATGCCGATACGCACACTAAATATATAATATTTTCATATATAGTAATATTACAGAAAAAATCAATAATTCAACTAAAAATAGAAGTATAAATTCAACAAGTTATCATATATTTCATGTATTAATATATTTAATAAAAGTTTAAAATTAAAAAATAAATATTAAATCACCAATTATAACAATATAGCACGAAAATATTCATTCACTCAACTTTGAACAGCTCAACACTAAAAAAGTCAGTAAACATCGTAGGTTCACAATCCAAAGATCTTCAGACCTATCAGTTAAGCTTGCATATATACTCTAAGAGGGTGTTTGTGATCGTTTATAAGTAGTCAAACCTGCTTATAATCAGTTTTAAAAAGAAAAAAAGTGTTTGGTATTCTGGTTTTAAACTGCTTATAATCACCTTTTATGAAAATAATCAGAAGCTCCAAATTAAGCTTTTGATTATTTGTAAATCTAATAACCAGGTTTGACCAAGTATATTACTAATATATCCTTATTTATTTTAGTAATTTCATCCATTATCCATATTTACTTCCCAAAACATTCCATTTTAGTAATTTACACTTAATTTTTTTTATACTAAACACTTTTACTACAAGGCCTAGTTACTTTCTTTGACAGTAATTTTTAATAGAGTATGCCAGAGTTTCCAAACTTTTGAAGAGAGTTTGACCCATATGAATTTTTTAATGTCATTACCACATATCTCTTCCAAATTTTCAATCAGAGTTTGAATATGAATATTTTAATCTCTTGATCACATATGTATTCAATGGTGAGTGGTTAATAGTAATGGTCATTTAATGTAGCAGTGCCATGTCATTTTCAGGTTCAAAATTTGGTACAATATTTGGTATATTTATCATTATTCATCTCAATATTTCCTTTGGTTCATTCCTTTGAGTTTTGCATTTCCGAAACATAATTTCCTGTGAACTTATGGCATGCTCCATATTGACTGAATATATGAGCCCTAAGGAATTTCTAAAAGATTTATTACAATAGCCATGTCATGTCCCACCACAACCCCTATCTTATTAACCCTTTGTAATGTAGTTGTATTGTTGCATATTAGTTATTTGATGGTGGTGCTCTACTAGCATCTATTGAAACATGCACACATTAATTCTATAAAGTAAAGGATGTTTAATAATTAGTACAAAACATTTAGAGAAAAAAATTAAATACATATAAATAATTGAAAAACATAATTCATTATTTCAGAAATTTCTCATGTTGAAATTAAGAAAAGAAATTAACACTAATACAATATATTATTTTTGAAAAAACACATCATAACTCGGTTCATGCAAATTTGAGAACCTCGGATCTTAGACAAAGTGATCTAGAGAAAATTTGGCCTTCAAGGGTATGAGTGGGATGCTAATCATTTTCCTTATTCTGTTACTTGCTCTAGCCCATAAAAGTTCAGCTCTCAAGGGTCATTTTACATTTTTATTTTTAGCCTTGCATTCACCTTGGGGATGGGAGTTGCGCTCGTTTTTGGGAGGATATTGGTTCGGGATATGCTTTTCTTTCATTATCATTTGGCATGACAGTTTTAATGTTAGTGGTTTGAAGTGTGGAGTGTTGGCTTTGCCATTAGATGGTGGACGATTGTCTATTTGTCACATTTAATGGTTTTGGGGAATGGTTGCATGATTCTTTGTGTTGTAGTTGTGTGGCCATTCTTTGCGTCTCTCTCTCATGCACCTAAGAATATAGTTTGATCAGAGATCCTGATCCTCTGTTAAATTAAATTTTTGTCTTCAGTTAACTGTGATATTACTTTTATATCATTATTGATGCGTCAATCAGTAGCCTTTAAATTACGATTTCGGTCAACCCACAAACTTTGACTGCCTTGAATTCGTCGACAAACCTGCAAAAAGGTCCACCTGGGGTGAAACCTCAGGAGGACTCAGAGATCACTGATATGGAGGGAGAGAGCTAATAATAGAGTAGATAACGTACCTTGAATATGCTGGAGCATCCCTTATTTATAGCATGAGAGTTCTCTACTTAAGGAGTTAGGAATTAGAATCCTGAATGGCTTCAGAATCCTTATAGGTTGTCAATCCTTAGTTGTTTGAGATTTATGAGAATTCTATCCTTTATTAGATTTAATATACTTCTAGAATACTTAGCGAGCGAAATTATTATATTACCCTTTATTGGAAATAATGTGACAACTTGCCATTGGTAGGTTATTTTTACCCATGTCATTTGCCCCCTACTCCTTTACAAAATATATTTTCAACAGAGTAAATAAATAATATATATAGCATATATATTTTTAACGGAGTAAATGAATTATATATATATTTTCCACCTTGGTGATGTTTTTTTAGTGTCTCGGTGGCGTTGTTTAGAAAGTAAATTCTTTCTTGAAGCTTGGCGCTATTCTCCTTGTTTTGGAAATTTAGCACCTTGGCGGTATTTTGATTTGTCGGCATGGTCAGACTGAAATCAAGTCTTCAGTTGGCGTTATTTCTTCTTGACGCGCTTACTAATTCATGTGACATATGATGGCAATATGAATTGCCTATTCATGTTATCCTTCTTAGCGCGAACTTCGATGATATGTAACATAATCATCTTAGCATGCGCATGCCTACTTGATGAACCCCTGACCAATGTATTTTTTATTGATTGGGGATGAATGCTTCTTCGTACCTCCCTCTTTTAGGTCCCTCAGAAGTAAAGAGAGGTGGGAGATCATCAAAGCTCATCAATCTAACCCAATTTCTTGCCAGCGATTGCACCAGAACTAGCTGCTGTTCTGGGGGCATAATGAGGAGGAAGTCTCAGTAGTCTTGGCCGCTTTCTTCTGATATCTCTTGGTCGCGGATTTAGTGCGGCACTCCCAATTCTTGTCCATGGCAGATAAAGTTGAAACAAGTAAAAAAGTATTAAGTACTCAGCAATAAGGAAGATAAAAATGCAAGTAAATAAAGCTTAAAGAAATGAAGGGAGTACCCATTTCCATGGATGGGCTCAACCCACAATCTACAAACATTCTCTCATTGAGCAAATAGGCACAGTGGGTCTGCCCTTGGTCAGCCTCCACGGCCTCTCTAACCCTCTCTTCTTCAGGACTCGATTCCTATAACTTAAGGGAAGAATCATTAGCAAAACCCTAGTCACGACGAAAAAGATCAGACAATTTTCGATCCATCCTTTTTATATAAAATAAAGTTTCTTTCCAACTGGGATTGAGTCTGGAAAGGAAATGGTATCAACTATGTGGGCAAAACTAACTCGATGACTAATGCTGACCCAATCGGGATGATCTGTGGTGCTATTTTTGATATGAAAGATCCTTTTAAAAATATTAACATTGGCCTCATAACCTAACTGTTTACGTTGTACCAAAAAACAAAAAATAGTTTAGCCATGCATTGGGAACAAATTGAGGAGGATGAATTTTAAAGCTAATAATAATATCATGAATAAAGGAATGTACAAGAAATCTAATCCCAGGTTCTAGGTCCTCCTTAAAGACACATAAATCTTTTGTAGCATTAGAGGGATGGTCAACTTTAGTGGGTAAATAACACATGTATGGTGGATCAGAAGTGCAATATTTACTAGCATGTTCTTCTATGTCACTTTAACAATCGTATTTAGTTTCACAAGCAAAGGCCTCTAATTTAGAATGAGAAGGAACCTCATCGCGGGCTTCTTCAATTACATTTCTAAGAGAGCTCAAGGATTGGGATGTAAGTATTGGGCCTTTCTTTAGCCTATATCTAATAGGAATAGTGGTTGGTGGGTTTGGGCCTTGTTGGGCCGACCCAAAAGGAGCCTTTTCCTCTCTAATAGTAGCTACTAAAGTGGGAGGAGAAGAAACGTTCATGTTGGAGTTACCTGGCTTGGACTCCATGATAAACAACTTGAGGGATGAGGGATGAGAGAAATGGATCAAAGCTTGATAGCTGGGAAGAACTTAATGAATGTCCTCAAGAACGAGAAGAACACCTCAAGAACACTTTGAATTTGCGCAGTGGAGGAAGGCGGCCGAAAATCGCCTAAGGCTGGCTAGTAGCGGCAATGCTTGTTGGAAATCTCCTCCAACCTCCTTCGTAAATCCTCTCTCTCTCTCAAAGTTTAGTGAAAAGTAAGTTGTAAAATGTGAAAATGAGGTTTTTCACTTGGCCCCATATTTATAGTGAGGGTAAAGAATGCCATTTGAGAGGGAAAATTGGGGTTGGGGGTGGGGGTTGGGGTTTTGAAATTCAAAAATTTGAAAGTTGGAAAGTTAGAAATTTGATATCTGCCAACTATCATTTGAGGGGTAAAATTTGAAGCTGGAAGTTTCAAAATTCAAAATCACCAGATAAAAAGGAGGTCGTCAAATAAGCGTCACGAGCTCCAAAACTCAAACAACATCGAGAGTGCCTAACAAAATGCCATGGGCGTCTTTATTTATCGCCATGGGCATATATAATTATAAAAATAAATAAATAAATAAAATATAGTGTCGAAGCCAAAATTAGTGTTATGGGAGCTATGCAAATTAAAGAGCGCCATGGGCATATAAAATGAATGTCATGGGCAATGCCATATATAAATAAAAAAAAAAACTTTTTAGCACCGTGGTTGCTCCCAATCAGCACCGTGGGCGCCGCGTAGTTAGAAAAAGGCAAAAAACCGCCATGGGTGTTTTAGTATAAAAAAATAAAAAATTGAAGGCGTAGTGGGAGCCGCCTAAAAATAGCGTCGTGGCCACATTAGTTTGAAAAAGCACCATGGGCGCAATAAAAAACACCATGAACTTAATGCAAAAGGGGTTTATCAAATTATTTCCCTTCTGAAGCATTTATCTGCTAGGATGATAAAGGAATGGCAATTGATATGGCCATAAGTCATATATAATCAAAGTTTGGATAACGTAAATAGGCGATTCATATTGGCATGGTGTTGTCATATGTCACGTTAGGAAGCCTCGATAAGCACGTCAAGAAGAAATAACGCCAATTGAAGACTTAATTTCCATCTGACAATGCCAACAAATCAATACTGCCAATGAGCTAAATTTTCAAACAACTACAAGGAGAATAGTGCCAAGCCCACGAACTTTGACCGCCGTTTGACAACCTTGGTTTCGCCGGAAAACCTGCAAAAAGGTCCACCAGAAGGGGGAACTCCGGGAGGACTATTCGATGATTAAGTTAGATAACTGATATGAAGGGAGAGAGCTAATAATAGAATAGATAGCGTATCTTGAATATGCCGGAACATCCCTTATTTATAGCATGGGAGTCATCTCCTTCATGAGTTTGGAATTAGAATCCTGAATGGCTTAAGAGTCCTTACAGGTTGCCTATCCTTAGTTGTTTATGTTTTCTGGAAATTCAATCTTTTATTGGATTTAATGTTTCTAGAATACTCAGCGAGCAAAATTACTACATTACCTTTCATTAATAGAGTTCTAGAAATAATACATGGCAACTCGCCATTGGTGGGTTATTTTTACGCACATCAATCATGTTCCCCTTCTTTTAATTTCTAAAAGAATTCCTGAAATGTATCTCAGCTTATCCAAAGCAAATCCTTTATCCCACGTGTATCCCTAGCAAATTCTGTAGTATACTTGTATTACAATGTAACCCAGAAAATGTTGAAGTATTCTAGCATATTCAAGAAAATCACAAAGTATCCGAGCGTATCCCAAACCTATCCTACCTGTACAAAGATAAACAAGCGTATCCATGCTAATACATGTTAATGCAGTTTGAGTCTTGGCCTCTTGGGAGATGACCGTGCTTCATAATTAGATTAGAAAGACGATAAGAAATTAGAATTCAGTTTATCGTCAGTTTAGCTTTGATGATGATATCTCATGTCTAAATTTAATAAGTAGAATAATTGAATAAGTATTGATGTGAACATTCATCTGTGAGTATATTTCTAGATTTTAAAGTTAGTAATTGTATTTATATTTAGTATTTGGATTTCATAATTCAGCTTGTGTCATTACTTGTCTACTAGGATGATCATGAGGAGGTGGAAGAGGAATTTCCCAATAAAGCAAAATTCTTCTTTAGTACAGCTGTTCAAAAGTGGGATGCTGACTTTTATGTAAAAGTTGATGACAACATCGACCTTGATCTTGGTAAAAGTTTCAATATATTTATATCTAAATCTTTAGAAGAACACAACACAGACTCTTCCATTCATTTGGTGTCAGTTCTAAAATTATCATGTTATCTCTTTTGCCTATCAGATGCATTTATTGAACTTCTCGAAAGCCGACGAAGTCAAGATAGTGCTTATATTGGGTGCATGAAATCAGGAGTAGTAGTTGCCGAAGAGTATTTCTTTTTTCTCAACTTATTTCATCACAGTTTTTTAATTTTATTACGTTATTACATGTGATTTACCTTAATAAACCCCCTCTTATAGTTCTTATATATAATGGTCACTAAACATATAATGTTGTTTTTCTTTGCTTCCCTTTGATGTAGAGACTAGAGCACTACACTTATTTAAGTCTTCTTTTTCACGAGTCTGATGAGGGTGGACTTCTTGTCCCCCAATTATTGTATCCCATCTTTTTTATTAATAAAATTTCTTCTTTTTCAAAAAATAAAAATATCTAAGGATTTTTTTGTTTGCTAATTTGAGGGGAGGGGGTTTGAACCTTGGACCTCTTGCTTAGCAAGAGGCCTAGAGGGATATTGAAATGATGAGATCTAAAGATATTGATTCAAAATCTGTATAATACAAATTTTGTTTTTAGGAAAAAGAGTTTAATCTAAGGTTTTACTTGTTGATTTATGTTATTATAACTGCGAGGAAAATTGGAAGATAAAATTTTTTTGAATTAAACATTAAAATTGCATGTGTAGTAGTTTTTTGCCCTTGTGTTATGTTCTAGCCAAGGTGAAAGAGGTAGAAGAAGGAAAAAATTACCTGAAAATCCAAAACAAATCTTTTGTGGATCCTTCCCCATCTATGAAACATAATAAATTCAATTTTCTTTGGATACTCATCTTTTCAAAATTCAACCCAAACAACGTGTTTTAAATTTAAGATTTAAAATTCATTTTGACAGAAAATCCATCTTCAAATCCTCTATTCAAACACACCCTTAAAAAAATCTAGAAGAGCCTTTTGAACAAAAGCTAAATGTAAACATTTGGAATCCTAGGCTATGATAAAATTTTCCTTTATGTTTCAGTCATCACTAATTGATTGTGTTTAATAGTTAAATATTCAAATCTATTTTGAATTTCCAGGGGAAAACCATGGTATGAGCCTGATTGGTGGAAGTTTGGGGATGAGAAGTCGTAAGTATTTATTTCATGTTTGTGAATAAAAATGGGATTCCTTATATTCAGTTCTACGGATCTAATTCACCTTTCAGCTATGCTTTTTCAGTTTTGCCATATCCAATTGCATTGTTCACTGTACTAATTTATCGTACTCCTTCAAATTACCAAGAATAAATTGAAAATTTTAACTTTTCTATTTTATTGCCTTTGAGAAACTGAATGTTGATTTTGGGTTAAGCTACAATAGTAGTCATTTAAACTTGGTGCATCAGCTTTATATATTGGACTGGACTAGTGGACTGTAGTATATGTTTAAATAAAAGCTCACAGATTTCTGCTTTTCTTTATCTCATCATTTTAAAGCTCATGGTTTGTATGAATATATTTCATTCCATGAATTCTAGGGTTTATGCTAAGATATTATTTTGGTACGAAGATGTTAAGGTTCTTTTAGTTATAATATGAGTGATGGTGATGAAGTTGGAGCTAAATGAGCCATAGCAGAAGCAGGTACTAAATGAAGATTCTTTCTAATGGTGACAGTGATGGTGGTGACAATAGTGGTATAATAATATGAAGTTCTTGTTGTTACCAACAATGGCATAATTGTTCAAGCAGTGTTAATAACGGCAGATCTGTTGGTGACGCCATCAATGCTAAGGAATAGCTCTACAATAAAATCCAAGTCTCAAGCTAAGACCATGCATCCATCTTAGCATTCAAAACCCTGTGATCTTCCATTTTTCCTCATTTCAGCTCCAATTCTTCCTGAAATCATTAAACACCTTAATAAGCTCATATACACATGAAACATGCAATAAAACTAAACATAAAAGAATTAAAATAAATGAATAATATGCACTCATCATCTATGTATGGTTTTTTCTTTCAATAATGTAAGTTCTCTTCTCAATTATATGGACTTGGTGCGCATATCAAGTGTGAGTTTGTCGTATCTAACTTAAAATCTTTAAGTAAGGATATACCGAATTATTACAATATCTCCTAACTTTTTTTTGTCATATTTATTTTATAGAATTAATACTTCAAACAAATAAAATATTCTCCAATTGTTAAATCAATTTATAGAAACCCCCTTGCAGTGCCCCTAGTTTGCTGATTGCAGACTAGTGGAATTAGTTTATTTGAGTTGAGTACATTTGTTAATGTTCATGTGATGGTTGAGTTTCCTATTATACTTTCATAAAGATCAAGAGCAGGTTTGAAATTGCTGATTATTTGATGTTGTGTTGTGTTATAGAATGATAATTTAATAAAATGGTGCTGAGGTCGGAAGTTTGGGTTGCAATTTCATCCGATGATTTTATCTAAAATTTGATACATATTTGATGAGAATGTTGGTGATGATGTGGAATAATTCGATACGAATTTATTAGACTACGGTGCATGTCAGCAATGACTATTGCATTCTCATTTTTAATTTAAGATATTTGGGAATTCTTGCAGAATTTCTTGATAGTCTGGAAACATTGGATTATGTATAGATCTCCAGTGGATATCTTAGATTAATTCTTCTTTAGTGCTGCTTTTCTCCTTATATCACATTCTTAATAAGCTTTGCGATCTCTAAACTGTGAAATGTTAATCTTCCTGCAGGTATTTCAGACATGCGGCTGGTTCACTTTTCATTCTGTCCAAAAAGTTTGCTCAGTATATTAACATAAACAGGTTAGTTGACAATGCCCTTTGAGGCTTTGATAGGTAAAATTTAGTATTGGATGTATTTTCTTTTAAGCTGTGGAAGTGTTTATAAGTTCTTGAGCTATTGATGTTATATCTGAACTCTGAAATTAGCCATATAAAGTTTTAGATTGAAACTCTAAAATTGAGTTTTTCTTCTTTTTTTTCCCAAAAAGACTACAAAAGTTTGGCTGAAGGCATAAATCATCTGTTTCCTAGGGCTCTGGTTTGTAAAATATGCCTGTGGATAAATATTAAATCATCTGTTTCTTAGCCATCAATTTAATATTCTAGAATCATATATCTCGAGTCCCACACTTAGTGTTTTAACTTCTCTTTTCGGGCTTCACACAACAAGAATTCACTTCCAAATTTAAGTTATTAATCATCATTATACCCAATTAATTTTTGAGCTTGACTTTTATGTCAAGTCAAATTTCACCTAAATATAACTTTTGAACCTTAAGCCTAATTTTGGGTTGGAGGTTATACACTCAAGTAAAGCATATCCTTGGCGTTTGAAGGCACATATGTTGCATCTTTATTTTTTCTTTTTCCCAATAAATTAACTGAGCAACTCATTTACCTTTTGCAGTGCATCATTAAAGACGTATGCACACGACGATATATCAGTTGGTTCATGGATGATGGGCCTCCAAGCAACCTATATAGATGACAGCCGTCTGTGCTGCGGTAACTCCAGACAAGGTACAAATGTTTCTGCTGTTATTTTATGTCATTTACAAGTCTCACACGGATAAACAAGTTAATTTTGTCTTAATTACATAAAAAAAGTTGCTTTTGTGTTTCTCTGGTTGTGTTTGTCAGCATACATTTATTAGTATTGAATCGTTTGATTTCTCTTAATGCTACTGTTTTCTTTGGGCCCCAAAAAATTATCTTCAATTGTTTTTCACCATCCATGTTTTGCTTAGGCTAGAGATGAGAGGTGACTTGTTAAAGTTATAGCAAGTGTTGCATTCTTAGTATTGTACCCATTGTTTAATGTGTTGTACCTTGCTAAGGAAATATTATATTAACTTTTTCTTCATATTTCTTATTACCTACATTAATATAATGTATCCTGATTAACCAAATGAATTAATCTGTGATATCATATCTGATCTTTTTTTCTCATTTGATGAATTGTCCAGATTTGAAAAATTATTTGACATTTCCTAAACTATGAGAAAAATAAAATAGCTAATAAATAGTTAAATAATGTGAAATATGCCAAGTTTAGGTTTTGGATTTTTTATTTTTCTATATTTTTATAATAGGAATGGGTCCCGTCCCTTAATCTGCTTTAATAAATTTTCAGTCCCATTATTATATATATATCATGTTTACAATTGTCATCGAATTGTTGTTTCCAGACAAGGTGTGTTCTGTGGCTTGATCTAAGGAGCTGGTGATAACAATTCCTCGGCGGGTCAAGTCTAGTAGGTGTTTTTCGAGCAGAGATTTTGTTTGGAATTTGATTTTTGTGCCTATTTCCTTTCTGGCACGCGTAGCCGTAGATTACGACTACCGTCCACCACTACCACCAATAGCAGCAGCAAAGCATTTTTCTGCAATCATTTTGCAGGACTAATGTACAAGTTGATTGAACTGTTCTGTATAGCTCAGAAAATGTGTTGCTGTTTAAAGCTAGTGCTAGATGGATATTATTATTAGGTGGATGTATTATTAGTGATATTACTAGCAGTAAGCGGATGTTTGATAAAAATTGAATTAATTTGAATCTGAATAAAAAAAGTTGTTTGATAATTAACATGTCTGAAATATCTGAATGATAGAATTTTATTATTTTACCTTTTTGAAAAATTCAAAATTATTGTTAATTTATTTAATATTACTTAATATAATAGTTAATATTTTTTTTAATTTTTTAATTTTTTTTTTACTTTATTCAGCTGTTCCTTCGGTCATTCAGACGATTTTTTTTAAAACAAATGCACTTAATGGTTGATCGATTTAGCAGTTTAGATATATTCAGTCTCAAATAAACAGTCCTAAAGTATCGCTTAAAGTGTTTGTGTTATTATAACAATTATTATTTGTGATGCACACCGTGTTTGTGCAATTATTAATAAAAAAATAAGTATTTAAATAAAAGTTATTAAGATATGAATGAAATAATAAATAACATATTTTAGGGTTAAAAAGTATTTTTCTCTCTTTATATATAGAGATTTTAAAAGTGTTACTAAATATATTTGTTTTTGGAGCATCATTTGTGCTTTGACAATATATTTTACCTACAAAGTATTTATGGGTCAATCCATTAATTAATGTTTTATCTAGGGAGTATTATTTATTTATTTAATACGTAAAATTCATATTACTCTGTCACACACACTCTCCTATGCAGTAATTTAAAAGGGAGCATCATTGTTTAATTATTCATAATAATCTTGTTGTTATACATCATCAGAAATTCGAAGAACAAATATCGTACTTCATCTGTTCCATTAAAATTCCCACTATTAAAATTTTTTATTTTCAAGAGTCCTCTTTTTATTTTATTGATTCTATCAACAACAGTATAAAAATACACGATGATTTCAAATATGTAATTATAAGTGGATTAATATGTTATCATTATTAAATTAATAATTTATTATTTTTAAATTTTATATGAAATAAAAATTACATCCTTAATAATTATAAATTTTTTAGGCCTTTTCTAGCAGATATAGTAATTAAATAACAAAACAACCGTAATCAAATGAAAAACAACCAAACAAAAATGGGCCACTGCCTAATGGTACTAGACTATCGCTATGACCCTAAAATTAACAACAGCATACGGTGGGTCCTATTTTTATATGAGAAGGATTTATATGAAAATATCAAAAATTTATGTATAAATAGTATTTTCCTAAAATTAATATAGTGGGCCAGTGCCAGCAAAACTTTTTTGTTTGCATAAAATATGATATGCTTAGGATTTGATTATACGTCTTAATTTAACATTATTTCGGACTAATTTATTACACGATGAGGGATTAATAGTCCCTTAAATAGTCTTACATATTATTTTTTTTTGTCATTCCTAAGACTATTTATGAGGAATTATATAGATGAATGTGAGATTAATAGTCCCTCAATTTTAAGCTATAAAATAGTTTTATGGGACTAATAGTTCTACATTAATGGACTAATTAATATTCCGAAATAATTGATATTATATTTAATGTTATACAATTAGTTTCTTAATTCTTATGCACAATTCTAAAACGTCAAATACGGAAGGAGTATTATCATGCTTATAATCATCTTCTATTTTACTTAGATTTTTGTATTAGTTTGTATACCTTTAAATTTCATGTGTAATTACACGAGTTTAAATAGGATTCTATTGTTACATAAGTATACTATAGTTTTAGAATTAAAAAAAATCTTATCTTACATAATATTAATTAGAATATAAGTATATTTAATAATATAGAATTTGACGTATTTCATAATGTACATATGTATATATATATATATTATAATATTTTTTTGATATAATGAATTATTATTGTAGAATTTTTAATGTATTCAAAAAAATTATTAATAATTAAATAAATAATTTTGTATTATTAGTCAGATAATATAGTTCTGAAAGGAATCAAAATTTTTTATGAAGTTCTATTATCAACATAAAATTATAAATATAAAATAATCGTCATTTATTTAATTTAGTTATTAAGTCTACAAATAAAAGAATAGTCACTTTATGTAATAAAATATTTATATCTCGTCTCTATTAATAAAGAAGCGATGACTTGTTAAACATGTGTATGCGTCACATTTTTCCGCCTCTCCCCAACAGTACCCACACACAACACAAGGTTAGCCACTGTATCTTCCATAATTTAACTTTTTATATCTTGCTCCACCAAATTTGATAAAATTTTCAACTCATGCTAATCTTATGCGTAACACGTGGGCCACTGTGAGAGTTATTATTTACGTCGATTTAAAATATGAACGGACGTAAATACGTGAGACGCATGTGAATACGTGATTAGATGGAAGGGAATAAAGAATGAACCCACATATTATATATATATATATATATATCTTATGATTCAAAATTAATTTCACGTTATTCTCAATCCAAATTAATTTGTCATAAGTTTGTCGACATGTAAATTATCTTGCGGCTAATTGTTGTAATTTAATTATGATAAATTGTGGTTATTTGATTATGATAAGTTTATATGTGTGTGCATAAATACTGACGGGTGATTCTATTTAATTTGTTTTGCATGCCAAAACAGTTTCTAGCTCTAGCTCCTCCTCCCATGCATGGCAGCTATGATCAAGTATTTGCTCACAATCCTGCTCTTCAGTTTTGTTAGTAGAGGTAAGCTACGTACTTTTTACAAATTTAATGTAAAATGATAATGATAGTTTCCACAACAAAAGTGCTGTGGTACGTTGTCATAAACAAATAAACAAACATTAATAAATTGAAATGCATGCATGCCGATAATCGCTGTCTTGTTAATCAAGGTCTACCGCTAGCTTCCCCCATTTTCTTCCATCAATTTCTCATACGCTTGGGATCCCCCTTTTTATTTTCACCCTCGATCCTCCGTACGTTGTTGTCACTTGTTAATTAATATATATATATATATATATATATATATATATATATATACACACACACACACACACAACTTCTCTCCCATGGCAGTTATGATCAAGTATTTCTTCACAATCCTAGCTGTTCTTGGTCAGTTTTGTTAGCAGAGGTAAGAATTTGTAGGTCCCGAGATCAGACGCTAGCTGCTTTGGAATTATAAATTTTTGAAATTAGTAGTATCGATCCTATATATGCAACATTCATTCCTCAAATTGAACCAATAACTTGTACCACATTTTCTCATACATATTTGTATGATTTTGCCAATGTTCTTTCAGAAACATAGGCATGGGCACAGCCCCATCCGGCAGAGAAATACATACAAGGAACACACAGTCAGGCATAACGGTAGCCTGCGCCGGATTTCAATCGGCCGAGAAAGCTCTTCATTAAGGCTGCTGACAGGCACAGCTGCCTTGGTCGACCCATACCTCCATTTGCTTCCGTCCAATTTTCATAAGCTTGGGAGCCACCTTTTCTTCTAGCGCCTCAATCCTCTCTAGTTCAATGTTAATTAATTGATTTTTCATGGTCTAATTTAATTTAATGGTGATGTTAGATTGCTCTTGTATTGAATATTAATTTTTTAAATCTATGTAGATATGAGATAGATATCAATTAAGAAGGATACCACACTAATTTATTAATAGTTTAGAATTTCATATTATTCTCTTTCATTTCCGTTTTTGAATTTTCAAGAATATTGAAATAATTTCAATATATACTTCATTTTGCTCTTTTTTATTTGTCTATTCAGATAGTGAAATTTGTTTTTTGTTAGTTGTTGTTTGTTGATTTTAAAGAAGCATTAATGATTTAGGTTTTTATATTAAATACTAATTTATTTTTCTCTCATCTTTTCAATAAATTTTATAAAGGTAATAAAAGAGACAAAACGTTAATTATATTTCTTAATTTTTTGTATTTTTTCTAAAACGTGAATTAAAAAAAAACAAAAGAGGGAGTATACTAATACTCATTGTTTTCAGCATTTGCGGTACCGTTGTTTTTCTATTACCGGAGAAAAATCAGGTATTTCCTAATAATTCTGCTTTTGAGATCCAGCTAGTATGAAGTCAATTTTATGATAAATTCACTTTATGTTTAATACAGTGTTGACACACAGGCCTGCATGTCAGTATTATATTAAGTATAAAGTGAACTTATCATAAAATTCACTTCATGCTAACCACCCTTAACACAACCACATTGTGTTGCGCTAGGTATTAATATTCTTCTTTAAATCGTGTTCGTAAGATCTATATGGTGTAGTGCGGATGCAGTTGCATGTGATGTGGATGCAAGCAAATCACTTCATATATCTTGAAAGGAAAAAAATTGCTTAAACAAATTCAAAATATTTAAACAAATTTGCATTCTGATATAAGTTCATCATTTCTAACTAAATCAAAGTCTAAGAGCCTTCAATGGAGAACCATTCTACTCGGACCGACGTACATGATCTGGTGCAGCAGGAGCATAACTCCTTCACCCTCTCTCAACACGACCCCATTCACTTTCAGTTTCAAGTGGCTCCAACAGAATAACTCGGCCATCTGATAATCCTACAGCAAATTGATTTACTGCATTTGGATTTGAAGCAATAGCCGTAGGGTAAATCCTACATCTGTTGACAAAGTAAAGGAAAGAGAATGAAGTTAGTAGCTTAGACTTATTGGCTACTAAGGATTATAAAAGCTACCTGACTTTACAATATAGCAAACCGTCATCTCGTAGTACAACTAGTAGTGCAAATTTATGTATTTTGGGTCAGTTTTGCACGGCTAATTATACCCAGTTTTGCACTACTAATAGTACTTTCAGGGACGGACTTGCTAATTAGTCAAAACTCGAGAATGAAAACATCACATGTTAGTCGTAGGAGTGATGTATCAAAAAAATTGAGAAAGTTGAGAAGAAAAGAATTATAGCATAGTTGCTTTCGAACGAGTACAATCAGTTTTACTACAGAAGTGAGAACGAATGAACATGAGTGTACCTGAGACTCTCTGGTATGTAGGCTATGGGATGAATCACGCATTGGAGTTCAAAAGTTGAAGTGGAAAACACTCCAAGTAATCCGTCTCGGAAACAAGCGTACACTAACTGAGAATCGCAAGAAAATGTCGCACTGACGAGTACCGATAGATGTGCAGCTCTCGTCCACTGGAATTTATAACCAAATTAGTTAACATCCACAAAATAATAACACAATATATCTACATCAAATTACTTTCACTATTGAATGTGGATACCTGCTTTATGCGTATTAGCTTGCTTGCTTCATATAGAGCAAGTTGTGTCTCGTGTATAGCAAGAAAGTGTTTCTGATCTGTATGAAACTGAACTTCAGTGTCACTCAATCTTGCGCGTACTCGCGCATTTGGGATCTGCAAATAGGTGCTCCTCTGCCTTACCCATGTATCCAGTGACCACACAATAATCTGAGAAATTAAAATTGTCAAGACTCCCAAGACCTACTGAACTGAAACACGAGATGAAAAAATGAAGGCCTGCGAGCCTTATGGTTTGCTTTTGTTTCATAATATAAGGACAGTTGATACTACCGAACACTTGGTACTAGTAAATCACATTATATGTGATATGCTATTTGTACATGTATGTCCCAAATCACTAGGAATGAGTATCAATTCGGTATGCGGAACGGACTCGGGTATGGGAGTGAAATATAAAAGATATCTACATTCCTGTACCACGATTCGGAACGCGGAAGCGTATAGGGTTCCTTGATATCTGTAGGACATCATTTCTTTTTAACTAACTGAATTTACATCCCATGTTTCCATAATGTTATCTATTAATGTTTTAGTCAATTTTTTTTTATGTTTACAGTGAGCTAGTTTGGGAATTTAGTATTTACAGTTGAAAAGTTAACAAAGAAAACAGTACTAACCTCGGCATCTGCTGCTGCAGAAACAAGTATGTTCAGCTCAAGTGAAAAGGCCAGGCCAGTAATTTTTCTAAAGTGACCCACAGCCTTAACTTTAAACTACAAAAGGAGATTAAAAAACTCTGTAAGTCTGACCATTAACTTGTATATTGCATCCATTTGTATTTCCTACTGAATTAATTAGCATAATTTACCTCTTGCACACGAAAGTCATACATCTGGATGGATGAATCATTCATGCCAACAGTAACTAAATTGTTATCTTGAGGGTTGAATGCAACACATGTAACAAGAGGTGGTGGACGCATGACATCCATAACTGCCTATAATTTTCCAATAATATTGAATCAGTCCACTAAAAGCCAAATGATTTAATTTTCACTACATGCAAATTTACTTTTTACAAACAAAACTTTTGCAATTTTGAATTGAAAACAAAAAATAACGATGTTCTGTTGTAGATACTTGGACCACTAGTCAACCACACATCTTTCAGTTTGTAATTTCTTTATAGATAATTTGTTTGTATATCACTACTGTCACCGAAAATGAAATACATGCACACATATGTATACACGTGTTTTGTGTGTGTGTGTGTGTGTGTGTGTGTGTGTGTGTAGCAGCGGAAGCATAAATTTTGTCAAGGATGGGTATTGTTTTAACTGTAAAAAAAGGAATGATAATATATATTCTCACTAAAATTATATAAAAGCCACTACAAAAACATTTTCAAGACTTCACATCTTGAAATTGCTCTATAAACATCATCATGATTCAACAAATCAAACTTTTCCAAGGAGCATAATTAATCAAAAATCATCAATCAAATAAACAACTTATAAACAACAAACAAATGTCCTCCATCAACCAAGTCAAGGAAATGATTATACAGAAGTTCTCAAGAATGTCAATCAACCAAGTGATATTGATATAAACAGTTAAACAATAAAAATTAAAATACCACAACACATAAAAATGTAATTCGGATACAAACTTTCCATTATTAAATTATAATCGTTGATTTAAATCTCTCTTTGTTTTTACCTCTATTTTAATCTCATACTTATATGAAAATTTCACGTTAGGATGGTCAAGTTTTTATTTTTTATTTTTACAAATTAACCCTCGTTTACCAAAAAATACAAAATTAAGATTGGTCACTTGCCCACTCTTGCGCAAGGGTGAGTCACCCATGTATATATAAGTAAATAATATCTATTTATATGAGAAACAAACATATGATTGCAACTCATGCAGTGTTATATATTTGCAAAGAGTAATTTTTGTCACCTGCCATGTGACAACATTGAATAAAGTTAATGGTCCTCCGGACGTGGAGATAAGATATGAATCACTGTTAGACAAAGCGAAGCAGTGTGAGGCTTCTTCAGTTTGAACATTAGTTATGTCATTTATCATCATTAACCCTGCTTCGGATTTCCATATGTATGGGTTGTACTCGGTTGTCACCTGCACCATGAAGCGGGTCACATCATAAATAATCACAAGGAATGTTTTAGATTTAATATTAGAAGGAATTCTTTCTATTATGATTTAAAATTAGAAAAACTAAAATTAAATTGGATGGATGATTAGGATTTTACCTTGCCTTCCACATTGATATCGGTATTCTTCCACCTCCAGCATTGATGGGTTCCATTCATTGATAAAAGAATTATACCTTTTCCTGAATGGGTGAAAGTCAATCTTGCTACCTGCATCAGCGAGAACTGAAACAACTGAGAGACCACACTAATCAAATTTATTCTCATGCCTTACTGAGACTAGAAGGAAAAGAATGGTAAATTTGCAATATCTGTTCAATTAGTTAAATCCTACCTTATTCTGTTCTGCAGAATCGAGTGTCAAGGACCGGAATTGGGACAGATTATGCATTTCTGTGACCCTCCCTATTTTAGTATTTATGTTCCCTTCACATGATTTAGCATTTGTCCCCTCCAAATCTTTCCTTTCAGCATTCTATAAAACACCCAATCAAGTATATATAGCAGAAAAAACTTTCAACAGTATTTGACAATTAAAATTTTATGCAAAAAAGTTGTACTCCCTCGGTTCCAAAATATAAGATGAACAAAGTCAATATGAGATATTGTAAAAAAGTTAATTTTGAATTTTGAATATCACAAATTGATTTCAAAAAGTCTATGTTGGTCCTATATTTTGGAACGGAGGAAGTACTTTTCATGGGGAAATAGAAGCACTAATATAGTTCAACCGTGAATAATGGATTTGACAAAATATTTTACACTTCCAAGAGATGAACAGTTTATGTTTGAGAAGAAGAAAGTTGCATACATAAGCATGTAGTATATTACAAATAGAATTCAGCTGACCTTGGCAACAGAATTAGCTGCAATTCTGGAGGCACCAAGGCCGTGGACTGTGTGCAACAGCTTCATACCATCACTAGTTGCTAATATTTTGATCCTGTTATCATTTGTAGATACAGCTAATAGATTTCCCTCAATGTTGAAGTTGATCAGAGGAGTACACTTGTAATTAGAGAAGATACAAAAACAAACAAAGGCCACATTAGTTTGTTATTGAACATAAAATAACGCAAAGTATACTATAAACAATATTTTATACAAGAAACCAAGTTGAAATGTGCTGACAAATACTTACAGGTAGGCCTCCCTCGGCATTACAAATATCTAGAAGACTTGCATTATCCATATCCCAAAATTTTATATGGTACTGGTCCCCAGCAGCTAATATTTGGTTCTTGTTCATGTCGAAATGCACATTTCCCCCGTACTGTTTATGAAGCCCCTGGTAAGTCCTTTTAACCATTCTTTGGCCATCTTCCCATTCCCATTCGACAAGGTATTTCTCACCATGTTGATTTGTACCACAGGAAAACAGCCTTGAAAAGAGAATTTAATGGTCATAGATGCATTTTTAAAAGGATGGAAAATAACTGAAATTCTGAAGTTAATAGATCTTTTACCTTGTACCATCAGCACTATAAGCCATCGTAGTGCACTGTCTACCAGGAGCATCAAAGGTAAACTTAGCCATGGGTTGCTCATATAGCCATGCCTTTATCTTTCCATCCAACGAGGTTGAAAGGAGAAACTGGGGAAAATAGAAAACCGAAAGTAAATTTTAGATAAATACATAATCCATGGGAGAAATGTATATGTATTGGGGTAGAATATAGAATATATATGCTACTTGATTAATTCTTACATGAATGTTATTCCAAACATGAGGACACAGAGAGTGAACAGGTGCCTCATGACCTTCAAGGGTAGTAAGCAGCTGAGTGCTAGTAGCCACTTCCCAAATCTAGAATTACAGGAAGTTACTACATAAATCACTGGTTTGCAGATTTAACATAAAAATGTCCAATTTTTTTTTAACACACCTTAATTGTTTTGTCATCGCCACAAGTAATAAGTCGGTTATTAGCAAATCCAAGATCATTAACACTTCCAATATGAGCATCAATCTAGAAAGAAGAAGTTGATGTCAGAAGAAATTAACTTAATATCTTTAAGTAGAAACTGCTGGAAAAGATAAACTTGATTCATGGAGTTATATAATCTCATCTAGAGAAAAAAAGAATCTTGAGTGCATGCACAACCAAAAAAGTCCACACTAAAGTAAAAGTTTGTGGATGGAGCTCTTTGTTCGTTCTTTTAATACTCTAATCTTAAATAGAAATGTATTTCCAACAAAAACATCTACTTGGATCCCTCCACCCCCGTGGAAAAGCTACATCTACTTGATATAGACATGAAAATCTAATGATTGAACCGAAACCAAGGAAAGGAACAGATTTTAAAAAAGTAAAACTCTGAAACTTAAAGATTGTATCAATAGAGTTATAGTAACCTCTCTGTGTTTTATAATTTCATCTCTACCATGATAAGAGAAGAGCTGCACTATGTGCTTAGAGTACGCAACTCCTGCAAAAAAATTAAAAAATAAATGTCAGGATTTTTTTATAGCAAACTTCCAAAACAGGGATTCAGCTTCTATCCAGTCAGTACTACACATACTACTACAATTAGCTATGTTTTTCTTTATTCAAAGGGAAAAAGAAGGATATTTGAGATCACCAAATAAAGTCCCCTCGTGGTTCCATCTTACGCGACAAACTGACACTGATGCATCTTTCTGGATAGCTGACTGCATTTCAGTAAATTCAAATCAAATGTCATACAATGACAAATTATCTATTAACATATTAACCTAATTGATGAAGACCTAACACACCATTAATTCATCTGAAAGTGATTTTACATTCCAAAGCTGAAAACTTTGTAGGATCATTTTTGCGGAACTAACTTCCCACAACCCTACATCTCCCACAACAGTGCCAACTGGGAAAATGAAAAGAAAAATAAGTCACAGCATCAAGAACACATGTCAATATATAGACTAGCCGAAGTACTCCTTCCATTTCAAAATGGAAAGTCCACTTTTTTTATTAAAAAAAATGAAAAAGCTGTCAATTTTCCATCTAACATATTAACATGACTCGACACTCAATTTGTTTACAGAAAAGGAACTCTCATTACGGGGCCCGCAAAAAGGAAAATGAGAATCTCATTTTTGCATTGAAGGAGTAGTCCATGTAGTCGTGAAATTCATATCACCAACCTAGAAGCAGTGTTGAACAGTTAGGACTAAAATCCATGCTCACTACAGATGATCCCTGATCAAGTGTCCGAACAACAATTTTGGGCAATTCCTCATGATCCCTCTGTAGTTGACTAGTTCTTGGACCAGAATTTACTGAACTTACACCGGCTGGAGTGGCACAGGGCCTTGAGTTGATGATAAGTGCACCTAGACAAAGCCATGCCATATCTAGATTGAGATTTGAAAAGGAACATAAAAAGAAAAGAATGCATGGTATTAGTACAAGAAGCTAATATCAACCTGGATTTCTTAGTGATGATGCAGAAAAAGCTGGTTGAGTTACAGATGGTTGATTGGAGATCATCATGTTGACGTGAGCTTGAGGTGGAACTGCTGTGGGTTGGAAAACCTGAACATGTAGAAGGAAATATGTTTCGGTATCTGTAAGAAAATTTGTTACAAACCTATATCTGATATTGCATTTTCCTAACCGCATTTGGAGCCACAGGGAAGACACCATCAGCATTTTTCTGAGCACCCTGAGGACTTGGAACTTTATACTTCAAATGCTGCGCATTCAACCTGCAATATTGGGTTGCAAACAACATAATTCATTCTTCAAGACCGAAGAGCGTATATAGCTATAAGTTTTTGTTTTGGTTTTCGTTTCTTTTTTTCTAAAGTTCATGAAGGACAAGAGCTTCATTTCATCATAAAATAAATACAAAGAACAATAGATGTATGAGGAAATAATATATATACATATATATATAACATCAATTAAATGACATGCTTAATATTAATCAGTGTCAGAGGTATTTTTTTTTCAATAAGCTTTGCACACTTCACTTCATGACCAAAGCGACCTAAAGACACAACTAACATTTATTAGATGAAAAGAACAAGCAACTAACCCTAACTTTGACATATACCACATGGATTCAAAAATTTTAACTTTCTTTTGTTTATTTTTATTTTTCTTATGCACAATAAATATCAAGTTTAAAGTTAAGTTTGAATTTTAACCCAAGTATATATAATAGGAACTATATACAAAACCAAACATATACATATATATAGAGAGAGAGAGAGAGGGAGAGAGAGATGTTACGAACATAATGATACGCCTCACTTGTGATCCAAGTATTTTAAAATGATATATCCTTACTGATTGTTTAATTTCAACACAGTCATCCTCACATGATTCTTGCTTAAAATAATTACCTTTGGGAGATGAGGTTTTGTAAGCTTGAATCTCCTAATTTAGGGAATGACAATTTCAATTTGTCTTGAAAAACTGGATTTGCGTGAAACATCACTTTAAGATACTGCACCAGTTTCTCTCTTGCATCCTGTTTGTTTGTGTATTTAAAAAGTTCTTTGTATTTCCTGCGAATCCAAAAATGACTTAATGCTATCCAACAAGATTGATGTGATCAAGATAACATGTGAAACTGCTGGTACCTGAAGTTTTCTTTTTTATAGAGAAGAAACAATTCTTTGGAAGCCTCTTCGTTCTTCGAGGAAAATACGTCGAGTTCTACAAAGATGTTATGCGCCTTGATCGAGTCACCCCTATGAGGAAAGAAAAGGACTAAGAAGAAGGATAGATTAATTAGAGCTACAATCTATGAAATCAAGTCCAAGTTCAAAAACTTACTCATCCAATGCCTCAAAATACTTCTGCTTACGGATTTCATAAAAAATCAATTCAGAAAGATTGTTGTCGCTTATTTTTGTGAAACAAGAGAGATATTTTTCTACCTTGTTCCATTTCCCATTCATAATTAGCTCATTAAAATAACTCAGGTTGAAGAAGCAACCTGATTCGCATTCCAGCCTAATATTAACATCAGAAAAGCTAACAATGAGTATTTAAACAAAACACAAGCAATTTAGAAAATGTAACAAAGAACAAGCAGGGGGGGAATTTACTTATGAAGAGCCCCTTTAAACTGTTCCTCGTTCAAAAACTGTAGAACTAGGAAAATGAGATCCTTGCTTATAGCTGGATTCATTTGCTCTAACTTTAACCAAACACCTACAGCTTATCTTCAATGGAGTCGGTAAAAGTATGGATTAGTACATCCTGTAGAAAAATTTACCGTGCAAACTAACTGGAATATTAATTGATTAAGGAACCCTAATAATAGAACAAAATCCTGAATTATATAGACATGTGCATATAGACTCAAGCAGAAAAGCAACATCAACTTTGAAAAAGGAAAACACGTGGTCAAGCAGACATGTAAGAAGCAAGTCAAACAAAGAAAAGAAATGATCAGAATTAACAGATTTAAGCTACACACATGCAAATTCTATATATATTTTTATTTATTTATCTGTCAGAAAGTTTGAACTAAAAACCCTAAATCCATTAATCAAGTGAAAGCAAATGAAGTATGCAATTTTCATAACTAAATAAAATAAAAAACAAACAAAAAAAGTATATAGGGGAGGTGAAATCGAGTACATCATTATATAAAAGTGGGGAAAACATCAAATTGAAGTCCAAAAAAGAAAGAAAAAAAGAACATATAATAAACAAATCTGATCATTATATATAATTTTTTCAAATAAAAATTGTTTGCCACAACAACTAAGATATAAACCCGAAATCAATTGACAACATGAAAGAAAATTACATCTGCAATTATTGATAAAATAAAATTAACAATGAAAATAAATTTAGCAACATCAACTTCAATGGGAAAGAAACTTTAAGCAAATATGCACGCGGAACCTATGGTCATACAGCATAGGTTAGCCGTGGAACCAATCAAATGATAACAATCAAAACTAGCAGATCTGTGCAACAAATATGTTAATCTTATAACTATATTTCAAATAATTATTTTCTTTTTCCGATCAAATGAGCTAAGCCCTAAATCAATTAATCAAATGAAAGCAAATGATGTATTCAATTTATAAAAATATATATCACCCAGAACACAAATGTGAAAACAAAGAAAATCTTTACCAAGGAGATAAAAAAACATTCATACAGCAAATCAAACAAATATAAAACGATCAGGTTTACCAAATTTGTGAAATCTACTGGTCAAAAACGTTTTACCATCAAGAATGAGTAGAAAAGAAAAAGGAAACAAATAAAAATCCCAAGAAATAAGATCCACCGTATAGAAGTTGAGGGTAAAGATTTATTACTTGCAAAAACTCTTCAGATGAACACAAACACTCTATACAAGAAAGATTCCTTTCTCAATTATAGAAGAAAATAACTAGAATAGAGAATAAAGAAATCTTTCTCTCTCTGCAGACTCTAGATTTCTCTATTCTCTCTCTAGGAGTAGACCAATTGAATGAAATGCAACTACGACCAGCGCAGGATTTTATAGCTGGGAAAATGAATTGTACATTGCATTGTAAGGACACACATTATTTCAAGTTGCCCGGGTGGTTGATTGGGTCCCGCTGTAAAAGACGTTATTTTGATAATTAATTTGGATTTTGTAAATCTAAAAAGTTCATTTTAGAAATTTTATCCCCACTCTCATTTATGGAGGATGAACAACACATTCCGTTCACATTGCAACACTTGGATGAAGGGTTAGTTCTAATAAGGTATACTATCTATGATTAAACATTTACAGAATTTACCGATAAGGGATAAACTACTATGAAAAATCACTACTACTTTGAAGATAACATAAGGAAACATTTTTATACATAAATGAAAAGTAACATAATGAGAATCTAAAAATATTGGGGCTTATTCAATCCACAAAAAATTACAAAACTTTTATGAAACAATTTAACACGAGATATGAAATATTTTGAATATTCGATTTGTTGAATTTGACTTATGTAATGTATGTGTTTTATATTTTTATAATCATATGAGAGATGAGATATTTTGAAGCTTCGATTTGTTGAATTTGACTAATTTCAATATAACAGAAGGGAGACTTTGATATATGTTGAATTTTAATATCACTTTTATGCATTCCCATGTTTTCATATATTTGTCCACTTAAATATTTTCTTTTAGCTATTTAGAAATTAATATGATATCAAAGATTTTATAAGAATTGCAATAAAAAGGTAATTTAGATTACACATATATCATCTATGAAAATAAATTTAAAAATCTCGATGCAATCAATAGCCTTGGTTGTAAGTGGGTCTATACTGTGAAAGTGAATCCCGATGGCTCTTTAGCTCGCCTTAAAGCATGCTTGATTGCCAAAGGATATGCCCATGGTCATGGAATTGACTATTTTGAAACTTTTTCTCTAGTTGCTAAAATGTCTTCTGTTCGATTGATCATTTCTATGACAACCTCTTATCATTGGCCTTTACCTCAGCTTAATGTGACAAATAAGTTTTTACACGGTGATCTCAGCGAAGTGGTTTATATAAAGCAACCACCTGGTTTTCTTGCTCACAGATAGTCTAGGCTGGTTTGCAAGCTAAAGAAGTCCGTACAGTGTCTCAAACAATCACCTCGGGCGTGGTTCGAATTTTTTTTGAAGGTTGTACTTAAGTTTGGCTTACTACAATGCACTAATGATCATTCTATATTTCATCGTGAAAATCGTACTGAGAGAATTTTATTGCCTGTATATGTTGATGATATTGTAATTACAGGAGATGACATACAAGGCATCAATGATCTCAAGTCTTTCTTAATGCAGCAGTTTGAGACCAAGGGTTTAAGTCGTTTAAAATATCTTTTGTCATTAAGGTCGCTCAATCCAGCAAGGGCATTTTTCTCTCCCAAAGGAAATATGTCTTAGACCTACTCGAGAAAAAAGTCTTACTCGGCTCCCGTTAGGTTGACACACCCACTGTTTCCAGTTAGAAATTAACTACCACAGGGAGATAACTATTAGAAAATCCGGAAAGATATCGAAGTTTGATGGGAAAGCTTAATTATCTTACTGTCACTCGTCTGGATATTGCATTTACAGTCAATGTAGTAAGTCGGTTCTTATCTACTCCTCAAACCTCCCGCTAGGATGCAGTGGCGTGTATTTTAAAGTATCTCAAGGGTGTACCTAGGAGAGGCTTAGTCTTTCGGGATCATGGTCACTTGCGTATCGAGGGTTTTTCGGTTGCGGAGTGGACAGGGGGCATCCTGATAAATGCTCCATTACTGGAATTGTGTTTGCTTTGGAGTAAATCTTGTCTCATGGAGAAAAAGCAAATTGTTGTGGCCAGATCTAGTGCAGAATCTGAATATAGAGCAATGGCTCAAGTAACTTGTGAATTACTATGGTTACAACATTTGTTAACTAAACTGGGGTTCACTGACATAGTTCTTATACAATTATGGTGTGATAATCAAGCAACTTTTCACATTGCTTTTAATCCAATGTTTTAGGAACGAACTAAGCACATTGAAGTTAATTGTCGTTTCATTTGTAAAAAGATTCAAGCAGGAACTATCCTTACTAATCATGTGAAGACGGGAGATCAGCTTGTTGGCGTGTTCAAAAAAGCTTTGGGAGCTACTAGAATATTTTTTATCTATAGCAATTTGGGCATGATTGATATCCATACTTCGACTTGAGGAGGAGTATTAGAATATATTATTCAATACTATTATTAGAACTTGGTCACCAAGTATACTTGGTGCCCACACATACTTGACTACTACTCAACTTTACTTGACCAATACTCAACTTATAGCCTATATATAAGGCTTTAGTACTCTTTGTAATAATATAATAACAATATTCAATACATCTATTTTATATCTAACATATATATATATATATATATATATATTTCTAATACTATGTTATTATTTGATTCTATATTATTAGTTTGATTCTTCATTTCAAAAGAAATCTTGATCTAAAATTAGTAGCCAACTTCAACTATGATGAAACCTAAAAGATACATCTCAGTGTCTAAGAAGTGGTCACTATGCACTAAGTTCTCACATTTGACATTTGGAAGAATATTCAAGTTTGTTGCTCGAGTTTTCTTTAGAATGATAAAAACAAACAACTATATCGGCAACAACATAATTTAATAGTTATAAGGAGAGAGGAAAGAGAGCTTACATATGAGCAGTTTTTTTTAGGTCTTCCTCATCACAGAACTGCAAAATCAAGTAGATGAACTATTTAATGAGTGACATCCCCATGGTTGCCTCCAGACTTTCCAATTTTGGTTCTCACAAGGTAAATGTTAAACTGCCAAAAAGAGACATAAAATTGGAGGGAAAGGGCACACAGGTATTTGTGTACGTATATGTATATGTATATGTATATGTATATGTATGTATTAGATCCCCTATATATGCACAATGAAAATGTATCTTAAGACAGGAGAATAATACAGGTCATTATCGGATATGACATGCAATGCCTCCAAAAAAATAGCGCCACAGTGAAATCAATATCAAACTATCTGAAAGTGGATTTGTACAAGCATATTATATGTCACAATCAGGTCAAATACGACTAAATTTGACAATAATTTATTAAGCAGATACCAGATTTATTGCTGAATGAATCAAATTTAGTAAAACTAAAAAGAATAGTTAAAAAATTAGAAATTAAGTGGGCCCTGATCTAGCATAAATGGCTTCAAATCAACAAAAGAAACTTCATGGAGAAAAAACTTTTTTTTTTCAAATGAAAAAAATAATTTATTTCTGAATGTACAAACTGAACCCAGAAAAGTTTTGGATACAAATTTAGCACAATACAAAATTAACTACTTCTTCATAACTGACCTTTCTTTGTCACTTAGCTTCATAATGATATGAAACAAATCACGCGGACAGTCTGAAACATCTTCTGAAACTCAGCTCCATTGTATGCACAATGATCAAATGAGTGCAAAGATGCATCCCATGCAGAGTATAAATGTCATTACTGCAGTTTGTCAGAACTGCCCATAATGTAAGCCTTCCTGCCTGAAACAAGCCTCCCAAAATAACTATTTGTTGATCAATCTATATATAGTCTCATGAGACCTTTAATCACAAATCACAATTCCACTGAATGTTAAGCATGTGAGGTGGACATCCAGGAGCTTCATGGCCCTTCAAAGGACTGGAAGCTTAGTGAGTAAATATGACTGAAGTTTCAATTGGTTTGTTAAAAGTGCCACCTAAAATCAACAGCCGACATGAAACAAATGGTGAACTTCTTGTATGAAGACCTTCACACTTCTTTGATGATTAAGGGATTCAGACATTTTGAGCACATTGCAAGTTTGATGTTAACCCCCAGTTGAAAGGCTTGAATTTTTCTGCACTGGTATTTCCTTCCACCATGTATACTATAAGTTGCAAAAAACGGCTATCCAAACATCCCTCGTCATGGCAACTCAAATCAACCATACTTAAGCTTTAAATTGCATAGCTATGCTCCATCGTCATTTTTTCTTCACAAAATTCAGAAACTCTGTTTTGATTGCAATTGACAGCATAAACATTCTGCCATGACAGTTCCAATAACACTCCCCTAGGGATAAAACATAACAATAAAACGAGATGCCACCTTAGAATCTATTGACACCACACACCAAACTGTTACTTGGAAAGCAGCACCGAAAACTCCTGCTTAAAGTATAGCCATCAACTTCATTTTTAGGATGTATGCTCTGCTTAAAGTATAGACATTAACCTCATCTTTATTTACCATCAAAGATACTGCTGCAAATAAAATGGCCACAGTTGAGTTATGAATAAGAAAGGAAGATGTCAGATGCTATACCATTTAAGCAGAAAACAAAGGTGAAGTTTGTTTTTCCTGGTAATACAGCCTTTTTTGCCAGCTCCGTACATTCCCACCAGTATGCCTCCACTTCCCCTTCTGTTTTCCTCGCATCTTTGTGGGAAGAGTTAACTTCTTGAATGAAATCTTTGAATTTCTTCCAAATCTATTGTTCTTCCTCTTCGTGCTTATGATCAAGCCTACATCTCTGCTTAAACTATATTTCTTTCAACATCTTTATAAATTTCATCACTGTCTACGATTTGTTCTTCTACATACGCTGAACAATTTCGTCTTTTTACAACCTTTTTTCCTTTCTTTTGTTTTTCTTCCACACTTGTTTTCATTGCTTTTCTTGATTTTTCTGTGCTTCCTCTAATCCAAACTAAAATTTTGGTGCCCTTGTTCTCTTTGTTGACAAGTTCTTTCTCAATGTATTTTTATGTGATGAACTTTTTTACTAAATAAACACATCCCAATTACATTTCAGCACTTCTTTTTCCTGGAACCTCCTCTTTTCCTTCTTATACACTTTGACCAACATATTTTCTTTCTTATGTCAATCCAGTTTGCTCCTTGTGGGAGTCCACTTTTTGGTAATCCACCAGTCACTAAAAGACCGATATTCTCCAGAATTTCGGAAACTTTCTCCACATGTTTTACGTCTTCCCATCCTATGTGAATATTCCAACTGTCTTGGGAAATCTTTTCTATCTTTTGCGAATCCATCAATATCCTGTTCATCTTTTCTGTCATCTGATGGTCTTCCTTTTCAGCGAATTTTCGCCTTTCAAACATATCCCTCCTCTTCCTCCATGATTGCCAACTCATTAACTCTGGTCTTGTAAATCTTTGATTCAAATTCCATTTCAGTTACCTCATCACTTTCCTGAACCCCTATTTGAATCATTAAAGTTAATATATTTATGTATACTTCACCATTGCTAGTAGCTTTCCACATGAGCCAGCTATCCTTTCATGGTCTTTTTCGGTCATACTTTTACCGGAATCCCACTACATCCGATCTGTATATATCTCATATTTTTCAACTCTTCCTCCGTTTTTAAAACCTTCACAAAATTTTTTACCATCTTTTCTATATTCACCTCCAACGTTGTTGATTTTTCATAATTACACACAATTATCACCCCCTACATTCTCCACCTTACCGTATTAGTTGCTTGTACTTCAATTTTATCCATCATTCATAATATTTCCTTCAAGCTTTTGGTGCTTTTCGAAATTAATATCCAAGCACATCACTTCAAAATTCACTTCTCCCAGAATTTTTGGCCTTTACTTTGGTTGCCAGTTGTGTTCTTCCTCCATTTCGCTGTTCACCCTTTGATTCTTCATATCTTCTTTAAACCTCAATTCTCTTCATGTGAGTTCAACCCCGTATCTTTCTATTCATTATCCAACATTCCATCTTGATTGCGTTCTTATCCTAATATCCTAGCTTCTCTGCTTCTCTGCTTCTCTGACCTTCTGAAACGTTACGAACAGGGTTACCAGGGAACCCTATCCGCCCTGCTGTTTGTGAACTGGAAACTATCGTTCTTCTGTATTTCACCAATAGGTAGGGTTATTATTGGTAAGCCTGATTAAATCTCCAATAGTGATTCAACTCGCCCTTGTAAATTCTAAAAGAAATTCTTCATAATCTCCTCAGCTATCCTGCATGGTAGCTTAGCTATATATAACTTTTTCCAATCATGCCTTTTACTTCTCCTACCATAATTCCTATCATCTTTGACTCTTCAGCCTATTTCTTATACAAAGATTGAGCAAGTAAAGTCCGGTGGTGCTTGATTAAGAGATAAACTGATATTGTTTCACCACATGGGATTTCTTCACTGAGACTCTGAATCTGATTTTCAGGCAGCATCTCTCCATCTTTATTTGGATGAGGAATTTCGTCAAACACTTGACAGGCATGTCTATGGGAAGCTTGTGACTGCCCATAAATTGAAAGGGGGTCTATGAAAAGATTTCAGAAATAAAGCTTCATTACGAGAGATTTTTACAACCCAACTGCAAATTCAAGGTTTCTAGCCAAATACATGTTTTCCCTTACTTTCTTCTCCATGAAATCACTGAGTTCAAAAAACAGAGAACGCAAGTAATTAATGGATATGATGACTAACGACATGCGTACGGTATATAAAAATAAAAATTAAATTTCTCCTCCCCGCAATCATTATTTGTTTTAACATTTTATTTAGTTGTTATATTCTCTTTATGAAAAATAAGTTTTGCAGAAAATAGTTTGTCAAATATAGAACTGGCAATATAAGTAGTTAACTGTTGGGTCAAATCATATTAACTGGAATCAAATGGGTCGGTTAATCATTTTTATTTATTCAGGTCGATTATGGTTTGGACCCATATTTATATAACACTTTTTAATTTAAATTGTGCACTTTATTTCCTAATTTATTTATCCGTTGAGTGTTATACTATTATACTGTTATACAATAATACACCCCACAACCCCACCCCCACCCCCACCCCACCCCACCCCACCCCCAACCACACCCCCATCCCCACGCCCACCCCAACCTCAACCTCACCCCCAACCACACCCCCACCCCAACCTCAACCTACCCCCAACCACACCCCCACCCCAACCTCACCCATCACTCCACCCCACCCCACCCTACCCCCACCCCACACAACGCCACTCTACCCCCACCAAACTCCACCCCACCCTACCCCTATCTTACCCCACCCACTCAACTCACCCCACCCACCCTACGCCACCTTAACCTACCATACTCTACCCAACCCTACCCACGTACCCCCACGCCAACATCACCCACTACCCCACCCCCACCCCACCCATCACCCCACCTACCCTACGCTACCCCCACCCTACCCTACCCCACCCACACACCCCACCATCCCCACACCCTACCCTACCCCCACCCATCACCCCACCTACCCTACCCCACTCCATCCCACCCACACACCCACCCTATCCACTCACCCACCCTACCTACCCTACCCTACCCTACCCACCCTCTCCACCCACTCTACCCCACCCTACCCACCCTATCCACACACTCTACCCACCCCTACCCACCCACCCACCTTACCCACCCACCCACCCTATCCACCCACTCAACCCACCCTACACGCCCACCCACCCTACTCACACCCTACCCACCCACCCTACTCACCCCTACCCCACCCTACCCCCCACCCCACCCACCCTACCCTATCCACCCACCCACCTTACCCCCACTCCCCCACCCCCACCCCACCCCACCCCCACTAAAAAAATAATATTATGTGATTATGTAAAAAAATAATATTATGTAAAAACAAATAATATTACCCCACCCACGAAAAAAAATAATATTTTGTTACTGTTTTCACTCCTCTTTACTTATGATAGATTATATAATAAAATTATCTCAAGCACAAATTATAATTAAATACAATTATATTTTAATTATTTATTTATGATACAATCACAATATAAAAAATATATAATATTATAACAACTAATACAAATAAATAGTTACATGAAACATTTTAATATGATTAATATGGTTAATATGATTTTTAACCATAACCATATAGTTCCAACCCACATTATCCATATTAAAAATGGTTAATATGATTTTAGTTCTTAAATGGTTGATTAACCATATTTTAAAACCAAAACCAACCCATAATCATATTTTGCAAGGTCTAGTCAAATATGATACAGATATCTATTTTATATTTGTAAAACGATGACTTTTGAATATAATTTATTCTATCAAATATAGTCTTAATATTAATTAAGAATTTAATTGGAGTGATGTAATATTAAAAATGATAATAAAAAGTAACATCGTGTCACTTTCTCATCTCCATCATGATAGTCTAAACATACTCGAAAATATTGTTTGTCTAAACAATTTATTCAAAGGTTGAAATGTAACATTAAGAATGTAGTGTGTATAGAGGTCCCAACTCTAGCGTCCTAAACATTATAAAGACTAGTAACCGAATAAACCCTAAATAATCTAAATAGTTGTGGACTGCAACAAGTCCGAATTTATTATCTATTATATATTATATAATTAAAAATAAAAAAGAACATTTTTTACGAAAAAAATTTATTATGAAGAATGAGTCAGCGCAATACAAATGAATTAGCAAAATAATTTATTATGAAGGTATCACAATGAGATGTCATGCAAAGGGGAGGGGAGCAACAAAGTTTAAAACAATTACATGGTTGATTTAAAAAAAGATCAAACTGACCCCCCCCCCTCCCCTCTATTGCAGCAAATATAGATATTACAAATTCATCCATCCACTTTTGCAGCAGCAGCAGATGCATAACTTACACTGCTGTCTCTCATGTTTTTGCACTGACTGGACTGCTCATATCTAAGGAAATTGATCTTTATCTTTATCGAGCTGTTCCTCGACATCTGGTTTCAATTTGAAAGACGAAATGATAAAGAGCGTTAACAAACCACTTGATGCAGTTGAACTGACAATAGAACTATGGAATTTATGAAGGAAAAAAAATTATTTTGAAGAAAATAACACCAAAACAAATACAAGTAAATAGAGAGAGCAAAAGGAAGAAAGTTATGGCTCCAAGTTTACTAATTCATATTACATTAATAAATTTCCCTTTCTTCTGTATACATACACTTGTTTTTGGGTGGTGGAGTGAAGGAGAATAGAATGAGAACCAAGCCAACTACATGTTTTATCTTTTGACTTCATAATTCAGTTCATTAGACTTCCTCTGTCCTATTTGAAAAGTTTCATTTGTCAATTTTTACTATTATTTTGTTCCACAAAAAGAGTCTTCTTTTCATTAGTAAAAGTATAAAATGACACAACGTCCTCGAGTTATTATGTTATCACTACTAAACTAACAACTTAACTTATTACTTTTAGGAGTAGACATGGTACAAAGAAACATCTTTAATGTCTGCAAATTTTGCAAATGAGACTCTTCTATGGAATGGAAGGAGTATTTGGCACTTTTTTTAAAAAAAATAATTGCATCATCCTTTAGACTCTGTTTGTGAGTTTTGTTTCGGAGGGAAGGGAAGGAATGGAATGGGATGAAAATAATTGCCTTCAAAGTTTGAGACACTTTAGCAAGGGGTTAGTGGGTTTCCATTTTTTCGCAACTTTAACTTATTTCATCATCATAACTTCCAAAATAGAGGAAAAATGTTTTGATACTTACATGGAGAAAAACACTTATTGGATGGCGCCCACAAATAGTGTTGTCAGTCTCCAATAGATATTGTTTAAACGCATCTGCATCTCCGGTTTCAATTATATTCATGCCC
Source organism: Panax notoginseng (assembly GCA_016801055.1). Lineage (NCBI taxonomy): Eukaryota > Viridiplantae > Streptophyta > Magnoliopsida > Apiales > Araliaceae > Panax > Panax notoginseng. The sequence goes on from CM029018.1 coordinate 200,945,036, forward strand.
ATCCTGTCCAGTGCCTCGATAGATTTATGGATAGCTCCATGTTTTCGATCGTAATGCGTGTAATCGAACCTAGCACAAATAATGAGTACTAGAATCCTAAATATGGGTTTTGCAATTGAATATCAGATACATTGGATAAAAATACAAGAGGCTGGAATAAGAAGAAAAAAATGAAAATAATCAACAGCCTAACAATATGCAACAGACGAAATACGAGTTTTACCACATACTTAAATAGTTCAATAACAATTTTAAAAAAATAATTCATTTGGTCAACAGAAATTTAGAGAGGATGTAGCCTGTCATAGTGAGGCAAATCTATACACAGCAAAGATGAAATGCCAAAAGAATGTTACATGATTAAATAAATTTTAACAACAAAGCTGATGCTGAGAAAACACTTATTCAATGGAACATACCGTGAGCCCCAGTGACAAAAATCTGAGGATACAGAAAAGAAATTATTTGGGTCATCAACATATTTGGCCAGCAATTTTCCAAACATAGCTTCATTTTCAGCATTTAGAGCGCCGACCAAGATTGGAACAATTTTTACTGTATACCTACATTGGTATATCTAAAAATTATTCCATATTAGTAATCGAGAGAACTTTAATTCAGAAGATGACATACCCATGGAAGACTTTAGCAAGATATGGTAGGTGCATTTCCATGCTATGTTCGGCCTCATCAACTTGAAAATCCATAAATTCAAATTTTCCTGTAGCCTTTAGCTCTTCATTGACTGGTATATAACCAACTCCAGAAGTCAATGAGATTTGTTTAAAGAAGTAGAGCTTAAACATCAGTAGAAAACATGCTCTTGTTTGAATATATAGGTAAATTGATATACATGTGTGTGAGTGTGTCTTTTGTGGGTGTGTGCGTGTGTGTGCGCACGTGTGCGTGCGCGCGTGCGTGTGCGCATGTGTATTAAAAGAGAGAGAGGGAGAGAGGTCAACGAAAGGACCATGAGGCCCAGATGCGGTAATGTGCAATGCTTTAACGCAGCTCAATTATTGCTTGGTGCCACTTATTTAAAGTGTGCAAAATGTTTCGCAAAGACTTTGCTAAGTTGTTTGGCTAAATTCTATTCTAAAACAGGGTGAGGGAGGGAGAGACAGAGATAGTGGCTTCATAGAAAATACAGTTTTTCTTAAAACTGAGCACGCTGGGGTCACCAGGCGAGTCAGGCGACTAGTCTACCGCATATCTTCATCGACTTAAACTGTCAATTTCATGTGATGAAAGAAAAACAGAAAACTACTTTTTTCCTTTTCAGGTAATTCTGGGTGTATTCCTAGCAGCCCTCTCAGCGGGAGAAAACCAGAAGTGAGACTGTTCATATAGAAGAGCCTTTGTAAATCTTCACATGCTCTTATAAAATTCCCCAACTACCAGAACCAAAGCCAAAAACTGTGTTTAATAGATTTATAATGTTTTCAGATGTTATCAGATGCCAGTCTCTTACAAGAAAATTATGGAAAACGAATGCAATGAAAAATTGAAGTTACTATACCTTCCAGATCTATAGGCAGGTCTCCTATTGGGGTCTTGTAAACAGTGGCTCTGGTAAGAGCACATTTTGGAGTATAGTAGTGGTGAGATGGACCGAGAAGAAAAACCCGAGAACTGGCAAAAACAAAGTTCCTCATGAACTACTAACAGGTAAACTTCATCATAATGATTTAAATATGACAGCCTCCCATTCTGAGACCACATGCTTAGTGAAAAATAAGAATATTAGCACATCTGTTCAAAATATCAAAAGGAGGAGAAATAAAAGAAAAAAAACTCACATATTACTTGGATCTATATTTCCAAATGCAAAAGCTGCTGCACGGCCTGAATAAGAATAACCTGCATGACTAGTGGGTTCAATTCCACCACAATGATTGATAAAATACATTAGAACTATGACTGTAAACTCAATGATAAAAGTTGTGGTACATGATTACTTACGGTGCAATCACACCTCGCACATCTGGAGACTTATGCAGGCCAGAATCTCTAAGCCATCCATCAAGCTCTTCGGCTAGTCTTTTGGCTGACGAAGGAAAGAAAATGCAAAAATATCAAGCCAACTTAAAGAGACCATCTTATGCCCAGTCAGTACTCTCACCTAAATATGGATGATTGAATTAATTCTTTAAAACCAGCAACACTTAGAAACACAATCTATATTACATTAATTTCTCATGATTTGTATAATATCATACAAGGCCAACAGGACAAAAGTACAAACAGATATAGGATAAGTATCCGATATGAAACAACCCAGGTCAAATCCTAAGTCCGGAACAAATCTTGGGTCAAATCCCAAGTCCGAATCGAATCCATCCAAATAAGGCCTTAAACCACTAACCCAATAGTATCTTCTTGTGTCATCTTAGCTCAGGCTCACCCAAAAGGTAATTACTGAGGATATTATTGTTAATAACTTAATTGCTTATATACGGAATTTTTTTTCATATTTTTCAATGTGGGATTGGAGTTTTGCACGATATTTATTATACATGCACCCAGCAAGCATGTTAAGCATTGCATGTTAATTACATATTATTACATGGACATGTTGGCTAGTAAGAATTCATCCTTTTTCATATCATGAATGGAATGCATTGCTTCAAGGACAAAGAAGAAAGACAGCTTGAGAAGCAGCCTATTCGCTTGACGAAATTGTGTCAAGGATCAAATGAAAGAAATGAGTTGGGTCTTCATGCTCTTGGGAGTCATCAGCCATTCGGTAAATCCGGGAGAAGTTGAGAAGGGAACTTTCAAATTGGGTACCCAAAAGCAAAAAGGCATGACCTTTGGCCAGGTTGAGTAAGAAAGTTCTGACTAAGACAAGAAAAACACAAAGTCATCATATTCAGTATTAACAATCACAAGAATTAGTAGAAGCCTGGGAAAAACCCTCTGCCATTTACTGTCTTTCAATTAAATTGGCCCGAAATTAAAAATAACAACTTTTTGAATTTCCAGAGCCATAATATTCTAAAACTTTCTGTTCTTACTCTTTTTAATTGTCCCTTTATCTTCCGAACAAGGACGTTCAAGGGCCTCTTGGAAGACCCAACTAGTCTTTGTGCACATGTTTAATTTTGCCCTCATGCTAAAAATAGCGACGAAGGAAAGGCAAAGTATGAGTTGAGCTCAAGGACCTCACATCTTTAATTACATAGAACGTTATGCTGCACTATATTGGAGATACTTAATCAGTGGAAGCATGGGTAGACTAATCACAATTCCCGACTTAAGGCTGCATTTCAACTAGAAAAATATTTTGATCCATGAAATGATACAGGAAAAAGTAAAAACAATCTGAAACTCCAGTGAGTGCCATTACGCTCCAACAGCTGGAGCCAAGGATGACCCCTGAAAATGGCCAAGTGCTTAGCTACTACTATTAATTTCAAAGATCTTGCCCGATTACATTGGTGGTTGAGTTATGGATGTTTTTCAGATTATTAATATTTTAGGACTCCAAGGCCAAGACGTTATGTCTTGGCTTTCAAAAGCCCCCTCTTTTTCTCTTTTTCTCTTTTTTTTTATCTATAAAGCTCTCTCTCTTAAGATCTTAAATGTTCCATAAATGAGTTATATCCAAAATAAACAAGCTAGTATCTTATGAAAAACTTGTGGTCAAGATGACCCACCTACTCCGCATTACATGATTTTTCAAATTTATCTTGGAATTTTTTCTGCTACATTTGAGTTAAAGGTACACTCAAAATGTTATAATAAACAGAACACAATCAGTTAATTAATCCATTCTTAATTATCTCCCTTAGAGAATTCTAGGGCTTGTTCACCACTGAAAACTTCAACTACATCAGTCAGCTTGCAATGAAAGACATCACAAAACACTACATCCAATTAAACAATTTGAAATTCATTAAACAACTAAAAATCATCATATCCAAATTAAACCGTGAAACTCACTAACAATTCAAATATTTCAGTTAACTAAAAAGCTCATCACCGTCAAAACTATCCCAAGCCAATAGATTATACTAATAAAGACATCCATGTTCAAATTAGCTTTTTCAGACTTACGATTGTCAGTGTACCATGATCCTGCGTGTGATGCCCTCCTGATTTTCTCCATATTCTGAAGAACCCTAAGATATATTATTATCTGTGTATATATAAAGTTTGATATGTATTGATTGGCAGAGATTTATTTGAGAGCTACAGATTCGAGAGGAAAAAGTACGCGATGCAAGTAAAGTGAAATTGACACGTGGCTATATTCTCACTCCACTTCTACAGTTCACGAATCTACTGTTCCCGGGAAAAAGTAAAAGATGCCCTCGTTTAAGTCATTTAAGTCATGGACGTGATGTCTCTACTTGGAAATGGGCTCAAGAACAACTTATAAGCTGGTTTTCACTATCACCCATTTAGCTATGGCTTATTTTTTTGATTTATAAGTCATTTTTGAGAAATAATTATTTATTACTTTTTAAAAAATGACTTAAATGACTTATAAGTCATCTAAAATAGGTGAGTTTGACGAAATATAAAAACACTTTTGCCTATATTTTAATAGTCTTTACATCTTATTTTAACTTACAAGTCATTTTAACCAAACACCCTTATATTTTATTTTAATACAATTTTTAACTTATAAGTCAAAATGGTATCGAACACTTTTATTAATAAATCACCACTTAAATAAGTCATTCTAAAAAAGCACCTTATAAGACGCATTCAAATATTCTTTTTTTAATAAATGATATACATTTTTTTTCTAAATTACTAAATATTTAAAGTGTAATTACTAAATATTTAAAGTGAATCCTTTGAGTTTGAATCAGGAAAGAGGGGGAGAGAAAGGAGAAAAAATGAAATCAAGTGGTTAGTTTTTTAAGAAAGAAAAAGAGGGAGATGGGAAATAACTCGTTCTCTCCTAAATTTTATTGTCAAAAAATGAATATTTAAAAAATTAAAAAGCCTCTTTTTTCTTTTAAAATTCAAGACGAGAAGAGAGTAGTATTGAATTATTTTTTTAATTCTTGAAAAAGTTAGTATCAAATATTAGAAACAAAGATAGCAAATATTCCAATACAATAATAATCAAAATAGACTATGTTACCCATATTTACAATTAAATAAAAGTTGAGTTGAAACAGAATTAAACAAGGGAAATGGAGAAAAGGGTAATCACCCATATTCTACCTCAGATTTGTCTCCACCATCAAGTTATAACTGTGACATCTATAGGAGGTTGTACACTTCTCCAACTATACACAAGTGCTCACCAAGCAAATTACAAATCACGTAGTCAATGAGAATGAAATTCCAAACCAAAAGATTTGCACAAATTCTGACAATACCCTTTTAACTTGACCTAGGTACTCAACTCAAACCGTGAAAAGAAAAAAAAAATGAATTCAAATGACAAAATCTTGAGTCTTTATATACTGCGAGAATGAACTTCCGAGGAATAAGCGGCTTTTTTTAGCCAAGAAAAAGGCTCCCTTTCAATCCAAAAGCAACTCTCATCAACATATTCTTTTGTGTCTTGTTTCCCAAAGCAAACGACGGATGACGAAAACAACACTAAAAGAAACCTGCAAAAACCATTCCAAATAATGTTCGGCTCAGTATAAAAGCAAGCTAGTTGACATCCGAATGAAGTCAGGTTAAGTAAATTATATTGAAAACAAGATAATAGCAAAGCTAGGAAGCACCCCAGATAGAAAATCCTCCAAGATTTAATAGAAATAGGTAATCTTTAAGTTATTGATCTGATACTTGGAATATGTATCTTCAATCGCATGTAACCACTATTCCATGGAAAGTCTTGGTTATAAGAAAGGTCCCTATTCTTCAAGTTGCTTCTAGGTACATTCTGAATCTTCCTAGAGTATGCATGGACAGATTACCAATTAGTTGCTTTGTTTCGCAATGTGAAAATTAAAACAGTAAAGAGAAACAAAATCCGAATCTCAAGGGTGATTGAAGGAAAAAATATGTTAAATGAAAGTAGGTCCAATAAGTGGAAACATTGCTTCATTATAAAAAGTTAAAAACCAAGTTTATTGACTTGAAGCCTGTAAGAAGAATCAAGAGAGGCAAATCATTTCGAGCAATTACTATTACGCAATACACTAAAAAATAGACCCTAAGAAAATCAGCAACTTAAAAAGGATAAAAGGTTTGAGATCCAACAAACATGAAATCCACAACATAAATCACTTTGACAATTTTATCATTTTAACATCAATTCTGTAATTAAACCACTAAAGACTTGAAGACACCATAGCTGTCCCTTAAATTATATGTAAAACAAATGGAAAATGGATAGGACGACTAAAATCTATTTGATTCATCAACCAAGTAAACACTCGTAGGGTTCTTTTGACTTTTGAAGTCTATTTGAGATATTCATATTCAAAATGGATATGAATTCATTTAACTTTAGTCAATAAAGTTCTAAATATTTTTAACTATCTGAAAAGTACTACAAATTACAAGATTTATTGTTTTCAAAACTTAAATGAATCAAATCAATTTTAAATTTAAAAATTTCTCAAATTGCTTAACGAAGTCAAAATTGCTAATATATTTTGGAATGGAGTATTTCCCATTAATAATTATGTCTTCTGATGACGCATTTACACCAAAGCTGGATGCTTCCCAGCACCCGACAAGGAATCTGTGTCCATGTAACATAGCTTGGGGTAAGGAAGGAAAAGGGGCAAGTTTGCAGAGGAATTCTAAGCAAGGTGATATCCCAAACTCTTTATTTGTTTCAAAGGGAAAATATACATTCCTAATTTTCCAATAGTTGATTGATCCAAAATTCTGGATAACTTGGGAAAATAATTTTACAAGAGTGAGATAAAATCTGGAAAACAACATCCCAGGTTTTGTATGTTTAGTGAAGACAGGAGAATAGAAAATCATAGAGGTGGGACGTCAAGAAAAGATCAGCAATAAGTCATACTATTAGGGACTTTACCCATCATCATCCATTTTCATTTGCATCCAAAACTGTGTATTCATGGAGTTTGGTGTCCCTCGTGTACTAAATATTTCTACTTTCCTCTCTTGTTTAATCTCCAAGCATTCCTGCCACTAAACACTTCATTTAAAAGATCGCTTTTTCTTTTTGCTAATTTAAAAGATTGCTTTATTGTTCTATACTACACGTAAAGATATTAACTTTCTTCAAATTTTCTATAAATCATTTTCAAATTTCAAAATAAGGGAATCGCAATTACTTATAGAACAAAGGAAGAGGCTCACAGTTGTTATCATTTACTGCTATTCAATGGCAAGGTACAGATTGAAGTTTGGAAGCTACTTTACAATGTTTAATTTTAATAGCAAAAGGAAGATGAACAAACCAATTGTTTAGTAAGCTTACCACAATAATGATACATATTTGTCTATTATGTGATAAAAATAAATATAAGAAGGATAATTATGAACCAAAGACCAAAAAGATTAGTTTTTTCCGGCTCTTTCTGGAAATGAAAAAAGCAAACAATTCATGTCCTGGGAAAATTACCTCTGTACCAATTGAAAGGCCAAGGCCTCAAATGATGGTACATTTGAAACTTGTAAAGAAGAAGATTAAGATTTTCACATGTTTACCGACAGCTTTGTTCTTTTAGGTTTTTTAGATTGTTACTGATTTTGATAAAAACTCAGTGCATAGCATGGCAATGCTCAAACTTCTTTCTACACCACACTATGCACTTTAGATAATTGTGTGTTAACAAATCATAAGTATCATGTAGCAAAAAACTATATACTTGAACAAGAAAAGTTAGGCATAAGATGTGACAACCCGAATTTTTATAAATTATTAAAATAAGAATTTAATAATTAAAATTCTTATTATGAGATGTTTTGAGTTTGAGTATGTATATATACGTGCTATATATGTTGAAATATATGATCGGGTGTAAAGAGAAACATATATTCATATATTGGGAAAGTGAGGTTTAATAGTTAAGTTAACTATTGAAGGAATTAAATGAATTTAGTAATTAATTTTAAATATTTATTGAATTAAATAAATATTTTAATTTATTTATTTATTGAGGAAATAAATAATTGATGAATTGTGGAGAATTAATTTAGTAACTAAATTGATTAATGTTAATTAAATTGAGTAGTGAAAAATTTATTTGAAGGATTTAATTTAAGGAAATAATTAAATTAAATCAATTGCTTAATATTTAAGAAAATAATTAAATTAAATGAATTGTTTAATATTAAAGGAAATAAATAGATTAAATAAAGTGATGTGTCTAATTTATTTATTAAATTAGATATATAATTATTTATTATTCATAAATATAATTATAATAGAAATTATTTTAATTACCATTACAAGTTATTAAAATTAATTGAGCTAAAGTTATTTAATTAACTAAAGGTGTGACATGAAACTATATAATATAAGATTATTTAAATAATTTAGTTTGGAAAAATTTCTGGTTAGCCAAACAAGGCCTTGTGGCCTTTGGTTTTTTCAACTGACGTCTTTTATTTTCTTTAACTGATAAATACGTGGGAAGTGAGACTCTATCAGTTATATTACGCGTCTTATTTCTCCTAATGGCTAACTAAGAAGAACAGAGAGGTAGAGAGAAAGAATACACAGAATTGAGAGTTGGAGAAAGAGTGGGATTGAGAAGGATTTGCTAGAACCTTTTTAACATCAAAGGGTTAAAGTATAATCTACCCCTAATTCTAATATTTGGTTTTTGTAATTTTTTATTCTCTGGAAATTAGGTTTTGGTTGAATTGTTGTAGAAGATGTTGTTTATATGTATGTATTCTCTTGCTAAATCTGTTAGTTATCGTTTATAAGTCTATGTTGATGATTAACTATATGAAATTTGGGTTTGTAGGGAGAAAAGTAAATAACAGTGTATGTTTATGAAAAATGGCTTAATAAAGTACAAAATTTCATGTTTAATATGTATGATAATCTGAAAATTGATGTTAGATTATGTAAGTATGTTAAAAAACGAAAACGGCGTAATTTGAATCATGTCAATTGGTTAAGAAACGAAGTCGTGGCAATTGAATTCGCTAAATGTGTTTAAAACATGAAAATAGAGTATGAACATGTGTTTTGGGTTAAATTTTAGGTTGGTTAATGTTTTTGTAAATTGTTAGAATTCTAGTATGTTGTAGTTCTATGAATTACGAATCCATATAATCGAAAACGGACTAATTTGGATGTATATAACTCAAGTTATGAAGATTAGTAGGAGAAAATGGTCAAAAATCGCAAAACACTGTAATCTGGGCAAAGCCCAGCGCGGGTGCGCTGCTAGATGGCGCGGGCGCGTGGAAAAGGGGCGCGGCCACGGCCCATGTCTGCTGACTGTGACTGCTTTGACCTATTTTGGTAAAACGGTCATAACTTTTTCATACGAACTCCGATTGAGGTGATTCAAAATGATCCGGAACGAGGACGAATAGACCTACAACTTTTATTCTTTAAGTATTTCAATTTGAGGTCTGGAGCATGGGTCAAAATGGTCATTTTTAGAACTGTTATGTTTTCGGAGGCAATCGGGGGGTGTCGGGCATGCACATATGCAAGTGTAGTGCTCTTGACGATAAAAGATGTTGTTCTAAGTTATAGAACATGAATATTATGAAGTATAATGATGCTTAACATTAATAAATGATGTATTAGATAAGTTGTATACGCATACTAAGCACACACACGAGAGACAAATTGGGCGTGTGACGAATAAACGTCGAAACGCCGTGATAATTGATAATGAACGTAAAAAGTGTTTTAAATCAAATGAAATGAATATTATAAGATATTGAATAGTGTTAATATAAGACCAATAAGTAGTCCTAGCAAGACTTAAACATTTGAATGAACTTCAAATATGAAATACAGTGAGATATAAGTTGAAAGTTACCACAATCAAATTGAACATTGTGTATTTATGATAGGAAGGGTTATGAGATGTAGAGTAAAGTTTACATTACAACTACTATGCGTTGCTATGTGACTAATAGTTAATATGAATGATTATATAATTGTGTAGGGCACGTGAAGTGCAGATATCTGTAAGCTGTTAAACTGTTATTGGTAAACAACGATCAAGGAAAGTTTTTCAGTTCCTATTTGCTATGTGAACTTGATGATTAACTGTTTTAAATCTTTATTACAAAGAACATGATGTGTTATATATACGTTGAAAGTATGAAATGTTAAAGTCAATTTATGACTATGTTGATTGATTATAGCGTGCTGATTGAGTAAGGACTCAATCTTTATACTTGTTATATGAATTGTAGCATGTATATTATATGTTGAGCATGTTATTATGTGCTATGTGATGCATGAAAACTGTTAGATTTTGCTGAGCTGCCGAGCTCAACCTTGCAAATAATCACTTTTGCAGGTTCAAGATTCAAGGTAAAGTTATGTGTTACTTGAAAGACATGAATCAGATGTGATACTTGAAGATTTATACACTTTGGTTGTGTTATTATTAATTGAGCCATGTTTAAGGTTCCGAATAATGTATTAATGTTGAATTGTAATATCGTTTTGCGATGTAAACTATTGTAGTATTAAAATGATTCTGAGATATTTAGATGTAAAGGTTGAAGGTTTTGGGAACGAGGATAGTTTGTAATAGAAAATTTTAATTATTCCACAAATTTCAATGGTTGTATTATCGTTTAATGATGTAAAATAAGAGGTTGAATGTATTATTAACGACCGAAGTCGAGAATTAAATTGTATAAATTTTGGGGTCATTACATAAGATTACCTAACAGAGCTTTCTGGCAACAAAAGTGTTAAAACTCTGATGTTTGGTTCACTGTTCTTCAGAATCACCAGTCACGTGCAAAAAACTGAAATATGCTCCATCACAGAATGAAGTTTTGGAACCCGTCGGCGAAACAATGGCTCTAACCGGAAGGATGAGGCTCCAGTGTGCCATCTTTTCGCATCATACATCTCATTCCATGCCTGTATTATCTCATCAATTTTGAACCCAAAACCTGCAATAGGTGCAAACCTATGAGTAATTGAAATTCCAACCCATTATCCAAAAAAAATATTCTGTTGCTAGCTATGTATTTCACCTTCCAGAGCATCTCCATTGGAAATATGATTCTTTATCATTACAGCTATGTCTGTTGCGGATGCTCCAGAAAGTTCAAACTTCTCAACTGCAACCTCCAGACATTCTTCCCAAGTTGGCAAGTCCAACTTATATTCCACAATAGAGCGCTCATAAAGTATAGTACCCCATAAGAGGTATATTTGGGAACCCATGTTTCCAACGTGCTCTGAAACTTCATCAGCAGATATCTCTTTAAATAGATCATCCAAACCCATTTTCTTCAAGTCAGCTTTGTATTTGTCTGATTTGTAGAGTCCGTTAAGACGCTGCTCCTCCAGCTCTTCCCACATCTGCATACCCCTGTCCATGCTGTCTTCAGACTTATTGTACAAGTCCAGGACCTTTGTAGAAGGCCACGTCTCCAAATCAATCTTATTCCCAATTGCATAATACCAAGTGAGCTTTGCTTGTTCAAACTGTTGCTGCCCAAGTGCAAGAAGGCCTTCATAGAAATCTGGCTTAATTCTTAGAGCTTCTTCATACCTCATCTCTGCCATCACATATTCTTTTTGTGCCCACTCATATGAAGTTTTGACCCGTGCCAATATCGTTTCACTGGAACAATCTTCTTCAAAGAACAGCCGCTTCCTTGCCCTGTTCAAGTGTACATTTCCCCAATTGAACAAGGACAAAGCAGCCATTTCTTGAAACTTTTCCGCTGCTATCTCAAAAATTTGTTGGGCATCATCACTTGTAACAGTCTCCTCCATTGCTTCGGAGTATAGCTTCATTCCTAGCTCATGGAGATCCAAATATGAATCAGACTCAAAGCCGACATGGTTCTTGAAAAGCCGCGCAAACTGGATGATCCAGTCCTCAACACAACATGGCCCATTATCCACTTCTTTAACTTTACCAGCATCGCGAGTCCCCGAAGCCTTAGTTGGTTTACCATTGACACTTTGCACCTTTTCTTTATTTATCACTCTCTCATAAAGGGGTTCTTTTTCTGGACTAACTTCCACAATGTATAGCCTCACAGAACCAAGAGGACCACCTGATGCTTCAGCAATCCTCAGTTCATCTGTCGTCGTGATAGTGACCAAATCACCTTCCGGATCTCTATACTTGATAAGCACACCCTTCAAGTTAGGAAATCGATCCTGAACTATTTCCCTCACAAGTCGAATGCCACATTTGACTGGTAACTGTGCAAACCTTATATCGTCTCCACACACCAATTTCACGGTCTTTGTTACCACTTTTTCTTCCGTAACGCTTATCTTCTCTTTCACAACAACCTTATCCTCGGCATTCTTTTCCTCGACCTTCTTCTTTTCCTTTTCTTCACCCTTCTCTTCTTTTTCTTCACCCTTCTTTTTCTCGAGTTTATTACTATTCCTCCTCTTTTTCACCCTCTCTTTCAAAACCCGGATCAAAGCAGGCTCCACGTATTCAGGAGGCAACACAATTTCTTTATCTTCAACCGTTAGACCCTTTCGCTCAAGCGCCTTTTTCACCTTATCCAAAATCTCCAGTGCTGACAAATTATTAGGCTCAATACTTAACACATTATTAACATCTCTCAAAGCTAAATCAAGCCTATTCAAACCCTCATAGCACTTGGCCCTCTTCAGCAACGCTTTGCTATACGTGGGAGCAACTTCTAGGGCCAAATTACACTCATTTATCGCACTTGGGTACTCCACAAGCCCCATTTGCATAAAACAAGCAGCCATATTGCTCCGTAAATATGCAATATCAATGTGATTCTTTGGAAGCAATTTGAGGGCCTTTTCATACTTTAACAAAGCCCCTTCGTGATCACGCCGTTGAAACAATATATTACCTTCTTCTTTGAATTCTCGGGCCATGTTCATGAATACAACAGTATCTTCATCAAATGATTTTGAATTACGATCCAAAACTTTATTCTGCTTCACACTTCCTTCCGACCCATCTTCAGATTTTTTCTTCCCAGTTGGCTTCCCCATTATTAATCAAACAATTAGCCCTAAAACCCAAGAAAGGAAAGATTGCTTAGCTCTATTCTTCCTTTACAGATAGAAATGCACCTAAAATATCCAATCAACCATACAAAAAATTAATCAAACAACAATAAAACAATTGTTTTCAACAATTTTAAATCAACAAATGTACAAATTCAATCCTACGCCCAAATCTCAAAAAATGAAAAATAATATGTACAAGAAAGCAAAAAAGAAAAATTAGATCTCCTTACCTCTTTTAAACTCTAATAATCAGAAATTTGGCGAATTTGATCGGGGAGAACAAATAGTATGTTCCCTTGGTCTTCTATCTCTGGCAAATTTAGAATTAGATAATATTGATTTAGAAAAGAACAATCCCATTCCTTCTTATCTAGCGAAAAGCTTGATCTTGGTGTAAGTAAATAAAAAAAAAATGTGTTGGTTTCAAATTATGATAATTAATTTATTAAAAGTTGGAAGCTTTTTCTCTCTCCTCGATAGGATTCGAATTGAAGAGAGAGAAAATGGGGCATTCATAAAATGGAGGAAAAGCATGCATGAGGGAAGGTTAGTTATTCCGTGAAATGGCGCTTCCTACCTTTTTCATTTTTATTTTTATTTTTATTTTTTTGAGAAACTGGAATCCCCAATTTATAGGTTTAATCTTTTTAAAGGGAAAACTGATGTAATAAAATCCTTTGCGGACCCCACTTCAATTAAAATGAACAATTGGGGAATAATGTTCCCCAAGGTGGTGAGTTGTGTGACATCTCTTTTGGGTTTTGTCTTGGTTTCAATTTTGGAAGAATAATGTTTTGGTAACAAAAAAAATTTGAATATAAAAAATATATATATAATGAGTTGTTCGTTTATTTGGGGTGAGATTTAATAAAATTATTACGATATATTTGAGCATATTGTGTTATTGTACACGACTGTCAGTTAAATTCAGAATCTTTGTATGAAATTAAAAGAAAATTGATAAATGAGACTCTTCTCTTGTCATATATAAGGAATAATAAAATTCATCAAATGTAGATTTTAAAAAATAACAACTAAAAATACGTCCTATGTGACGTCTCAAAATAGGTTCACACAATCCATTTTGAGTCGTCAAAATACATGGTATGTGACGCCCCAAAATTAGGTATACATCACCCATCTTGGGTCGTCAGATACATAGTACAGAATACAAATATAACTTACTAATACAACTGTCGTGTACAATATGACAAAACATAAACTGTGAGTTTGAATACAAATATTATCTTCTAGAGAGTATTCATACTCAAAAGGAGTCCTCATTACATTTATTAACACACCATTACATAGAATAGTGAGGACTACTAACTAATACTATCATTCGAACCATCACTCCGTTCCCCGACTTGCCCCAGCTACGTTCTCATTTCCTGAAGAGAACAGTGAAAGAAAGAGTGAGCTCAACTAGCCCAGTAAGAAATATTATGACTAAGATAATGCAGAATAAATTATCATTAGCCTTCAACAATGTTAAACTGATAAAATATAATAGACATCAAGTTTAACTGCAGCGGAACAAGCAATCCATTAAAAGAGTCAAGTAGAAAATAAACTCTACTATCTTTTATGATTTAAAAGGTTTTTCAACACTGCGATCGCTGAGACTCAGCTTAATAAAATAATCCACATCATCGAATCACCCCTGCACTACGGCCAAGGATATTCGTGTATTCATTAATGGTCATGATCATGCCAACAACTGTCCATCAATGCACTACGGGCCAATGAGGACTTTTACCACATCATTTGTAACATTACGGTCATGATTATACCGAATAATCCCTGGTCATAATCATACCAAGTCCATCTATGCACTACAGGCCACAGATGACTTTCAACATTTTATAAACATGAGGATGATGACAATGATATAAGAATTCAATAAAACAAGTTCAAGAATTAATTTATCCAGGAATTAACAACGTCCAAATTGACAACATGATACTGCATTGTGGAGTAAAATTCAAGAATGCTTAGAAGAATATTTTCTTGAAAAGATACTGGATGAAACGCAACTATCAAGGATATTCCACAAATTTCATGGAGTATAGAAGTCAAAACTTAACCAACTGAGTATAATAAAGAATGGAATAACAAAAGAAATCACCATGCATGCGATAGACCGCACAGACAGGTTATTCCAACAGAATAATAAATAATGGAACCAGGTCCGGCGTAAATGCACAGACAGGATATTCCGACAGGATAATAAATAATGGAACCAGGTCCGGTGTAAAACACACAGACAGGATGTTCCAACAGAATAATAACAAGACGGAACCAGGTCCGGTGTAAAACACACAGACAGGATGTTCCAACAGAATAATAACAAAAACGGAACCAGGTCCGGTATAAAACACACAGACAGGATGTTCCAACAGAATAATAACAAAAACGGAACCAGGTCCGGTGTAAAACACACAGACAGGATGTTCCAACAGAATAATAGAAGAATATCACCAAGTATAGGATAGACCGCGTATACAGGTTATTCCAACAGAATAATAAGAAATGGAATAACAACAGTTCTCTTCATGAATAAGAAAGAATAACACCCCTTACCGTTTTAAAGAAGAGCTGAAATAAGGAAGTAGTTAAGTAGCAGAATACTCTTCTTCTCTCTCTCTATAGTTTCTCTCTATAGTTTCTCTCTCTAGAGTTCAGTGAATTCGTGAAAAATAATAAAGCCCTAGGCCTCTATTTATAGAAAAACTGAGGGTGGCTCTTAGTCTTAACGAAGGGTCAAATGACTCTTGGTCTTAACGAAGGGTCAAATGACTCTTGGTAATTTTGAAGGGACAACTACTATTGACGAAAGTAATTACTATTGACCAAGGTAAATACTATTGACGAAGGTAATTACTATTGACCAAGGTAAATACTATTGACCAAGGTAAATACTATTGACGAAGGTAAATACTATTGACGACGGTAATTACTATTGACGACGGTAATTACTATTGACGACGGTAATTACTATTGACGAAGAGACTCTTAGATGATGACATATGGCCCCCCATAACATAACCAAACTTACCACAACGTCTCAATAATATAACATATTATACAGATGATACTATGACAATAATTTAAGAGATATGATGCAGCAATTACTGTAGCAATAATTGAGTATAGCTGAGTGACTTCTCACGTAAGTATTAATAATCAATACCGTGTGCTACTATGCAACCACGCGTATTACTGTACTTTTACTACCGAGTAGTTCAACAGTTTTAACGGTTTTAACGGTAACACCTCAGCCGTTATTTTTATAGAAAGATAATTCTGTCGTTTTCTCAATCCTACAATAATTCCGTTGTGGGGTCCACCAATGATTGTGCCGTCGTACGAATATTCCTCGACCAATCGAATATTATATAACAACTTGCGTACTTTGCAAAATGTATAAATATTACCCACAACTATAACATTATATCAAATTAACTCCATAATATTCAAAAATGATATTTATAGAAAATTCATCTTTATTTATAAAAGTTGGGGTCTTACATGGTACAAATTTTAAATACAAACTTTCATATTTATAACTATTAAACTGTCGTGTAAAATACAACAACACATAACATGTGAGTTTGAATACAAATATTGCATTGTACATAATACGACAATATCCAAACTCAAATTAAGTTTTCATTACAGTTATTATCACACTATTTCACAACATAGTAAAAACTTTTATAGTAATTATTTCGGACCATTACTCCACTCCCCGACTAGTCCCAACTACACTTTCATTTCCTGAAGAAAATAATGGAACAAAAAAGAAGAGGGTGAGCTCAACTAGTCTAGCAAATAATATTATGAGTAAGATAATGAATAATAAATTATTTTTATCCCTCAACAATGATAAATCAGATAAAATATAATGGACAACAAGTTTTAGATCAACAACTGCAGCGAAAATAGCAATCCGTTAGAAGAGTTAAGTAGAGCATGATGTCTACTATCTTCTATGATTTAAAAGTTCATTATCAATATTTCATCCCTGTAACACCAATCAATAATTGTTTCAAACCAACGAATTATCTATGTACTACGGGCCAAAAATATTTATTTATATCACCAGTGGTACCTGTCCATCTATGCATTACGGATCAAAGATAACTTTCACCACAATATAAGCATGAGAATGATGACAATGATATAAAGAATGAATCAAGTGAGATCAATGATAAATATTAGAGATTTATAATTTAATTTATCTAGAGTTCGACATGATTATCAATTGTGGAGTAAAATTCAAAAATGATATTTAAGATTCAAATTTCAAATATAATTTGAACAAAGAAAATTAACTAAATTTCGTCGTGAATAGTACCCCGAATGAATAGTACACCAGATGAATAATACCCCAACATGAAAGATTAAAATCTAATAAGAAAGTTCAGACCAATATTCCAGTGAAATGATATTAGATGAAGCGCAAGCTATTAAGAATATTCTATTAATTTCAGGAATTTTCATCATTTAATTAGAATGTTATGAAAACAAACAATAATTTCGTACCATAAATGGAAAAAATATGAAAGAAAATGATATCCCTTGACTAGTATAAAAGAAATGATATCTTATACGATTATGAAAGAATATATGAAACTGCAAATAGATTTTTATCTGTACGTCATGCGATAATCCGCGTAAACAGATCATTTTCACAACTTAATAAAGAATGAATACGAAGGGTTATTCACTAGGCATGCGCTAATCCGCGTAGACAGGTTATTCTCACATATTAATAAGGAATAGAATGACAACACTTATGAGTTTGAAGAAAATAACATCATTTACTTTAATAGAAAAATAGTTATGACTAGAATAGTAGAGATTATCTTAGGGAAATCTTGCACTACACTCAAAGTATACTCATAAGAACTCTATCTTTCTAACTCTTGATTATAACTTGGATTTGTAAATTGGTAAAGAACTAATGAACTTAGCCCTCTATTTATAGGAAAACATAGTTTTGATAATTATACGTTAGGGGCTAGGCTTATTACAATTTGGTATCTATGTTAATTACACTTTAGTACTTCATTAATTGCACCTTAGTCCCTTAATCATCTTCCACTAGGTGACATCATCTTTGTGTTTCTTTAAGGATGATGTTGTGCTTTAATCATCTCTTCTCTGATTGGATAATTCAAATGCACATGGATTGGTCGACTTATTACACTTTGGCACCCTTAAAGTTTTCAAGTTCATATTATTCCCCTTTAACTTTTGTAATTCATTTATCTTCGATCAACATATTTTTAATCTTTAAACAATTATTCAATATTAATATTATAACTCATAATATTGACAGCCAAATCATTCCCAAAAAAGAGGAAGTTTTTCAATAAGGATTTCTCATTACTGACGCTCAATTAAATAACCTAACCCCTTTCCTCGATAAAACTTTTTAGACATTGTCAATAATGCTAATAATAATATGAGTAACTGTGTTGTGTCAATTTGTGATTTAATAACATAAAGTATTGTGCAGATAATACTGTGACAATAATTGAATTAATAATATGAGATGCTATACAACAACTATTGTGACAATTATTGAATAAATCTAAGTAACTTTTTACGTAAGCATCAATAATCAGATATACTGTACAATACCGTGTGCTACTGTACAATTAATAAAGTACTAAAGTGTAATTAACACAGTATATCACATCATCTTTGTGTTTGTTTAAGGATGATGTCGTGCTTTCATCATCTCTTCTCTGATTGGACAATCCAAATTCACATGGATTGGTCGACTTATTACACTCTGGTACTCCTAAAGTTTTTCAAGTTCATATTATTGTAAGACCCCGAATTTTATGAAATAAAAGTATTTAATTTTTTTTATAATTACTATTCAGTAAATGGTTAAATTGATAAATGTTAAAGTTAAGGGTGATATATGAATTTATTTTGCAAAATAAACAAGTGGTTATAAAAAATTCATTGTTGTTAGGTAATATTCGTTTGGTCGTGGAATATTCTTTCTGTCGGAGAATATTTGTACGACGGCACAGCCATTTGTGGGCCCCATAACAGAATAACTGTTGGATAAAGATAACGACAAAAATTGAATTTTTATAAATAACGGCGTAGTTGTTACCGTTAACACTGTTGGAATACCCGGTGGTTAAAATACAGTAATACGCATTATTGCACAGTATTTTTGAAATTATTGATCCTTACGTAAGAATACACTACTCAATAATTGTTACAGTAATTACTGTTCAATATTTTATTTTATTGATTCAATAATTGTTGCGTTGATATTTTATATTATTGTTGTTTCAATAATTGTTGCTGCACAGTATTTCCCATTATCAGATCAATAATTCATATTATTTGAATAATATTATTAGATAGCATTATTGGTAATATCTAGAAAGTTCTGTCTAAGGAGAGGTTTGGTCACCTAATTGCGCGCCAGTAAGGAGAAATTCTTATTGGAAAGCCCCCTCTTTCCTAGGAACGACCTGGTTGTCATAAATGTGATTCTGTAATATTATTTGTGAATAATTAATTATTGATTCATATGATAAGAAAATATTTATTTTATGTGGATATAAATGAGGGATATATTTTTGTGGTTAAAAATGAAGGAGTTAATGTTGAGGTGTTTTATCTGTATTTTTATCGAAACGAATGTATTAAAAATCAAATTAGGGTTTTTGAGATATTTTGCGAGGGTTATAATTTTTAATCTGACCGTTGGATCGTGGTAATATTTAGATATTATACATATATAAGTTGAGTATATGTCCACAAATTTTGAATCTTTAAATATGAACGTATGATTTATTATGAATATTACGAGATGACTGGTTCAGAAATTGTTGAATTTTCGGAGTTAATCATTTTGGTAGAAAATTCTAGAATTTGTGGGCCCCACTCTTGGTTGGTGAAAAAATGTGTTGAGATTTTTATTCAAATGTGGTGGGTGGGAGTAGTAGCAGGTAAAGCCATCAGGATGCAGGTTAAGTCTGCTTCGGCGTGCTAACATTTTCCTATAAATATAGGGCTAAGTTAGAATTAAAAATCACACCAGAAACATAAGCTTTCTCTCTTTCTCTCTATATATTATGAATCATATTTTGTGAGTATTTAGATACTTTGAGAGTTGCTATTCAGTGCAAGTTTCCTTCGGCTTTGCATTCTAGTCAGAAATACTGCACTTTTGAGGTAAGAGATAGTAAGAGATAGTAAGGGATTTTAAGGGTTATTATATTTTTCAGTTCGTAATTCTTCTGACCTTCAGAAAATTCTAGAAAAATTTGAAATGATATTTTGATGAGTTTTATTGATTGTGTCCAAAAATGGTGATTTTTGGATGTATAGATTAAGAGTTATGAATTTTACGGGAAAAGACTATTTTAAAAGTAATCACTTATAACTCCTTGTGGTTAAATCCAAAATTGATAAAATTTTTATTGGAAGTATATCTATATAATATCAGTGTACTCTGTAAATTTCATAATTTTTGGATAAAAGTACAATTTATGATAAATGTCTAAATATTCGGCTGTTTTGGCCATATGAAAAATAGTAAATGAGTTTTAAAAATTCGGAGAAAAATATATGTTCAATATGGGACTATATTCTGCTAGTTATGAGTAAATGAATTAAATATGTTATGTGAAGGAAGAAAATTAGAAAATATGATTTTATGGCTTGAGAATCATATATGTGGTATAAGCAGATTTTTGATGAGGGTTTTGGTGATTGGTGATGAAATCTTATGAGTTTGGCATTTTATGATGATTAAATATATTAATTAATAAAGTGTAAACAATTAAAATAAATTGTTTATAAGTTTAAAGAAATGTTATTCTTTCAATATTATTATACCGAAATATTGGTATGTATTTTATTGTGGAATATCTACCTTTTTGTGTCGAGGTTACAATTCACGAGTTACTATTCACGAGTTACTATTTATGACAAAAATTAGTTTCTTTTTTCTAATCAAATTATAGTTGATTTATGAATATTACTCTTGAGATTAAATCTATATGTTGATCATATTATTTTTATTATCATATATAATATTTTTATAACCCTGATGTTGAAATTCTCTTTCACTTTAGTGTAAAGATGGGTAGATTATTGGTATGATCATGACTATGGGTTCTCTTTGGCCAGTAGTGCAAAGTTTAATTATTGACTAGTATGATCATGACCATTGAATTTATAATTGAATATTGTAAGACCCCGAATTTTATGAAATAAAAGTATTCAATAATTACTATTCAGTAAATTGCTAAATTGATAAACGTTAAAGTTAAGGGTGATATATGAAATTTTTTTAAAAATAAACAAGTGGTTATAAAATAATCATTGTTGTCGGGGAATATTCGTTTGGTCGTGAAATATTCTTTCTGTCGGGGAATATTCGTACGACGGCGCAGCTATTTGTGGGCCCCATAACGAATAACTGTCGGATGAAGAAAACGACAAATTTGAGTTTTTATAAATAATGGCGTAGTTGTTACCGTTAACACTGTTGGAATACCCGGTGGTTAAAATACAGTAATACGCGTTATTGCACAGTAGCACACGGTATTGCATAGTATTTTTAAAATTATTGATTCTTACGTAAGAAGGCACTACTCAATAATTGTTACAGTAATTACTGTTCAATATTTTATTTTATTGATTCAATAATTGCGACGTTAAAATTTTATATTATTGTTGTTCAATAATTGTCACTGCACAGTATTTACCATTATCAGATCAATAATTCATATTATTTGAATAATATTATTAGATAACATTATTGACAATGTCTAGAAAGTTCTGTCTAAGGAGAGGTTTGGTCACCTAATTACGCGCCAGTAAGGAAAAATTCTTATTGGAAAGCCCTCTCTTTCCTGGGAACGGCCTGGTTGTCATAAATGTGATTCTGTAATATTATTTGTGAATAATTAATTATTGATTCTTATTTTAAGTGGATATAAACGAGTGATATATTTTTGTGATTAAAAATGAAGGAGTTAATGTTGAGGTTTTTATCCGTATTTTTGTCGGAATGGAGGTATTAAAAAATCAAGATTTTTGAGATATTTTGCGAGGGTTATAATTTTTAATCCGACCGTTGGATCGTGGTAATATTTGGATATGTTATACATATATAAGTTGAGTATATGTCCACAAATTTTGAACCGTTAAAAATGAACGTATGATTTGTTATGAATTTTACGAGATGACTGGTTTAGAAATTGTTGAATTTTCGGAGTTTATCATTTTGATGAAAAATTCTAGAATTGGTGGGCCCTACTTGTGGTTGGTGAAGAAATGTGCTGAATTATATTTCAAATGTGGTGGGTGGGAATAGTAGCAGGTAAAGCCATCAGGTTGCAGGTCAAGCCTACTAAAATTTTCCTATAAATAGAGGGCTAAGTTAGAATTGAAAATCACACCAGAAACATAAGCTTTCTCTCTTTCTCTCTCTATATTATGAAGCATATTTTGTGAGTATTTAGATACTTTGAGAGTTGCTATTCAGTGCAAGTTTCCTTTGGCTTTGCATTCCAGTCAGAAATATTACAATTTTGAGGTAAGGGATTGTAAGGGATAGTAAGGGATTTTAAGGGTTGTTATATTTTCCAGTTTCGTAATTTTTCTGACCTTCAAAAATTCTGGAAAAATTTGAAATGATATTTTGATGAGTTTTCTTGATTGTGTCCAAAAATGGTGATTTTTGGATGTATAGATTGAGAGTTATGAATTTTATGAGAAAAAACTATTTTAAAAGTAACCGCTTATAATTCCTTGTGGTTAACTCCAAAATTGATGAAATTTTTATTGGGAGTACATGTATATGATAGGAGTATACTCTGTGAATTTCAGAATTTTTAGATAAAAGTATAATTTTTGATAAATGTCTAAATATTCGGCAATTTTGGCCATATGAAAAATAGTAAATGAGTTTTAAAAATTCTGAGAAAAATATATGTTTAATATGGGACTATATTCTGCTAAATCCCAGAAAAAAAATATTTTTGGAACTGATTTGGTATTTTTCGTAAAAATAGTCTAGTTATGAGTAAATGAATTAAAAATATTTTGTGAAGTAAGAAAATTGGAAAATAGGATTTTATGGCTTGAGAATTCTATATGAGGTGTATGCAGATTTTTGATGAGGGTTTTAGTTATTGGTGATGAAATCTTATGAGTTTGACATTTTAGAATGATTAAATATATTATTTAATAAAGTGTAAATAATTAAAACAAATTATTTATAAATTTAAGAAATGTTATTCTTTCAATATCATTATACCGAAATATTGGTATGGATTTTATTGTGAAATTTCTATCTTTTGTGTGGGGTTACTATTCACGAGTTACTATTCACGAGCTATATACACGACAAAATTGGTTTCTTTTTCTAACCAAATTATAGTTGAGTTATGAATATTACTCTTGAGATTAAAACTATGTATTGATTATATTATTTTTATTATCATATATAACATTTTTATAATCATGATGTTGAAATTCCCTTTCACTGGAGTGTAAAGATGGGTAGATTATTGGTATGATCATGACTAGGGTTCTCTTTGGTCTGTAGTGCAAAGTTGAATTGTAACTGGTATGATCATGACCATTGAATTTACAGTTGAATATCTTTAGCTTAAGTGTAAAGATAAATTGATTAACATGGTTATAATTATGGTGTATATAAATTCTGAAATGATTATATATTTCTTTGAGATATTAATATATTTGGCCTGTAGTGCAAATATGAACTGTTGATGAATATATTTGGCCTGTAGTGCAAAGATGAATTATTGACGAATATCTTTGGCCTGTAGTACAAAGATGGTCTGTTGATGAATATCTTTGGCATGTAGTGCAAAGATGAACTGTTGTTGAATATATTTGGCCGTAGTGTAAAGATAAATTTATTAGTATGATTATGAACAGGAACTGTGATTTGGTATAATCATGATCTTTGATGTTTCAGGTAAAGACATGTGATGAAAATATTCTTCGTCCTGGGTGCGAATAAAAAATTTAGAATCACAATTACGATTATGAGTTATTCATATGATTGTGGAAAGGAACTGTTGAGTGATGTTACAGGGATAAAACATTGTTGATGGATTTTTAACATGGAGAAGATAATAGACTTTATAGTCTATTTGACTCTTCTAATGGATTGTTCGTTCCGCTGCAACTATGGTTGAAATTTTTATCATTTACCATATGTTCTAAATCTCTAATTTATTATTGATGAATGCTATTTATAATTTAATTATCTTTAGTCATGATATTCTTTACTGAGCTAGTTGTGCTCACCCTTTTGCTTCACAATTCCTTTCAGGTAATAAGAGTGTAGCTGGGTCGAGCGAGGGTAACGGGGAAATAGAACGGTGGTCTCTAGCTATGGATGTTCTTCCGAAGCAGTATAGAAAAGTTCATTTAGTAGTTTTATTTGGTGAATCCAATAGGGTAAGGTGTACCCAACGTTGGAAGGGTGGGTTGCCACTATTATACAAGATGTCTAACGACATACAACCTCGTGTCATCATAAGACAAGGATGTGCTCATCCACTTGCTGAGTATATCTATGAGCACTACCTATATAATATTGGTGTTTGTTTGAAGTATAATTCACGATTAAAGACAGTGGAGATAATGATAAGTGAAGAGAAGACTCACAATTGGGAAGAATATGATTGTAACGACCCCAAAATAGGTCCATTCCATCCAACCTATTCTGAGTCGCCAAATACATGGTACAGAAAACAACTACAACTTTATTACAACAATTGTCGTGCAAAATACAACAACACCTATGCTATAAGTTTGGATACAAATATATACCAAATGTGACTCATGTTCTAACCGTGGACATCACCTCACAATGACACCTTACATAAAGGTATAGTCAAAAACTGTTTTAGAAATTAGAATCTTTGGGAAGTGCTCAAGAAAACCTTCGTACATGGGAGGCCACGCGTCCAGGTTATGATAGATATCATATGGCCACAGAATTATCCTTGGTTGACCCAATAGACCCCAAATAAAAACGAGAAGATTACTATCATATTCTTCCCAATGGTGAGTCTTCTCTTGACTTATCATTATCTCCACTGTCTCTAATTGAGAATTATACTTCAAACAAATACCAAGATTATATAGGTAGTGCCCATAGATATACTCAGCAATTGGATGAGCACAACCCTGTCCTATGATGACACGAGGTTGTATGTCATTAGACATCTTTTATGATAGTGACAAAACACCCTTCCAACGTTGGGTTCGCCTCACCCTATTTTCTTCACCAAATATAACTACTAAATGATGACCACCGTTCTATTACCTTGTTACCCTCGCTCGACCCAGCTACACTCTTATTACCTGAAAGGAATTGTGAACAGAAGGGTGAGCACAACTAGCCCAGTAAAGAATATCATGACTAAAGACAAATAAATTATCAATAGTCTTCATCAATAATAAATCAGAGATTTAGAACATATGGTAAATGATAAAAATTTCAACCATAGTTGCAGCGGAACGAGCAATCTATTAGAAGAGTCAAATAGACTATAAAGTCTATTATCTTCTCCATGTTAAAAATCCACCAACAATGTTTTATCCCTGTAACATCAATCAACAATTCTGGTCCACAATCATATGAATAACTCATAATCATAACTGTAGTTCTAAATTCCTCTTCTCATCCAGGACGATGATAATTTTCATCACCTATCTTTACCTGAAACATCAAAGATCATGGTTACACCAAATCACATTTTCTGTTCATAATCATACTAATAACTTCATCTTTGCACTACGTCCAAAGATATTCATTTGTATCACCAGTTGGTCATGTTTATCTCAACATCTGTTCATCTTTGCACTACTGGCCAAAGATATTCAACAACATGTCATCTTTGCACTACGGGCCAAAGATATTCATCAACAATTCATCTTTGCACTACAGGCCAAAGATATTAATATCTCAAAGAAATATATAATCATTTCAGAATTTATATAAACAATAATTATAACCATGTTGATCAATTCACCTTTGCACTTAAGCTAAAGATATTCACTTATAAATTCAATGGTCATGATCATACCAGTCACAATTCAACTTTACACTACAGGCCAAAGAGAACCCTAGTCATGATCATACCAATAATCTACCCATCTTTACACTCTAGTGAAAGAGAATTTCAACATCAGGGTTATAAAAATGTTATATATGATAATAAAATCAATACAATCAATACATAGTTTTAATCTCAAGAGTAATATTCATAACTCAACTATAATTTGGTTAGAAAAAGAAACCAATTTTTATCGTGAATAGTAACTCGTGAATAGTAACTCATGAATAGTAACTCGTGAATAGTAACTCATAAATAGTAAACTCGACACAAAAAGGTAGAAATTCTACAATAAAATCCATACCAGTATTTCGGTATAATGATATTGAAAGAATAATATTTCTTAAGCTTATAAACAATTTATTTTAATTGTTTACACTTTACTAATTAATGCATTTAATCATCATAAAATGCCAACTCTTACAATTTCATCATCAATAACCAAAACCCTCATCAAAAATCTGCATATACCTCATATAGGATTCTCAAGCCATAAAATCCTATTTTCCAATTTTCTTTCTTCACAAAACATATTTAATTCATTTACTCATAACTAGACCATTTTCATAAAAAATACCAAATCAGTTCCAAAAATATTTCTTTTCTGGAATTTAGCATAATATAGTCCCATAGTGAACATATATTTTTCTCAGAATTTTTAAAACTCATTTACTATTTTTCATATGGCCAAAACCACCGAATATTTAGACATTTATCAAAAATTATACTTTTGTCCAAAAATTCTGAAATTCACAGAGTATACTTCAATCATATACATGTACTCCCAATAAAAATTTCATCAATTTTGGAGTTAACCACAAAGAATTATAAGCTGTTACTTTTAAAATAGTCTTTTCTCATAAAATTCATAACTCTCAATCTATACATCCAAAAATCACCATTTTTGGACACAATCAAGAAAACTCATCAAAATATCATTTCAAATTTTTTCAGAATTTTTGAAGATCAGAAAAATTACGAAACTGAAAATCATAACAACCCTTAAAATCCCTTAATATCCCTTACTATCCTTTACAATCCCTTACTATCCCTTACAATCCCTTACCTCAAAAAGAGCAGTACTTCTGATCGGTATGCAAAGCCGAAGGAAACTTGCACTGAATAGCAACTCTCAAAGTATCTAAATACTCACAAAATATGCTTCATAATATAGAGAGAGAAAGAGAGAAAGCTTATGTTTCTGGTGTGTTTTTCAATTCTAACTTAGCCCTCTATTTATAGAAAAATTTTGGTAGGTTTGACCTGCAACCTGATGGCTTTACCTGCTACTATTCCCACCCACCACATTTGAAATATAATTCAGCACATTTCTTCACCAACCACAAGTGGAGCCCACCAATTCTAGAATTTTCTACCAAAATGATAAACTCCGAAAATTCAACAATTTCTGAACCAGTCATCTCGTAAAATTCATAATAAATCATACGTTCATTTTTAACGGTTCAAAATTTGTGGGCATATACTCAACTTATATATGTATAACATATCCAAAAATTACCACGATCCAACGGTCGGATTAAAAATTATAACCCCCGCAAAATATCTCAAAAACCCTGATTTTTAATACCTCCATTCCGACAAAAATACGGATAAAAATCTCAACATTAACTCCTTCATTTTTTAACCACAAAAATATATCCCTCATTTATATCCACATAAAATAAATATTTTCTTATCATATGAATCAATAATTAATTATTCACAAATAATATTACAGAATCACATTTATGACAACCAGGCCGTTCCCAGGAAAGAGGGGGCTTTTCAATAAGGATTTCTCCTTACTGGCACGCAATTAGATGACCAAACCTCTCCTTAGACAGAACTTTCTAGACATTGCCAATAATGCTATCTAATAATACTATTCAAATAATATGAATTATTGATCTGATAATGGGAAATACTGTGCAGCAATAATTATTGAACAACAATAATACAAAATTTCAACGTAGCAATTATTGAATCAATAAAATAAAATATTGAACAGTAATTACTGTAACAATTATTGAGTAGTGCCTTCTTACGTAAGAATCAATAATTTAAAAAATACTATGCAATACCGTGTACTACTGTGCAATAACGCGTATTACTGTATTTTAACCACCAGGTATTCCAACAGTGTTAACGGTAACAACTACTCCGTTATTGTAAAAACTCAAATTTATCGTTTTCTTCACCCGACAGTTATTCGTTATGGGGTCCACAAATAGCTGCGCCGTCGTACGAATATTCCCCGACAGAAAGAATATTTCACGACCAAACGAATATTCCCCGACAACAATGATTATTTTATAACCACTTGTTTATTTTGAAAAAAAATTCATACTTCACCCATAACTTTAAACTTTTATCAATTTAACCATTTACTGAATAGTAATTATAAGAAAAATTGAATACTTTTATTTCATAAAATTCGGGGTCTTACAATGATAGTAATCTTCTCGTTTTTCTTTGGGGTCTATTGGGTCAACCAAGAATAATTTTGTGGCCATATGATATCTATCATAACCTAGACGCATGGCCTCCCATGTACGAAGGTTTTCTTGAGTACTTCCCAAAGATTCTAATTTCTAAAATAGTTTTTGACTATACCTTTATGTAAGGTATCATTGTGAGGTGCTGTCCACGGTTGGGACATGAGTCACATTTGGTATATATTTGTATCCAAACTCACAGCATATGTGTTGTTGTATTTTGCACGATAATTGTTGTAATAAAGTTGTAGTTGTTTTCTGTACCATGTATTTAGCGACTCAGAATAGGTTGGATGGAATGGACCTATTTTGGGGTCGTTACATTTGGTATCAGAGCTTAGGGATATGATCTCTGGCGGAGATCGAAAAATAGAACTAGGAGGGGAGAGATGAGTAAATTCTTCGCTAGTGTGTCCTACCTAAGCTTATTTGTTGGTCAGTCATAATATCGGGATATTATGTGATATGTTAATTTATTCAATTAACCCTTGTTTTGAAGCTGTATTCTAGAATGATATCTGAAATACAGGAGATGAGCAATGGAGAAATCATGATGACAGGGAAGATGGAATCTGAAATGAAAGTAAGGTACTCTCAACTCTTTGAAATACCAGGTACGTAAATTTCGGGGACGAAATTTCATAAGGAGGGGAGATTGTAAGACCCCGAATTTTATGAAATAAAAGTATTCAATAATTACTATTCAGTAAATTGCTAAATTGATAAATGTTAAAGTTAAGGGTGATATATGAATTTTTTTTCAAAATAAACAAGTGGTTATAAAATAATCATTGTTATCGGGGAATATTCGTTTGGTCGTAGAATATTCTTTCTGTCGGGGAATATTCGTACGATGGCGCAGCTATTTGTGGGCCCCATAACGAATAACTGTCGGATGAAGAAAACGATAAATTTGAGTTTTTATAAATAATGGTGTAGTTGTTACCGTTAACACTGTTGGAATACCCGGTGGTTAAAATACAGTAATACGCGTTATTGCACAGTAGCACACGGTATTGCATAGTATTTTTGAAATTATTGATTCTTACGTAAGAAGGCACTACTCAATAATTGTTACAGTAATTACTGTTTAATATTTTATTTTATTGATTCAATAATTGCTACGTTAAAATTTTATATTATTGTTGTTCAATAATTGTCACTGCATAGTATTTCCCATTATCAGATCAATAATTCATATTATTTGAATAATATTATTAGATAACATTATTGGCAATGTCTAGAAAGTTCTGTCTAAGGAGAGATTTGGTCACCTAATTGCGCACCAGTAAGGAAAAATTCTTATTGGAAAGCCCCCTCTTTCCTGGGAACGGCCTGGTTGTCATAAATGTGATTCTGTAATATTATTTGTGAATAATTAATTATTGATTCTTATTTTAAGTGGATATAAACGAGAGATATATTTTTGTGGTTAAAAATGAAGGAGTTAATGTTGAGGTTTTTATCCGTATTTTTGTCGGAATGGAGGTATTAAAAAATCAGGATTTTTGAGATATTTTGCGGGGGTTATAATTTTTAATCCGACCGTTGGATCGTGGTAATATTTGAATATGTTATACATATATAAGTTGAGTATATGTCCACAAATTTTGAACCGTTAAAAATGAACGTATGATTTGTTATGAATTTTACGAGATGACTGGTTCAGAAATTGTTGAATTTTCGGAGTTTATCATTTTGATGGAAAATTCTAGAATTGGTGGGCCCCACTTGTGGTTGGTGAAGAAATGTGCTGAATTATATTTCAAATGTGGTGGGTGGAAATAGTAGCAGGTAAAGCCATCAGGTTGCAGGTCAAGCCTACTAAAATTTTCCTATAAATAGAGGGCTAAGTTAGAATTGAAAATCACACCAGAAACATAAGCTTTCTCTCTTTCTCTCTCTATATTATGAAGCATATTTTGTGAGTATTTAGATACTTTGAGAGTTGCTATTCAGTGCAAGTTTCCTTTGGCTTTGCATTCCAGTCAGAAATATTACACTTTTGAGGTAAGGGATTGTAAGGGATAGTAAGGGATTTTAAGGGTTGTTATATTTTCCAGTTTCGTAATTTTTCTGACCTTCAAAAATTCTGGAAAAATTTGAAATGATATTTTGATGAGTTTTCTTGATTGTGTCCAAAAATGGTGATTTTTGGATGTATAGATTGAGAGTTATGAATTTTATGAGAAAAGACTATTTTAAAAGTAACCGCTTATAATTCCTTGTGGTTAACTCCAAAATTGATGAAATTTTTATTGGGAGTACATGTATTCTGAGAAAAATATATGTTTAATATGGGACTATATTCTGCTAAATCCCAGAAAAAAAATATTTTTGGAACTGATTTGGTATTTTTCGTAAAAATAGTCTAGTTATGAGTAAATGAATTAAAAATATTTTGTGAAGTAAGAAAATTGAAAAATAGGATTTTATGGCTTGAGAATTCTATATGAGGTATATGCAGATTTTTGATGAGGGTTTTAGCTATTGGTGATGAAATCTTATGAGTTTGACATTTTAGAATGATTAAATATATTATTTAATAAAGTGTAAATAATTAAAACAAATTGTTTATAAATTTAAGAAATGTTATTCTTTCAATATCATTATACCGAAATATTGGTATGGATTTTATTGTAGAATTTCTATCTTTTGTGTCGGGGTTAGTATTCACGAGTTACTATTCACGAGCTATATTCACGACAAAATTGGTTTCTTTTTCTAACCAAATTATAGTTGAGTTATGAATATTACTCTTGAGATTAAAACTATGTATTGATTATATTATTTTTATTATCATATATAACATTTTTATAATCCTGATGTTGAAATTCCCTTTCACTGGAGTGTAAAGATGGGTAGATTATTGGTATGATCATGACTAGGGTTCTCTTTGGTCTGTAGTGCAAAGTTGAATTGTGACTGGTATGATCATGACCATTGAATTTATAATTGAATATCTTTAGCTTAAGTGTAAAGATGAATTAATTAACATGGTTATAATTATGGTGTATATAAATTCTGAAATGATTATATATTTCTTTGAGATATTAATATATTTGGCCTGTAGTGCAAATATGAACTGTTGATGAATATATTTGGCCTGTAGTGCAAATATGAACTGTTGAGAAATATCTTTGGCCTGTAGTGCAAAGATGAATTATTGATGAATATCTTTGGCCTGTAGTACAAAGATGGTCTGTTGATGAATATCTTTGGCATGTAGTGCAAAGATGAACTGTTGTTGAATATATTTGGCCGTAGTGTAAAGATGGATTTATTAGTATGATTATGAACAGGAACTGTGATTTGGTATAATCATGATCTTTGATGTTTCAGGTAAAGACATGTGATGAAAATATTCTTCGTCCTAGGTGCGAATAAAAAATTTAGAATCACAATTACGATTATGAGTTATTCATATGATTGTGGAAAGGAACTGTTGAGTGATGTTACAGGGATAAAATATTGTTGATGAATTTTTAACATGGAGAAGATAATAGACTTTATAGTCTATTTGACTCTTCTAATGGATTGTTCGTTCCGCTGCAACTATGGTTGAAATTTTTATCATTTACCATATGTTCTAAATCTCTGATTTATTATTGATGAAGGCTATTGATAATTTAATTATCTTTAGTCATGATATTCTTTATTGAGCTAGTTGTGCTCACCCTTTTGCTTCATAATTCCTTTCAGGTAATAAGAGTGTAACTGGGTCGAGCGAGGATAACGGGAAAATAGAACGGTGGTCTCTAGCTGTGGATGTTCTTCCGAAGCAGTATAGAAAAGTTCATTTAGTAGTTTTATTTGGTGAATCCAATAGGGTAAGGTGTACCCAACGTTGGAAGGGTGGTTTGCCACTATTATACAAGATGTCTAACGACATACAACCTCGTGTCATCATAAGACAAGGATGTGCTCATCCACTTGCTGAGTATATCTATGAGCACTACCTATATAATCTTGGTATTTGTTTGAAGTATAATTCACGATTAAAGACAGTGGAGATAGTGATAAGTCAAGAGAAGACTCACCATTGGGAAGAATATGATAGTAATCTTCTCGTTTTTCTTTGGGGTCTATTGGGTCAACCAAGAATAATTCTGTGGCCATATGATATCTATCATAACCTAGACGCATGGCCTCCCATGTACGAAGGTTTCCTTGAGCACTTCTCAAATATTCTAATTTCTAAAATAGTTTTTGACTATACCTTTATGTAAGGTATCATTGTGAGGTGCTGTCCACGGTTGGGACATGAGTCACATTTGGTATATATTTGTATCCAAACTCACAGCATATGTGTTGTTATATTTTACACGATAATTGTTGTAATAAAGTTGTAGTTGTTTTCTGTACCATGTATTTAACGACTCAGAATAGGTTGGATGGAATGGACCTATTTTGGGGTCGTTACATTTGGTATCAGAGCTTAGGGATATGATCTCAGGCGGAGATCGGGAAATAGAACTAGGAGCGGAGAGATGAGTAAATCTTTCACTAGTGTGTCCTACCTAAGCTTATTTGTTGGTCAGTCATAATATCGGGATATTATGTGATATGTTAATTTATTCAATTAACCCTTGTTTTGAAGCTGTATTCTAGAATGATATCTGAAATACAGGAGATGAGCAATGGAAAAATCATGATGACAGGGAAGATGGAATCTAAAATAAAAGCAAGGTACTCTCAACTCTTTGAAATACCAGGTACGTAAATTTCGGGGACGAAATTTTATAAGGAGGGGAGATTGTAAGACCCCGAATTTTATGAAATAAAATATTCAATAATTACTATTCAGTAAATGATTAAATTGATAAATGTTAAAGTTAAGGGTAATATATGAATTTTTTTTTCAAAATAAACAAGTGGTTATAAAATAATCATTGTTGTCGGGGAATATTCGTTTGGTCGTGAAATATTCTTTCTATCGGAGAATATTCGTACGACGGCACAGCTATTTGTGGGCCCCATAACGAATAACTGTCGGATGAAGAAAACGACAAATTTGAGTTTTTATAAATAATGGCGTAGTTGTTACCGTTAACACTGTTGGAATACCCGGCGGTTAAAATACAGTAATACGCGTTATTGCGCAGTAGCACACGATATTGCATAGTATTTTTGAAATTATTGATTATTACGTAAGAAGGCACTACTCAATAATTGTTATAGTAATTACTGTTCAATATTTTATTTTATTGATTCAATAATTGCTACGTTGAAATTTTATATTATTGTTGTTTAATAATTGTCACTGCACAGTATTTTCCATTATCAGATCAATAATTCATATTATTTGAATAATATTATTAGATAACATTATTGGTAATGTCTAGAAAGTTCTGTCTAAGGAGAGGTTTGGTCACCTAATTGCGCGCCAGTAAGGAAAAATTCTTATTGGAAAGCCCCCTCTTTCCTGGGAACGGCCTGGTTGTCATAAATGTGATTCTGTAATATTATTTGTGAATAATTAATTATTGATTCTTATTTTAAGTGGATATAAACGAGTGATATATTTTTGTGGTTAAAAATGAAGGAGTTAATGTTGAGATTTTTATCCGTATTTTTGTCGGAATGGAGGTATTAAAAAATCAGGATTTTTGAGATATTTTGCGGGGGTTATAATTTTTAATCCGACAGTTGGATCGTGGTAATATTTGGATATGTTATACATATATAAGTTGAGTATATGTCCACAAATTTTGAACCGTTAAAAATGAACGTATGATTTGTTATGAATTTTACGAGATGATTGGTTCAGAAATTGTTGAATTTTCGGAGTTTATCATTTTGATGAAAATTTCTAGAATTGGTGGGCCCCACTTGTGGTTGGTGAAGAAATGTGCTGAATTATATTTCAAATGTGGTGGGTGAAAATAGTAGCAGGTAAAGCCATCAAGTTGCAGGTCAAGCCTACTAAAATTTTTCTATAAATAGAGGGCTAAGTTAGAATTGAAAATCACACGGTTGTCCATCAGGTTGCAGTTTTTGACTATACCTTTATGTAAGGTGTCATTGTGAGGTGTTGTCCACGGTTGGAACATGAGTCACATTTGGTATATATTTGTATCAAAACTCACAGCATATGTGCTGTTGTATTTTGCATGATAATTGTTGTAATAAAGTTGTAGTTATTTTCTGTACCATGTATTTGGCGACTCAGAATAGGTTAGATAGAATGGACCTATTTTGGGGTTGTCACACTAACCCCTTTCCTCGATAAAATTTTTTAGACATTGTCAATAATGCTAATAATAATATTAGTAAATGTGTTGTGTCAATTTGTGATTTAATAACATAAATTATTATGCAGATAATACTGTGACAATAATTGAATTAATAATATGAGATGCTATACAGCAACTACTGTGACAATTATTGAATAAAACTAAGTAACTTTTTACGTAAGCATCAATAATCAGATATACTGTGCAATACCGTGTGCTACTGTGCAACAACGCGTATTACTGTACTTTTATCACATGTTATTTCAACAGAGAAAAATTTTGCCATTATTTTTATAAAAATGTTATTTATGTCGCTTTCTATATCCGACAGTTATTCTATTGTGGGGTTCACCAATGATTGTGTCTGTGAGACCCAGATTTTATGAATAAATATTTAATTTTTCTCGAAATAATTTTTTTTATATATATTATGGTGTGGATTTGATATAATAGTTATGGGTAGTATTTATAAATTTTGTAAAGTATGCAAGTTGTCATATAATATTCGTTTGGTCGGGGAATATTCGTACGACGGCACAATCATTGGTGGACCCCACAACAGAAGTATAGTCGTAGTTAGAAAACGACAAAATTATCTTTCTATAAAAATAACGGCTGAGGTGTTACCGTTAAAACTGTTGAACTACCCGGTAGTAAAAGTACAGTAATACGCGTGGTTGCATAGTAGCACACGGTATTGATTATTGATGCTTACGTGAGAAGTCACTCAGCTATACTCAATTATTGCTACAGTAATTGCTGCATCATATCTTTTAAATTATTGTCATAGTATCATCTGTATAATATGTTATATTATTAAATCAATAATTGAGACGTTGTGGTAAGTTTGGTTATTTTTATGGGGGGCCATATGTCATCATCTAAGAGTCTCTTCGTTAATAGTAATTACCGTCGTCAATAGTAATTACCGTCGTCAATAGTATTTACCTTGGTCAATAGTATTTACCTTGGTCAATAGTAATTACCGTCGTCAATAGTATTTACATTGGTCAATAGTATTTACCTTGGTCAATAGTAATTACCTTCGTCAATAGTATTTACCTTGGTCAATAGTAATTACTTTCGTCAATAGTAGTTGTCCCTTCAATATTACCAAGAGTCATTTGACCCTTCGTTAAGACCAAGAGTCATTTGACACTTCGTTAAGACCAAGGGTCACCCTCAGTTTTTCTATAAATAGAGACCTAGGGCTTCATTATTTTTCACGAATTCATTCAAGCTATAGAGAGAGAAAGTATAGAAAGAATAAGAGAGAGAGAATAAAAGTATTCTGCTACTTCACTTTTCCAATATCCAGTTCTTTTAAGGTAGGGAATATTATTTCTTTTATATTCATGATGAGAACTTCTGTTATTCCATTCTTTATTATTCTGTTGGAATAACCAGTATACGCGGTCTACCCTATACTTGGTGACATTCTTCTATTATTCTGTTGGAACATCCTGTCTGTGTGTTTTACACCGGACCTGGTTCCATTTTTATTATTATTCTGTTGAAACATCCTGTCTGTGTGTTTTACACCGGACCTGATTCCGTCTTGTTATTATTCTGTTGGAACATCTTGTCTGTGTGTTTTACACCGGACCTGGTTCCATTATTTATTATTCTGTCGAAATATCCTGTCTGTGCGTTTACGCCGGACCTGGTTCTATTATTTATTATTCTGTTGGAATAACCTGTCTGTGCGGTCTATCGCATGTCGGGTGATTTCTTTTGTTATTCCATTCTTTATTATACTCAGTTGGTTAAGTTTTGACTTCTATACTCCATGAAATTAGTGGAATATCCTTGATAATTGCGGTTCATCCAGTATTTTTTCATGAAAATATTCTTCTAAGTATTCTTGAATTTTACTCCACAATGCAGTATCATGTTGACAATTTGGACGTTGTTAATTCTTGGATAAATTAATTCTTGAACTTGTTTTATTGAATTCTTATATCATTGTCATCATCCTCATGTTTATAAAATGTTAAAAGTCATCTGTGGCCTGTAGTGCATAGATGGACTTGGTATGATTATGACCAGGGATTATTCGGTATAATCATGACCGTAATGTTACAAATGATGTGGTAAAAGTCCTCATTGGCCCGTAGTGCATTGATGGACAGTTGTTGGCATGATCATGACCATTAATGAATACACGAATATCCTTGGCCGTAGTGCAGGGGTGATTCAATGATGTGGATTATTTTATTAAGCTGAGTCCCAGCGATCACAGTGTTGAAAAACCTTTTAAATCATAAAAGATAGTAGAGTTTATTTTCTACTTGACTCTTTTAATGGATTTGTTTGTTCCGCTGCAGTTAAACTTGATGTCTATTATATTTTATCAGTTTAACATTGTTGAAGGCTAATGATAATTTATTCTGTATTATCTTAGTCATAATCTTTCTTACTGGGCTAGTTGAGCTCACCCTTTCTTTCACTGTTCTCTTCAGGAAATGAGAACGTAGCTGGGGCAAGTTGGGGAACGTAGTGATGGTCCGAATGATAGTATTAGTTAGTAGTCCTCACTATTCTATGTAATGGTGTGTTAATAAATGTGATGAGGACTCCTTTTGAGTATGAATACTCTCTAGAAGATAATATTTATATTCAAACTCACAGTTTATGTTTTGTCGTA
Organism: Panax notoginseng; assembly: GCA_016801055.1. Classification (NCBI taxonomy): domain Eukaryota; kingdom Viridiplantae; phylum Streptophyta; class Magnoliopsida; order Apiales; family Araliaceae; genus Panax; species Panax notoginseng. The sequence continues at coordinate 200,982,664 of CM029018.1, forward strand.
TTGTACACGACAGTTGTATTAGTAAGTTGTATTTGATTTCGGTACCATGTATCTGGCGACCCAAGATGGGTGATGTATACCAAATTTTGGGGGCGTCACAGTTGGTATCAGAGCTTAGGGATATGATCCCTGGCTAGGATGTGAGAATAGAACTAGGAGGGAAGAGACGGAGAATTCCTTCGCTAGTATGACCTACCTAAGTTTATTTGGTATTTAATATGTCGGTCAAAGTATATGGATAATATGTTATATGTTAATTAACCCTTGTTTTGTTGCAGTATTTGCAAATGGCATCCGAAAATGTTGAGATAAACAATGAAGCACATGAGACCATTGAATCACCAACGATCAATGCTCAGGGTAATGTGCAACCAGAGGACAATAATCCTCATGAAAATAATAACACCGATGAAATGGTGAATAATGGGATGGTCAGAGACTTTATGCAATTCATGCAACAACAATTTAACTCTCGGACGGTCACCGCTAAGCAGTTCAAGGAGCAATTCATGCAACAACGGGCGAGAGCGGCTCCTATCCAAAATGAAGGAGGAAACAATGACAACCCATGGTTGGTCACCGCTAAGCAATTCAAGGAGCTAGGACCACCGGAGTTTTTGGAAAAGCCAGAACCACTTAAGGCGGAGACGTGGTTAAAGCAGATCACCAAGATATTTGATGTCTTGGGATGCTCCGAGGAGCAAAAGGTTCCCTTTGCCACTTTTATGTTGCATGAAGATGCAGATTACTGGTGGGAATCTGTAAAACGTACCCAGCCTGACACACTCAAGATGTCTTGGGAGAAGTTCCAAGAACTGTTCAATGACAAGTACTTTCCCGAAAGTATTCGTCACATGAAGGAGGTGGAATTTATCAAGTTAGAGCAAAACAACATGACCGTGTCGCAGTATGAAGCCAAGTTTGCTGAGTTGTCCCGGTTTGCGTCCCACTTGGTGGATAATGAAGAGCGAATGACGCGAATATTTTTGCGAGGTTTGAAACCTGAGATACGTCAACATCTTATTTCTCATAAACTGTGTTTTTTTTCAGATGTTGTGAATAGGGCTCAGTTAGTGGAGCGCGATAACGAGTCAACGCAACCAAAAGAGAGCAGTCGACAAAATGATAATACCAGTGAGAGCGGTCATCGAAGCGGTGACAACAAGCGTGGAGGGAATCAACAGGCTAGAAATGGTAACCACTTCGGTGGTAATCAGGGCCAAAACAATAAGAATGGTCATTTCAAGAAGAGGAGATTCAACAATGATGGAAAGACGTCAGTACCAGCACCCGTTGTTAAGGAAGGAGAACGACCACCTATCATATGCTTCAAATGCGGGGGGGAGGGACACATCAGTCCAAACTGCGCGATGCCATCCAAAGCATGCTATAATTGTGGAAGAGAAGGTCACTTAGCCCGATTTTGTCGTTCACCGAAGACAAGTTCATATAGGATGGAGGCACCAAAGACCGTCCCAGAAAAGCCAAAGCCAATAGTTTAAGAGAGAGCATTTTTTTCGTGACGAGGAACCTGAATAAAATTATCACGGGTATGTTAGTCATAAACTCTTGCGAAGTCTATACCGTGTTAGATACTGGTTCTACTCACTCTTTTATTTCACCTAGTTCTATTCAATATTTGAACTTAACTCCGGAGAAGTTAGACTTTGATTTATCTATTGAAATTCCGTTGGGAGAAACCTTTGTTACCTCCACTATTTATAAATCTTGTTCAAATCAACACTTTCACGTTACCTGTTGATCTTATCTCTTTGAAAATACTTGCATTAATGTGATTTTTAAAAACGATTGGTTAACTGCTCATCATGCTTTTCGTAAGGTTGTTAGTTTTCATATTCCTAACCAACCTATTATGCGAATTCAAGTAACCAAATCAGTAAAGTCAATCATTGTCATATCAAGCCATAAGTAAAAATCTCCGTTCCTTTTGTTGTTGACTTCCTGGTGTGGAATGCACCGAAGCTAGACTTTCCGTATGAGACGTTATAAATGACGATGGCAAGTTGATAGGTATCAATGTGACGTGTTATCCAAGTCTTGGATGAGGGTCACAATTTTGAACGATATTTCTATTGTTAATAAATTTTTTGACGTATTCTTGAAGACTTCTTAGCCTACCCCAGAGCGTAAAAATGAATTTTGTATTGACCCCAGTACAAAACCCATTTCTTAAACCCTCAAATATTTCTTCAACTAAAACGAACGTATTATGCGCCAAAGACGTTGGCTCGAGCTGTTGAAGATTACGATCGTACCATTCAATAACATCGTGGAAAAGCGAACGTGGTAGCTGACGCGTTGTGTAGAAGATCGTATACGGTTACAAGTGCGAATATACGAACCCACGTGAAGATAACGAATATACGATTAAAATCGACTTTAATCGATAAAGTTAAAGCCGCTCAAGCTACATACTCAGAGCTGATAAATGTGAAGAAGAAGGTTCAAGAGGGCGTTATTCTAGAAGCAAGAATCGACGAAGAGAGGATGTAACGCCCCCAAAATAGGTCCATTCCATCCAACCCATTTTGAGTCGCCAAATACATGGTACAGATAACAACTACAACTTTATTACAACAATTATCGTACAAAATACAACAACGCATATGCTGTGAGTTTGGATACAAATATATACCAACTGTGACTCATGTCCCAACCTTAGATAGCACGTCACAATGACACCTTACATAAAGGTATAGTCAAAAACTGTTTTAGAAATTAGAATCTTTGGGAAGTGCTCAAGGAAACCCTCGTACATGGGAGGCCATGCTTCAAGGTTATGATAGACATCATATGGCCACAGAATTATCCTTGGTTGACCCAATAGACCCCAAAGAAAAATGAGAAGATTACTATCATATTCTTCCCAATGGCGAGTCTTCTCTTGACATATCATTATCTCCACTGTCTCTAATTGGGAGTTATATTTCAGATAGACTCCAAGATCATATAGGTAGTGCTGGTAGATATACTCAGCAAGTGGATGACTACAACCTTGTCTTATGATGACACGAGGTTGTATGTCATTATGCATCCTGTAAGATAGTGGCAAAACACCCTTCCAAGTTAAATTCACCTCACCCTCAATATCTATAGACCACCGTTCTATTCCCTTGTTATCCCTCGCTCGACCCAGCTACACTTTTATTACCTGAAAGGAATTGTGAAGCAAAAGGGTGAGCACAACTAGCTCAGTAAAGAATATCTTGACTAAAGATAATTAAATTATCAATAGCCTCCATCAATAATAAATCAGAGATTTAGAACATATGGTAAATGATAAAAATTTCAACCATAGTTGCAGCGGAACGAGCAATCCATTAGAAGAGTCAAATAGACCATAAAGTCTATTATCTTCTCCATGTTAAAAGTCCACCAACGATGTTTTATCCCTGTAACATCAATCAACAGTTCCTTTCCACAATCATATGAATAATTCATAATCATAATTGTGATTCTAAATTTCACATCCAAGACGAAGATAATTTTCATCACCTGTCTTTACCTGAAACATCAAATATCATGGTTATACCAAATCACAGTTCCTGTTCATAATCATACTAATAAATTCATCTTTGCACCACGGGCCAAAGATATTCATCAACAATTCATCTTTACACTACATGCCAAAGATATTCAACAACAAGTCATCTTTGCACTACGGGCCAAAGATATTCATCAACAACTCATCTTTGCACTACAGGCCAAAGATATTCCTCAATAGTTCATATTTGCACTACAGGCCAAATATATTATTATCTCAAATAAATATATAATCATTTCAGAATTTATATAACCAATAATTATAACCTTGTTGATCATTTCACCTTTGCACTTAAGCTAAAGATATTCAATTATAAATTCAATGGTCATGATCATACCAGTCACATTTCAACTTTTCACTACTGGACAAAGAGAACCCTAGTCATGATCATACCAATAATCTACCCATCTTTACACTCAAGTCAAAGAGAAATATCATCATTAGGATTATAAAAATATTATATATGATAAAAAAAATAATATGATCAACATATAGTTTTAATCTCAAGAGTAATATTCATAAATCAACTATAATTTGGTTAGAAAAAGAAACCAATTTTATCATGAATAGTAACTCGTGAATAGCAACCCATGAATAGAATGAAGTAACTCATGAATATAACTCGTGAATAATAACTCGTGAATAGTAACTCATGAATAGTAACTCATGAATAGTAACTCGTGAATAGTAACTCATGAATAGTAACTCATGAATAGTAACCCCGACATGAAAAGTTCCAAATTTGATAAAAAGTTCAGATCAATACTTCGGCATAATGATATTGAAGAAAATAATATCATTTAAGAAGAAATAACATCTCTTACTATCCCTTACCTCAAAAGAGCAGTACTTCTGACTGGAATAACGCTGAACGAACTTGCACCGTATAGCAACACTCAAAGTATCAAAATACTCACAAGAATACGCTCAATATATCGAGAGAGAAATAGAGAGAAAACTTCAGTTTCTGGTGTGATTTTCAATTCTAACTAAGCACCCTATTTATAGAAAAATTCTTAGAACACCAAAGCAGAAAATTGAATATAATAATAATATATTTAACAAATTTTCCTTAGCCCACCTTGACCATCTGAATTCAGCCATAACACATGTTAATGATGTCCACAAAATACAAAAAAACGTTTTTCTAAACAAAAATAATTAAAACTTCCAAAAATTAATTATTTCAGAATTTTGGAACTTCAATAATTCATAATAAATAGCCCTTTCATCAGAAAATTCGAATCTCGCGAGTTTTTATAGGAAATTCAATTCTCTACAACTTTGCAGAAGAAAGTTTTTCCAAATTTCAAACAGAAATTGACCGAAATCCACAAACGGATAATTTTACAGTCTATAATAAATTTTCGGTCAAGAATTGTGTCCACCAACACACAAAACATGTGTTAAACATTTAATCCAACAAAAATACTCTTCCTCCTCATATACTCATATATCCCACATTCATTGTAAAAATATCACCGTTAATATATTATTAAAATAATATATGTAAATGAATTATTTTATCAGAAAAAGATAAAATATTAATTTTCGACAATTATCACATTTAAAAATTTTCTCCATCTATATCCACATAAAATCAATATTTTTCTCATCATATAAATCAATAATTAATTATTCACAAATAATATTACAGAATCACAGTACTAGCAACCTGGCCGTTCCCAGGAAAGAGGGGGCTTTCCAATAAGGATCTCTCCTTACTGGCGCGCAATTAGATGACCAAACCTCTCCTTAGACAGAACTTTCTAGACATTACCAATAATGTTATCTAATAATATTATTCAGATAATATGAATTATTGCTCCGATAATGAAAAATACTGCGTAGTGACAATTATTGAAACAACAGTAATATAAAATATCAACGCAGCAATTATTGAATCAATAAAATACAATATTGAACAGTAATTACTGTAACTATTATTGAGTAGTGCCTTCTTACGTAAGAGTCAATAATTGGTGCAATACCGTGTGCTACTGTGTAACAACGCGTATTACTGTGTTTTAACCACCGGGTATTCCAACAGTATTAACGGTAACAACTACGCCGTTATTTGAAAAAAAAACTCAATTTTTTGTCGTTATCTTAATCCAATCGCTTTCCGTTATGGGGCCCACAAAAGACTGCGCCGTCGTACGAATATTCTACGACAGTAAGAATATTCCACAACCAAGCGAATATTCCCCGACAACAATGATTATTTTATAACCACTTGTTTATTTTGAAAATTTTTCACATTTCACCCATAACTTTAACTTTTTATCAATTTAACCATTTACTGAATTGTAATTATAAGAAAAATTGAATACTTTTATTTCATAAAATTCGGGGTCTTACAATCTCCCCTCCTTATGAAATTTCGTCCTCGAAATTTACGTACCTGGTATTTCAAAGAGTTGAGAATACCTTGCTTTCATTTCAGATTCTATCTTTCCTGTCATCATAATTTCTTCATTGCTCATCTCCTGTATTTCAGATATCATTCTAGAATACAACTTCAAAACAAAGGTTAATTGAACAAATTAACATATCACACAATATCCCGATATTATGACTGACCAACAAATAAGCTTAGGTAGGACACACTAGCGAAGGATTTACTCGTCTCTCTCCTCCTAGTTCTATTCCCCGATCTCCGCCAGAGATCATATCCCTAAGCTCTGATACCAAATGTAACGCCCCCAAAATAGGTCCATTCCATCCAACCCATTTTGAGTCGCCAAATACATGGTACAGATAACAACTACAACTTTATTACAACAATTATCGTACAAAATACAACAACACATATGCTGTGAGTTTGGATACAAATATATACCAACTGTGACTCATGTCCCAACCTTAGATAGCACGTCACAATGACACCTTACATAAAGGTATAGTCAAAAACTGTTTTAGAAATTAGAATCTTTGGGAAGTGCTCAAGGAAACCCTCGTACATGGGAGGCCATGCTTCTAGGTTATGATAGACATCATATGGCCACAGAATTATCCTTGGTTGACCCAATAGACCCCAAAGAAAAATGAGAAGATTACTATCATATTCTTCCCAATGGCGAGTCTTCTCTTGACATATCATTATCTCCACTGTCTCTAATTGGGAGTTATATTTCAGATAGACTCCAAGATCATATAGGTAGTGCTGGTAGATATACTCAGCAAGTGGATGACTACAACCTTGTCTTATGATGACACGAGGTTGTATGTCATTATACATCCTGTAAGATAGTGGCAAAACACCCTTCCAAGTTAAATTCACCTCACCCTCAATATCTATAGACCACCGTTCTATTCCCTTGTTATCCCTCGCTCGACCCAGCTACACTTTTATTACCTGAAAGGAATTGTGAAGCAAAAGGGTGAGCACAACTAGCTCAGTAAAGAATATCTTGACTAAAGATAATTAAATTATCAATAGCCTCCATCAATAATAAATCAGAGATTTAGAACATATGGTAAATGATAAAAATTTTAACCATAGTTGCAGCGGAACGAGCAATCCATTAGAAGAGTCAAATAGACCATAAAGTCTATTATCTTCTCCATGTTAAAAGTCCACCAACGATGTTTTATCCCTGTAACATCAATCAACAGTTCCTTTCCACAATCATATGAATAATTCATAATCATAATTGTGATTCTAAATTTCACATCCAAGACGAAGATAATTTTCATCACCTGTCTTTACCTGAAACATCAAATATCATGGTTATACCAAATCACAGTTCCTGTTCATAATCATACTAATAAATTCATCTTTGCACCACGGGCCAAAGATATTCATCAACAATTCATCTTTACACTACATGCCAAAGATATTCAACAACAAGTCATCTTTGCACTACGGGCCAAAGATATTCATCAACAACTCATCTTTGCACTACAGGCCAAAGATATTCCTCAATAGTTCATATTTGCACTACAGGCCAAATATATTATTATCTCAAATAAATATATAATCATTTCAGAATTTATATAACCAATAATTATAACCTTGTTGATCATTTCACCTTTGCACTTAAGCTAAAGATATTCAATTATAAATTCAATGGTCATGATCATACCAGTCACATTTCAACTTTTCACTACTGGACAAAGAGAACCCTAGTCATGATCATACCAATAATCTACCCATCTTTACACTCAAGTCAAAGAGAAATATCATCATTAGGATTATAAAAATATTATATATGATAAAAAAATAATATGATCAACATATAGTTTTAATCTCAAGAGTAATATTCATAAATCAACTATAATTTGGTTAGAAAAAGAAACCAATTTTATCATGAATAGTAACTCGTGAATAGCAACCCATGAATAGTAACTCATGAATAGTAACTCATGAATAATAACTCGTGAATAGTAACTCGTGAATAGTAACTCATGAATAGTAACTCGTGAATAGTAACTCATGAATAGTAACTCATGAATAGTAACCCCGACATGAAAAGTTCCAAATTTGATAAAAAGTTCAGATCAATACTTCGGCATAATGATATTGAAGAAAATAATATCATTTAAGAAGAAATAACATCTCTTACTATCCCTTACCTCAAAAGAGCAGTACTTCTGACTGGAATAACGCTGAACGAACTTGCACCGTATAGCAACACTCAAAGTATCAAAATACTCACAAGAATACGCTCAATATATCGAGAGAGAAATAGAGAGAAAACTTCAGTTTCTGGTGTGATTTTCAATTCTAACCTAAGCACCCTATTTATAGAAAAATTCTTAGAACACCAAAGCAGAAAATTGAATATAATAATAATATATTTAACAAATTTTCCTTAGCCCACCTTGACCATCTGAATTCAGCCATAACACATGTTAATGATGTCCACAAAATACAAAAAAACGTTTTTCTAAACAAAAATAATTAAAACTTCCAAAAATTAATTATTTCAGAATTTTGGAACTTCAATAATTCATAATAAATAGCCCTTTCATCAGAAAATTCGAATCTCGCGAGTTTTTATAGGAAATTCAATTCTCTACAACTTTGCAGAAGAAAGTTTTTCCAAATTTCAAACAGAAATTGACCGAAATCCACAAACGGATAATTTTACAGTCTATAATAAATTTTCGGTCAAGAATTGTGTCCACCAACACACAAAACATGTGTTAAACATTTAATCTAACAAAAATACTCTTCCTCCTCATATACTCATATATCCCACATTCATTGTAAAAATATCACCGTTAATATATTATTAAAATAATATATGTAAATGAATTATTTTATCAGAAAAAGATAAAATATTAATTTTCGACAATTATCACATTTAAAAATTTTCTCCATCTATATCCACATAAAATCAATATTTTTCTCATCATATAAATCAATAATTAATTATTCACAAATAATATTACAGAATCACAGTACTAGCAACCTGGCCGTTCCCAGGAAAGAGGGGGCTTTCCAATAAGGATCTCTCCTTACTGGCGCGCAATTAGATGACCAAACCTCTCCTTAGACAGAACTTTCTAGACATTACCAATAATGTTATCTAATAATATTATTCAGATAATATGAATTATTGCTCCGATAATGAAAAATACTGCGTAGTGACAATTATTGAAACAACAGTAATATAAAATATCAACGCAGCAATTATTGAATCAATAAAATACAATATTGAACAGTAATTACTGTAACTATTATTGAGTAGTGCCTTCTTACGTAAGAGTCAATAATTGGTGCAATACCGTGTGCTACTGTGTAACAACGCGTATTACTGTGTTTTAACCACCGGGTATTCCAACAGTATTAACGGTAACAACTACGCCGTTATTTGAAAAAAAAACTCAATTTTTTGTCGTTATCTTAATCCAATCGCTTTCCGTTATGGGGCCCACAAAAGACTGCGCCGTCGTACGAATATTCTACGACAGTAAGAATATTCCACAACCAAGCGAATATTCCCCGACAACAATGATTATTTTATAACCACTTGTTTATTTTGAAAATTTTTCACATTTCACCCATAACTTTAACTTTTTATCAATTTAACCATTTACTGAATTGTAATTATAAGAAAAATTGAATACTTTTATTTCATAAAATTCGGGGTCTTACAATCTCCCCTCCTTATGAAATTTCGTCCTCGAAATTTACGTACCTGGTATTTCAAAGAGTTGAGAATACCTTGCTTTCATTTCAGATTCTATCTTTCCTGTCATCATAATTTCTTCATTGCTCATCTCCTGTATTTCAGATATCATTCTAGAATACAACTTCAAAACAAAGGTTAATTGAACAAATTAACATATCACACAATATCCCGATATTATGACTGACCAACAAATAAGCTTAGGTAGGACACACTAGCGAAGGATTTACTCGTCTCTCTCCTCCTAGTTCTATTCCCCGATCTCCGCCAGAGATCATATCCCTAAGCTCTGATACCAAATGTAACGCCCCCAAAATAGGTCCATTCCATCCAACCCATTTTGAGTCGCCAAATACATGGTACAGATAACAACTACAACTTTATTACAACAATTATCGTACAAAATACAACAACACATATGCTGTGAGTTTGGATACAAATATATACCAACTGTGACTCATGTCCCAACCTTAGATAGCACGTCACAATGACACCTTACATAAAGGTATAGTCAAAAACTGTTTTAGAAATTAGAATCTTTGGGAAGTGCTCAAGGAAACCCTCGTACATGGGAGGCCATGCTTCTAGGTTATGATAGACATCATATGGCCACAGAATTATCCTTGGTTGACCCAATAGACCCCAAAGAAAAATGAGAAGATTACTATCATATTCTTCCCAATGGCGAGTCTTCTCTTGACATATCATTATCTCCACTGTCTCTAATTGGGAGTTATATTTCAGATAGACTCCAAGATCATATAGGTAGTGCTGGTAGATATACTCAGCAAGTGGATGACTACAACCTTGTCTTATGATGACACGAGGTTGTATGTCATTATGCATCCTGTAAGATAGTGGCAAAACACCCTTCCAAGTTAAATTCACCTCACCCTCAATATCTATAGACCACCGTTCTATTCCCTTGTTATCCCTCGCTCGACCCAGCTACACTTTTATTACCTGAAAGGAATTGTGAAGCAAAAGGGTGAGCACAACTAGCTCAGTAAAGAATATCTTGACTAAAGATAATTAAATTATCAATAGCCTCCATCAATAATAAATCAGAGATTTAGAACATATGGTAAATGATAAAAATTTCAACCATAGTTGCAGCGGAACGAGCAATCCATTAGAAGAGTCAAATAGACCATAAAGTCTATTATCTTCTCCATGTTAAAAGTCCACCAACGATGTTTTATCCCTGTAACATCAATCAACAGTTCCTTTCCACAATCATATGAATAATTCATAATCATAATTGTGATTCTAAATTTCACATCCAAGACGAAGATAATTTTCATCACCTGTCTTTACCTGAAACATCAAATATCATGGTTATACCAAATCACAGTTCCTGTTCATAATCATACTAATAAATTCATCTTTGCACCACGGGCCAAAGATATTCATCAACAATTCATCTTTACACTACATGCCAAAGATATTCAACAACAAGTCATCTTTGCACTACGGGCCAAAGATATTCATCAACAACTCATCTTTGCACTACAGGCCAAAGATATTCCTCAATAGTTCATATTTGCACTACAGGCCAAATATATTATTATCTCAAATAAATATATAATCATTTCAGAATTTATATAACCAATAATTATAACCTTGTTGATCATTTCACCTTTGCACTTAAGCTAAAGATATTCAATTATAAATTCAATGGTCATGATCATACCAGTCACATTTCAACTTTTCACTACTGGACAAAGAGAACCCTAGTCATGATCATACCAATAATCTACCCATCTTTACACTCAAGTCAAAGAGAAATATCATCATTAGGATTATAAAAATATTATATATGATAAAAAAATAATATGATCAACATATAGTTTTAATCTCAAGAGTAATATTCATAAATCAACTATAATTTGGTTAGAAAAAGAAACCAATTTTATCATGAATAGTAACTCGCGAATAGTAACCCATGAATAGTAACTCATGAATAGTAACTCCTGAATAATAACTCGTGAATAGTAACTCGTGAATAGTAACTCATGAATAGTAACTCGTGAATAGTAACTCATGAATAGTAACTCATGAATAGTAACCCCGACATGAAAAGTTCCAAATTTGATAAAAAGTTCAGATCAATACTTCGGCATAATGATATTGAAGAAAATAATATCATTTAAGAAGAAATAACATCTCTTACTATCCCTTACCTCAAAAGAGCAGTACTTCTGACTGGAATAACGCTGAACGAACTTGCACCGTATAGCAACACTCAAAGTATCAAAATACTCACAAGAATACGCTCAATATATCGAGAGAGAAATAGAGAGAAAACTTCAGTTTCTGGTGTGATTTTCAATTCTAACCTAAGCACCCTATTTATAGAAAAATTCTTAGAACACCAAAGCAGAAAATTGAATATAATAATAATATATTTAACAAATTTTCCTTAGCCCACCTTGACCATCTGAATTCAGCCATAACACATGTTAATGATGTCCACAAAATACAAAAAAACGTTTTTCTAAACAAAAATAATTAAAACTTCCAAAAATTAATTATTTCAGAATTTTGGAACTTCAATAATTCATAATAAATAGCCCTTTCATCAGAAAATTCGAATCTCGCGAGTTTTTATAGGAAATTCAATTCTCTACAACTTTGCAGAAGAAAGTTTTTCCAAATTTCAAACAGAAATTGACCGAAATCCACAAACGGATAATTTTACAGTCTATAATAAATTTTCGGTCAAGAATTGTGTCCACCAACACACAAAACATGTGTTAAACATTTAATCTAACAAAAATACTCTTCCTCCTCATATACTCATATATCCCACATTCATTGTAAAAATATCACCGTTAATATATTATTAAAATAATATATGTAAATGAATTATTTTATCAGAAAAAGATAAAATATTAATTTTCGACAATTATCACATTTAAAAATTTTCTCCATCTATATCCACATAAAATCAATATTTTTCTCATCATATAAATCAATAATTAATTATTCACAAATAATATTACAGAATCACAGTACTAGCAACCTGGCCGTTCCCAGGAAAGAGGGGGCTTTCCAATAAGGATCTCTCCTTACTGGCGCGCAATTAGATGACCAAACCTCTCCTTAGACAGAACTTTCTAGACATTACCAATAATGTTATCTAATAATATTATTCAGATAATATGAATTATTGCTCCGATAATGAAAAATACTGCGTAGTGACAATTATTGAAACAACAGTAATATAAAATATCAACGCAGCAATTATTGAATCAATAAAATACAATATTGAACAGTAATTACTGTAACTATTATTGAGTAGTGCCTTCTTACGTAAGAGTCAATAATTGGTGCAATACCGTGTGCTACTGTGTAACAACGCGTATTACTGTGTTTTAACCACCGGGTATTCCAACAGTATTAACGGTAACAACTACGCCGTTATTTGAAAAAAAAACTCAATTTTTTGTCGTTATCTTAATCCAATCGCTTTCCGTTATGGGGCCCACAAAAGACTGCGCCGTCGTACGAATATTCTACGACAGTAAGAATATTCCACAACCAAGCGAATATTCCCCGACAACAATGATTATTTTATAACCACTTGTTTATTTTGAAAATTTTTCACATTTCACCCATAACTTTAACTTTTTATCAATTTAACCATTTACTGAATTGTAATTATAAGAAAAATTGAATACTTTTATTTCATAAAATTCGGGGTCTTACAATCTCCCCTCCTTATGAAATTTCGTCCTCGAAATTTACGTACCTGGTATTTCAAAGAGTTGAGAATACCTTGCTTTCATTTCAGATTCTATCTTTCCTGTCATCATAATTTCTTCATTGCTCATCTCCTGTATTTCAGATATCATTCTAGAATACAACTTCAAAACAAAGGTTAATTGAACAAATTAACATATCACACAATATCCCGATATTATGACTGACCAACAAATAAGCTTAGGTAGGACACACTAGCGAAGGATTTACTCGTCTCTCTCCTCCTAGTTCTATTCCCCGATCTCCGCCAGAGATCATATCCCTAAGCTCTGATACCAAATGTAACGCCCCCAAAATAGGTCCATTCCATCCAACCCATTTTGAGTCGCCAAATACATGGTACAGATAACAACTACAACTTTATTACAACAATTATCGTACAAAATACAACAACACATATGCTGTGAGTTTGGATACAAATATATACCAACTGTGACTCATGTCCCAACCTTAGATAGCACGTCACAATGACACCTTACATAAAGGTATAGTCAAAAACTGTTTTAGAAATTAGAATCTTTGGGAAGTGCTCAAGGAAACCCTCGTACATGGGAGGCCATGCTTCTAGGTTATGATAGACATCATATGGCCACAGAATTATCCTTGGTTGACCCAATAGACCCCAAAGAAAAATGAGAAGATTACTATCATATTCTTCCCAATGGCGAGTCTTCTCTTGACATATCATTATCTCCACTGTCTCTAATTGGGAGTTATATTTCAGATAGACTCCAAGATCATATAGGTAGTGCTGGTAGATATACTCAGCAAGTGGATGACTACAACCTTGTCTTATGATGACACGAGGTTGTATGTCATTATGCATCCTGTAAGATAGTGGCAAAACACCCTTCCAAGTTAAATTCACCTCACCCTCAATATCTATAGACCACCGTTCTATTCCCTTGTTATCCCTCGCTCGACCCAGCTACACTTTTATTACCTGAAAGGAATTGTGAAGCAAAAGGGTGAGCACAACTAGCTCAGTAAAGAATATCTTGACTAAAGATAATTAAATTATCAATAGCCTCCATCAATAATAAATCAGAGATTTAGAACATATGGTAAATGATAAAAATTTCAACCATAGTTGCAGCGGAACGAGCAATCCATTAGAAGAGTCAAATAGACCATAAAGTCTATTATCTTCTCCATGTTAAAAGTCCACCAACGATGTTTTATCCCTGTAACATCAATCAACAGTTCCTTTCCACAATCATATGAATAATTCATAATCATAATTGTGATTCTAAATTTCACATCCAAGACGAAGATAATTTTCATCACCTGTCTTTACCTGAAACATCAAATATCATGGTTATACCAAATCACAGTTCCTGTTCATAATCATACTAATAAATTCATCTTTGCACCACGGGCCAAAGATATTCATCAACAATTCATCTTTACACTACATGCCAAAGATATTCAACAACAAGTCATCTTTGCACTACGGGCCAAAGATATTCATCAACAACTCATCTTTGCACTACAGGCCAAAGATATTCCTCAATAGTTCATATTTGCACTACAGGCCAAATATATTATTATCTCAAATAAATATATAATCATTTTAGAATTTATATAACCAATAATTATAACCTTGTTGATCATTTCACCTTTGCACTTAAGCTAAAGATATTCAATTATAAATTCAATGGTCATGATCATACCAGTCACATTTCAACTTTTCACTACTGGACAAAGAGAACCCTAGTCATGATCATACCAATAATCTACCCATCTTTACACTCAAGTCAAAGAGAAATATCATCATTAGGATTATAAAAATATTATATATGATAAAAAAAATAATATGATCAACATATAGTTTTAATCTCAAGAGTAATATTCATAAATCAACTATAATTTGGTTAGAAAAAGAAACCAATTTTATCATGAATAGTAACTCGTGAATAGCAACCCATGAATAGTAACTCATGAATAGTAACTCATGAATAATAACTCGTGAATAATAACTCGTGAATAGTAACTCATGAATAGTAACTCATGAATAGTAACTCGTGAATAGTAACTTATGAATAGTAACTCATGAATAGTAACCCCGACATGAAAAGTTCCAAATTTGATAAAAAGTTCAGATCAATACTTCGGCATAATGATATTGAAGAAAATAATATCATTTAAGAAGAAATAACATCTCTTACTATCCCTTACCTCAAAAGAGCAGTACTTCTGACTGGAATAACGCTGAACGAACTTGCACCGTATAGCAACACTCAAAGTATCAAAATACTCACAAGAATACGCTCAATATATCGAGAGAGAAATAGAGAGAAAACTTCAGTTTCTGGTGTGATTTTTAATTCTAACCTAAGCACCCTATTTATAGAAAAATTCTTAGAACACCAAAGCAGAAAATTGAATATAATAATAATATATTTAACAAATTTTCCTTAGCCCACCTTGACCATCTGAATTCAGCCATAACACATGTTAATGATGTCCACAAAATACAAAAAAACGTTTTTCTAAACAAAAATAATTAAAACTTCCAAAAATTAATTATTTCAGAATTTTGGAACTTCAATAATTCATAATAAATAGCCCTTTCATCAGAAAATTCGAATCTCGCGAGTTTTTATAGGAAATTCAATTCTCTACAACTTTGCAGAAGAAAGTTTTTCCAAATTTCAAACAGAAATTGACCGAAATCCACAAACGGATAATTTTACAGTCTATAATAAATTTTCGGTCAAGAATTGTGTCCACCAACACACAAAACATGTGTTAAACATTTAATCCAACAAAAATACTCTTCCTCCTCATATACTCATATATCCCACATTCATTGTAAAAATATCACCGTTAATATATTATTAAAATAATATATGTAAATGAATTATTTTATCAGAAAAAGATAAAATATTAATTTTCGACAATTATCACATTTAAAAATTTTCTCCATCTATATCCACATAAAATCAATATTTTTCTCATCATATAAATCAATAATTAATTATTCACAAATAATATTACAGAATCACAGTACTAGCAACCTGGCCGTTCCCAGGAAAGAGGGGGCTTTCCAATAAGGATCTCTCCTTACTGGCGCGCAATTAGATGACCAAACCTCTCCTTAGACAGAACTTTCTAGACATTACCAATAATGTTATCTAATAATATTATTCAGATAATATGAATTATTGCTCCGATAATGAAAAATACTGCGTAGTGACAATTATTGAAACAACAGTAATATAAAATATCAACGCAGCAATTATTGAATCAATAAAATACAATATTGAACAGTAATTACTGTAACTATTATTGAGTAGTGCCTTCTTACGTAAGAGTCAATAATTGGTGCAATACCGTGTGCTACTGTGTAACAACGCGTATTACTGTGTTTTAACCACCGGGTATTCCAACAGTATTAACGGTAACAACTACGCCGTTATTTGAAAAAAAAACTCAATTTTTTGTCGTTATCTTAATCCAATCGCTTTCCGTTATGGGGCCCACAAAAGACTGCGCCGTCGTACGAATATTCTACGACAGTAAGAATATTCCACAACCAAGCGAATATTCCCCGACAACAATGATTATTTTATAACCACTTGTTTATTTTGAAAATTTTTCACATTTCACCCATAACTTTAACTTTTTATCAATTTAACCATTTACTGAATTGTAATTATAAGAAAAATTGAATACTTTTATTTCATAAAATTCGGGGTCTTACAATCTCCCCTCCTTATGAAATTTCGTCCTCGAAATTTACGTACCTGGTATTTCAAAGAGTTGAGAATACCTTGCTTTCATTTCAGATTCTATCTTTCCTGTCATCATAATTTCTTCATTGCTCATCTCCTGTATTTCAGATATCATTCTAGAATACAACTTCAAAACAAAGGTTAATTGAACAAATTAACATATCACACAATATCCCGATATTATGACTGACCAACAAATAAGCTTAGGTAGGACACACTAGCGAAGGATTTACTCGTCTCTCTCCTCCTAGTTCTATTCCCCGATCTCCGCCAGAGATCATATCCCTAAGCTCTGATACCAAATGTAACGCCCCCAAAATAGGTCCATTCCATCCAACCCATTTTGAGTCGCCAAATACATGGTACAGATAACAACTACAACTTTATTACAACAATTATCGTACAAAATACAACAACACATATGCTGTGAGTTTGGATACAAATATATACCAACTGTGACTCATGTCCCAACCTTAGATAGCACGTCACAATGACACCTTACATAAAGGTATAGTCAAAAACTGTTTTAGAAATTAGAATCTTTGGGAAGTGCTCAAGGAAACCCTCGTACATGGGAGGCCATGCTTCTAGGTTATGATAGACATCATATGGCCACAGAATTATCCTTGGTTGACCCAATAGACCCCAAAGAAAAATGAGAAGATTACTATCATATTCTTCCCAATGGCGAGTCTTCTCTTGACATATCATTATCTCCACTGTCTCTAATTGGGAGTTATATTTCAGATAGACTCCAAGATCATATAGGTAGTGCTGGTAGATATACTCAGCAAGTGGATGACTACAACCTTGTCTTATGATGACACGAGGTTGTATGTCATTATGCATCCTGTAAGATAGTGGCAAAACACCCTTCCAAGTTAAATTCACCTCACCCTCAATATCTATAGACCACCGTTCTATTCCCTTGTTATCCCTCGCTCGACCCAGCTACACTTTTATTACCTGAAAGGAATTGTGAAGCAAAAGGGTGAGCACAACTAGCTCAGTAAAGAATATCTTGACTAAAGATAATTAAATTATCAATAGCCTCCATCAATAATAAATCAGAGATTTAGAACATATGGTAAATGATAAAAATTTCAACCATAGTTGCAGCGGAACGAGCAATCCATTAGAAGAGTCAAATAGACCATAAAGTCTATTATCTTCTCCATGTTAAAAGTCCACCAACGATGTTTTATCCCTGTAACATCAATCAACAGTTCCTTTCCACAATCATATGAATAATTCATAATCATAATTGTGATTCTAAATTTCACATCCAAGACGAAGATAATTTTCATCACCTGTCTTTACCTGAAACATCAAATATCATGGTTATACCAAATCACAGTTCCTGTTCATAATCATACTAATAAATTCATCTTTGCACCACGGGCCAAAGATATTCATCAACAATTCATCTTTACACTACATGCCAAAGATATTCAACAACAAGTCATCTTTGCACTACGGGCCAAAGATATTCATCAACAACTCATCTTTGCACTACAGGCCAAAGATATTCCTCAATAGTTCATATTTGCACTACAGGCCAAATATATTATTATCTCAAATAAATATATAATCATTTCAGAATTTATATAACCAATAATTATAACCTTGTTGATCATTTCACCTTTGCACTTAAGCTAAAGATATTCAATTATAAATTCAATGGTCATGATCATACCAGTCACATTTCAACTTTTCACTACTGGACAAAGAGAACCCTAGTCATGATCATACCAATAATCTACCCATCTTTACACTCAAGTCAAAGAGAAATATCATCATTAGGATTATAAAAATATTATATATGATAAAAAAATAATATGATCAACATATAGTTTTAATCTCAAGAGTAATATTCATAAATCAACTATAATTTGGTTAGAAAAAGAAACCAATTTTATCATGAATAGTAACTCGTGAATAGCAACCCATGAATAGTAACTCATGAATAGTAATTCATGAATAATAACTCGTGAATAATAACTCGTGAATAGTAACTCATGAATAGTAACTCATTAATAGTAACTCGTGAATAGTAACTCATGAATAGTAACTCATGAATAGTAACTCATGAATAGTAATCCCGACATGAAAAGTTCTAAATTTGATAAAAAGTTCAGATCAATACTTCGGCATAATGATATTGAAGAAAATAATATCATTTAAGAAGAAATAACATCCCTTACTATCCCTTACCTCAAAAGAGCAGTACTTCTGACTGGAATAACGCTGAACGAACTTGCACCGTATAGCAACACTCAAAGTATCAAAATACTCACAAGAATACGCTCAATATATCGAGAGAGAAATAGAGAGAAAACTTCAGTTTCTGGTGTGATTTTCAATTCTAACCTAAGCACCCTATTTATAGGAAAATGCTTAGAACACCAAAGCAGAAAATTGAATATAATAATAATATATTTAACAAATTTTTCTTAGCCCACCTTGAACATCTGAATTCAGCCATAACACATGTTAATGATGTCCACAAAATACAAAAAAACGTTTTTCTAAACAAAAATAATTAAAACTTCTAAAAATCAATTATTTCAGAATTTCGGAACTTCAATAATTCATAATAAATAGCCCTTTCATCAGAAAATTCGAATCTCGCTAGTTTTTATAGGAAATTCAATTCTCTACAACTTTGTAGAAGAAAGTTTTTCCAAATTTCAAACAGAAATTGACCGAAATCCACAAACGGATAATTTTACAGTCTATAATAAATTTTCGGTCAAGAATTGTGTCCACCAACACACAAAACATGTGTTAAACATTTAATCCAACAAAAATACTCTTCCTCCTCATATACTCATAAATCCCACATTCATTGTAAAAATATCACCGTTAATATATTATTAAAATAATATATGTAAATGAATTATTTTATCAGAAAAAGATAAAATATTAATTTTCAACAATTATCACATTTAAAAATTTTCTCCATCTATATCCACATAAAATCAATATTTTTCTCATCATATAAATCAATAATTAATTATTCACAAATAATATTACAGAATCACAGTACTAGCAACTAGGCCGTTCCCAGGAAAGAGGGGGCTTTCCAATAAGGATCTCTCCTTACTGGCGCGCAATTAGATGACCAAACCTCTCCTTAGACAGAACTTTCTAGACATTGCCAATAATGTTATCTAATAATAGTATTCAGATAATATGAATTATTGCTCCGATAATGAAAAATACTGCGTAGTGACAATTATTGAAACAACAGTAATATAAAATATCAACGCAGCAATTATTGAATCAATAAAATACAATATTGAACAGTAATTATTGTAACTATTATTGAGTAGTGCCTTCTTACGTAAGAGTCAATAATTGGGGCAATACCGTGTGCTACTGTGTAACAATGCGTATTACTGTGTTTTAACCACCGGGTATTCCAACAGTATTAACGGTAACAACTACGCCGTTATTTGAAAAAAAAACTCAATTTTTTGTCGTTATCTTAATCCAATCGCTTTCCGTTATGGGGCCCACAAAAGACTGCGCCGTCGTACGAATATTCTACGACAGTAAGAATATTCCACAACCAAGCGAAAATTCCCCGACAACAATGATTATTTTATAACCACTTGTTTATTTTGAAAATTTTTCATATTTCACCCATAACTTTAACTTTTTATCAATTTAACCATTTACTGAATTGTAATTATAAGAAAAATTGAATACTTTTATTTCATAAAATTCGGGATCTTACAGAGAAAATCTCAACTCTCGATTTAATTGGCCCATTTGAAATCGTCGATGAAGTAGGAACTGTGGCCTATAGACTCATTTACCGCCAAGTATGTTGCGTGTTCAGAACATTTTTTTTTACGTATCGATGTTACGTAAATATGTGGACGACCCGAACCACATTATTAATTTAGAACCGGACGAGATAGCGAAAGATTTAACGTATGAGGAGATACGTGTTAACATCTTGGATAAGAAGGATCATATTCGATGCTTAAAGGTTATACCTCAAGAGTTAGAATTTGAAGTGAAGTCAATGTATCCTCACCTGTTCGGCATACCAGGTATGCACGTAAATTTCGAGGGCGAAATTCCATAAGGAGGGGAGATTGAGAGACCCCAAATTTTATGAATAAATATTTAATTTTTCTCGAAATAATTTTTTTTATATATATTATGGTGTGGATTTGATATAATAGTTATGGGTAGTATTTATAAATTTTGCAAAGTATGCAAGTTGTCATATAATATTCGTTTGGTCGGGAAATATTCTTTTTGTCGGAGAATATTCGTATGACGGCACAATCATTGGTGGACCCCACAACAGAAGTATAGTCGTAGTTAGAAAACGACAAAATTATCTTTCTATAAAAATAACGGCTGAGGTGTTACCGTTAAAACCGTTAAAACTGTTGAACTACCCGGTAGTAAAAGTACAGTAATACGCGTGGTTGCATAGTAGCACACGGTATTGATTATTGATGCTTACGTGAGAAGTCACTCAGCTATACTCAATTATTCCTACAGTAATTGCTGCATCATATCTCTTAAATTATTGTCATAGTATCATCTGTATAATATGTTATATTATTAAATCAATAATTGAGACGTTGTGGTAAGTTTGGTTATTTTTATGGGGGGGCATATGTCATCATCTAAGAGTCTCTTCGTCAATAGTAATTACCGTCGTCAATAATAATTACCGTCGTCAATAGTATTTACCTTGGTCAATAGTATTTACCTTGGTCAATAGTAATTACCTTCGTCAATAGTATTTACCTTGGTCAATAGTAATTACGTTCGTCAATAGTAGTTGTCCCTTCAATATTACCAAGAGTCATTTGACCCTTCGTTAAGACCAAGAGTCATTTGACCACTCGTTAAGACCAAGAGTCACCCTCAGTTTTTCTATAAATAGAGGCCTAGGGCTTCATTATTTTTCACGAATTCATTCAAGCTATAGAGAGAGAAAGTATAGAGAGAATAAGAGAGAGAGAATAAAAGTATTCTGCTACTTCACTTTTCTAATATCCAGTTCTTTTAAGGTAGGGAATATTATTTCTTTTATATTCATGAAGAGAACTTCTGTTATTCCATTCTTTATTATTCTGTTGGAATAACCAGTATACGCGGTCTACCCTATACTTGGTGACATTCTTCTATTATTCTGTTGGAACATCCTGTCTGTGTGTTTTACACCGGACCTGGTTCCATTTTTATTATTATTCTGTTGGAACATCCTGTCTGTGTGTTTTACACCGGATCTGGTTCCGTCTTGTTATTATTCTGTTGGAACATCCTGTCTGTGTGTTTTACACCGGACCTGGTTCCATTATTTATTATTCTGTCGGAATATCCTGTCTGTGCGTTTACGCCGGACCTGGTTCCATTATTTATTAATCTGTTGGAATAACCTGTCTGTGCGGTCTATCGCATGCCGGGTGATTTCTTTTGTTATTCCATTCTTTATTATACTCAGTTCGTTAAGTTTTGACTACTATACTCCATAAAATTAGTGGAATATCCTTGATAATTGCGGTTCATCCAGTATCTTTTCATGAAAATATTCTTCTAAGTATTCTTGAATTTTACTCCACAATGCAGTATCATGTTGACAATTTGGACGTTGTTAATTCTTGGATAAATTAATTCTTGAACTTGTTTTATTGAATTCTTATATCATTGTCATCATCCTCATGTTTATAAAATGTTAAAAGTCATATGTGGCCGATAGTGCATAGATGGACTTGGTATGATTATGACCAGTGATTATTCGGTATAATCATGACCGTAATGTTACAAATGATGTGGTAAAAGTCCTCATTGGCCCGTAGTGCATTGATGGACAGTTGTTGGCATGATCATGACCATTAATGAATACACGAATATCCTTGGCCGTAGTGCAGGGGTGATTCGATGATGTGGATTATTTTATTAAGCTGAGTCCCAGCGATCACAGTGTTGAAAAACCTTTTAAATCATAAAAGATAGTATAGTTTATTTTCTACTTGACTCTTTTAATGGATTGCTTGTTCCGCTGCAGTTAAACTTGATGTCTATTATATTTTATCAGTTTAATATTGTTGAAGGCTAATAATAATTTATTCTGCATTATCTTAGTCATAATATTTCTTACTGGGCTAGTTGAGCTCACCCTTTCTTTCACTGTTCTCTTCAGGAAATGAGAACGTAGTTGGGGCAAGTCGGGGAACGTAGTGATGGTCCGAATGATAGTATTAGTTAGTAGTCCTCACTATTCTATGTAATGGTGTATTAATAAATATAATGAGGACTCCTTTTGAGTATGAATACTCTTTAGAAGATAATATTTGTATTCAAACTCACAGTTTATGTTTTTTCGTATTGTACACGACAGTTGTATTAGTAAGTTGTATTTGATTTCTGTACCATGTATCTGGCGACCCAAGATGGGTGATGTATACCAAATTTTGGGGGCGTCACAGTGTCGTCGTACGTATATTTCTCGACAAAAAGAATATTCTCCGACAAAATAAATATTTTATGACAACTTGCTTATTTTGTAAAATTTGCACATATCACCCATAACTATAACATTTATTAAATTATCACCTTATTATTTAGAATAATATTTAGAAAAAATTAAATCTTTATTTATAAAAAGTTAGGGTCTTACATCCTCCCTTTTAGTTTATGAAAAAAGATATGTAAAAAAATATACGAGTTGAATTGCAACCGAGTTATGAATTTATGCGATAAGATAAAATAAATTAAAGTGAGACTATTTTTAATTCTTATTTATCACATGTATACACACATATCGCAATTATAATTTAACTTAAAAATTTCGCAAAATATAACATGTCTCTCAATATATAATAACATTTTTTTAGAGTTAATTTTAGACATTTTAAACTCAACATTGATGAGATTCACTAAATATTATAACTAATAAATCTTAGAATTGGTATTACGTTTTAGATTTTTTATAATATTTATCATCGTATCGACCAAAATTTGATAAATTCATCTTAATTTTGAGTTTAAAAATATTTAAAAATGAATTTAAAATTTAATAATAATATTATATTTTTGAACGTAAGGAATACATAAAAACCATTACAAAATTATTTTTTAAAGTTTCATTAAAGTCATTAAATAATTTTTTTGAAAAGGGGTCATTATACTTGAACATCCCTATACTAATAAAATATTACAAAAATCAAAAGACCGCTTGCCCTCTTTTGCAATTGTAGTGGATTCATTATTGGTTTATATCTCTTGATAGCATTTGGTTTGCGTCAAATTAATGTAATGACTCTGTAATGCTATAGGTGTTTTTTTTTATTTAGTTCACCTATTATTAACTCATTACGAGCATAATTTTATCAATTTTTAAGTTGTTTATTACATTCATTACGTTCGTAATATAACAAGTCATAAAACATAAAAATAATAATGATTATAATTGATTTGACTTTTTGACTTATAATTTAATTTATTTATTATATACAATGGTCTCCCTCAATTTTTAATTATTTAACGTTTTGGTCATTTTGGAGTTTTGCGCAAATTTATACTTCTTATGTCCCAAATTAACTGCTCAATTTTGACTTTTTAAAGCTAAATTGACTATTTTTAAAATTAATAATTAAGCATATATAAATATATTTTTAAAATTATAAAAATTAGGATTAGTAATAAATTGTATATACTTTTTTTTTGTTATAATCTCTTCATATATATTTTAGCAAAAATAGTAAAAAAATTAGTTTTAAAAATGGTCAATTTAACTTTAAAAAATCAAAACTGAGCAATTAATTTAGGACGGAGGAAGTATTAAATAAATTGATTACTCCTGTAATAACTCTACTAAAATTACTATGTATTAGTACCAAAAATTTCCTTGCATGGATAAATGACAAGCTGAATTATACTCCTTTGTCCCAACATAAAAATTCTAATTGGCTTGTTGCTCATATTAAGAAAGTGGATAAAAAGATAAAATTGTCTATAATTAAATTCTTATTTAATTACATAATTTTCTGTACATGACTATTGATGCTGCATAAATATGCATAAAGAACATAAATATGACAATTAATATTAAGGGTATTATAAATAAATTATTATAAAAAATAAATTATTTAAGATAAGTAGATATTTAACTTGGATTATCTAAAATAATAATAAAGACTTTTATGTTAGAGGGAGTAGTTGATAAAAATCGAAGAGACATATTGTTAAACGACTAAGAATTAAAATAGACTTGAAAAAATAGGAGATAATTAAAGAACATAATAAATGTTTTGGGGTAATTTAAAAAATAATACTATAATCGATATATTTTAGAAATTTACAAACGTCAAAAAATAGAAACAAAATTTGCTGTTTAAAACGTGAAATTAGTAAGAATGGACGAAGTATAATTTAATGAATCAAACATAATAATTTTAAATATAATATAATAATATTATAATTACAAATCAAACAGATATTTATATTACAATTTTATCGCATTAAATAGACTATTAGTACTAGTATTACATTACATCAATACTTTAATTACCTCTGAAAACGTTACGCATCATAATAAGGGTAACAAAACACGCGGCACAAATCCATGAAATTGGAATGGAATATTATTCTGTCCGTTCTTTAATATAAGTCGTTTTAGAGTTATACATAATTATTAAAAAAATAATTATAAAATATTAAATATACTATCAATTGTCTATATTATTTTTGTATTGAAAAAAGATAGTGTTATTTATTAGATAAAAAATAGTGAAAGAATTAAAATTATATTTATTACTTAGAGTAATATTAGAAATTAAATAATTAATACTTATTTAAAATTTTTAAACAATTTATATTTAAAAATAAAAATATTTCTCTAGAACGACTTATATTATTTACTAGCCCTTTAAGCTGTGGTTTTGACTTTTTGCCCTATTGTGAGAATATCATTCAACAAAAATCTGATGAGTTGTCGGACAATCCTATAACCGCAAGCTCCACAATAGACGCATGACAGCTGTTGCGTCACAATATTACTCCCAAGTTAGATATTACTTAGATCTAATTTTTATAATAATTTAACTATAATACTCTTATTATTAATTATTATATTTTATCATTTTATCTTTTTTTTTAATATACCAAAACTTTTATGAGAGAGGGAGAAATAATTATATCTATAATTTAAAAAAAAATCAAGATTCAAAATGTAGAAGTCATTTCTTTTTGAGAATTAATTTTTTTATTTCATAATTCGTATGTATTTCTTTTTGTATTCACATCATTAGTTGTAGTTTCAGTCTCTTCTCGACTTCTAGTGGAGATTTTGTTAAAATAAAATAAATCGCATCTCATTTAGTCATATATATATATATATATATATATATATATATATATATATATATATATATATATATATATTAATATTTATTATTATCCATATAAATTTGTAATAATAAGACAAATTAATTTCCATTTTGTTAACTACAGTAAAACCTATTTAGGAATAGATTTGAGATCAAACTATTTGTATTCTAATTGAGAGGTTATTATTAAATAGAGGTATTGGTATAGAATATTTTCTGAACACCCAAAAATATTCACTTTAACAAAAATATCAATAAGAACTCCCTAATAATTATTATTCAAAAAATATTTATGCAAAGTAGTCTTTTATAGGAAAATGCGGTGTTTTATAAGAAATATAATTTTTTATAGGAAAATATAGTCATTTATAGAAAATATAGTCTTTTATAAGAAAATATAGTTATTTATAAGAAATGTAGTCTTTTAAAATTAATATTGTCTCTTTCTCATATATATATATATATATATATATATATATATATATATATATATATATATATATAAAATTATTAATATATAGATTTCTTAATACGAAACTTAAAAAATATATAACATATTACAATTAAAAAATTATTTTTATTTATAACTGACTCAAATTAAAATTAATTTTTTTTATAATATTATAAATATTATTTTTATATAGAAAACTCTTAAATAAAAATTTTATTGTATATCTCCATCCACGGGTCCAGAAATTTTATTGTATATCTCCATCCACGGGTCCGGAACCAGCTGTCAACCTTCGTATATGATATATCTACCGAATTCTATAATGCATTCCCTTAATTAGGAAGGGCCCATTCGGAAACATCCAAATATTAGTCCTTTAAATTTATTTATATTATTATTTTTACTTTAGTGCTCAATAATTACTTCACTTGTACATTGTCAGTTTACCTCCAATTTTTTCTCTCGGTTAAAATCTAAGAGCTGTCATGTTTTAGTAATAGAAGTCCTGTAACTGTTACTTTCCAATTTCCTGCGTCAAGGTCAAGGACGTTTGTTTCAAAGTAGTAGGAGGAATCTTCTTTTCAAATCAAATCTTCATTTAATAAAAATTTGAATTCCGAATTTCAAATCCATGTCGACGTACCACCATACCTGCAACAGCTCCTTTGATAGTAACAACTAATAAGAAAAATTATACTTACTACTTAAATTAATCCATAAATAGAAAATGAAAATGAACGAAACGTACCTCCCACGGAATGCAACGGAAAATATGGCAATACATACAACCAAGTACACGGCAATCTTCAAACATAACGGCGCAAATGGTCACGGCAAACGTAACGGACGGATTCTGCCACCAACACAAATGGAAAGGACGAGTTAACACACCTGGAATTTACCAAACCAAAACGAATCCAATCCAATCCACAATTGTTTTCGAGTGTAGGCAAATTTTATGTTAATTTTTACCAATTTGTTCCAACTTAGTTTAGTTTTTAGATACTTGTTTCTGAGTAAATGAAAATTTGTCAAAATGTCCTTGAATTGCAATCATTTCGCTGCAAACATATGTACAAAGATTGGATCTTTACTTTCTCAAAATTTCTAGGGGTTCATAAGGCAGCAATTACAAAATTTGCAACCAAAACTCGCCGGAGTAGAATAATTCGTCTGAATCGTTGCCAGGAATAGAATTTAACGCTTTCTTCGAATAATCTGAAACAGAAAACGTTAGGTGAAAATAACCAAACCTGTAAAGCGATTGATTTATCAAATCTCTTCGGCATTGGACACGATAGATAAACGACTAGGCCTCGGCTGAAATCCGGCTCTCCTTCGCTGCTGATGCGAAGAAGGTCGAATCAGAGCGGCCAAAGCTCGTTTCACCAAATCGCCTTCAACGGTTCCGATCCGAACCAACGAATTCGTCATCGCCGATCTCCGAGCGTTCAAACGATTCGGCGAATACGTCATCGAGTGCGAGTTGTTAAAATTCTTGTGTAGGCTGCACCGGAAGGACCCAGGATGCGTCGTAGGCGAACACATACACGACTTCTTAGGGATATTCGACAGAGGATTGTTGATCTGCTTGCGAACCACATGATCTCTCGGCGAAACGGCCATCGAGCGTCCGGGAGAGCTCGATCTGCCGATGGAAAATCGTACGGACGACGTCGCAGGCGCAAATCTGCCATGGAGATTGACACGAGTCGGGGAAGTTGAACGTTGATAGTAACCGGTAGAAGAGAAGCTGGAACTCGTCGAAGACGCAAAGGACGACGCCGCTTCCGCTGTCGACGACGAACTGAACCTGCCGGACGGCGACACCGACCGTTGAAAACTAGATCCGATTGGTAGAACCGGACCGCTTGATCTTCTGGATGATTTCGACATTTCTGTTTCTAGAGAGAGAAATGTTTATAGAGAGAGAAAGCTCGATGAAAGAGAGAGGAGAATATTTTTAGGACTTCGTTTTTTTCTATGGGCCCTTAGGCTCTTCAGTTCGGCAAACCTAGCTTAGCTGAAAGCCTTAATTTATAGGATGGAGAAAGGGGTGGGCAATTGGTGAATAAGAGGATGTTTGGGGTTAGTTGAACGGTTAACCTAACTGAGGATAAGGTTCGGTGGGGGTTATAGTTAACCGGGGTTAGGTTAGGGTTAGGGGATTTGATCCGACGGTTGAGACGGTGCGGCCTGCACAAAAAGACGGATCTGAATTCTGGAGCCGTTTGTGGGGAACTGCTTTTGTAGGGCTGACACGTTGAAGGAAGTTTATGGGGAAATGGGATGGGGAATTGAATTGGGTGGGGTGCGTAGTACTATATGCCCAGTCAGTGGCCTAGGATAGGATAATTACATGATGCCATTGCTTGACCTTATTCTATCCCAAAAATTGTGTTTGGAAATTGGGAAAATAAAAATTACACTGGGTTTGTTTAGTTACTATAGTTTGTTACCTGCCATAGCATTTAGATTTTTAAATGTAATTATATTATTTTTGGTGAATTATATTTAAATTTTAAATGTTATAATTGTAAATTAAATAAGTTGTGTTTAAAATAATTATTATTAATATAATAAATTTTTTAAAATGTATTTGGATTTATAAACGCACTAAATATTGTGTACCTAAACATACATTATGTACTTGTCCGCACTTGGATTGTTTTTTTTTATGAAACTGTCCAAAAAATTAAAATATATTGAAATTATAATCTGTTACAAAACATACAAGAATTACTAAAAATAAACTTAAAAGAGCAATTCTTTCTAATAAAATAACAATCAAGAGAAATGGTCAATCGTAACAAAAGTGCTAGTAGACACAAAAAAAACTCCTGAGATACGGTCATATACCCAAAATAATAGTAGAATACGCAAATTTGAACCGTTCTTTAGCATGACAACGGAAAAACAAGTTACAATGAAAATGCCACATCCAAATCTGAATAATCTATTTTCAACAATTTATGCATTAAAAAAAGTTTCGCAAACAACAAAAATCTTCCAAACGGATAAAATAAAATCTCTCAAAAGATGATATTGAAATCTCCTCACAAAAGATTAAAAAATCAGTCATCTCATGGAAAAAACAAGTCCCAAAAATGAGAAAAATAAATTGCACAAGAATGGAGATTAATTTATTAGATCAAGATAAGAGAGATATAGGAGAGGGCATCTTTAAAATAAGAGCCCTCCCACATATCTAAAATAGAGGTAAGGGTTCTTGATTAGAGAAAAAGAAGAAGAAGAAGAGATGCTGTGATAATATGGTAGGATAGAGTGTTTGAAACTTTTAAATGCAACAAATAAAGTTAAAAAATAATAAATATTTAACAATATATAGTTTATTTAATTCATAAAAGTTTTTTTTGACTCAAACATTGTAAATTAAAAATATTATAATCATTATTAATAAAGTGGGAGGCGTCAACCGACGTTGTAGTGATTTTGGGTCACAACATATGATTTAAAAAGGGAATTGATATTTTCACAGAGAAAAATAATAGTTTCACAAATTACTTCTCACATGAATAGTAAATAGACCCCACACACTACAAGAAAATGATCTATCAGTGACCAAGAGTTTTTGAGACCGCTATTAATGACTAGTATTAAAAGTAGTCGTAATTTATATTAGTGATCATCATGTGGTCACTAAACGGTCTCTAATTTGAATTTATCGTCTTTAATTTGACGCAAATGTTGGCGAATAAGACCCAATAAAACTCTGCGATCGCATGCGGTCACATATAGCGGTCGCTGATTATTCTAAATCTCTCAGTAACCAGACCGTCAAGTCAATCAAAATTTGCGACCGCAAAAAGCGGTCGCTGATCGTTTTAAAATCCTTCAGTTCCCGGTCTGTCTGCTAGAAGACGAGAAATAAAGAAAAAGAAGAAGGAGAAGAAGAATAAGGAGAAAATGGAGAGCAACGCCTCCCACGCTGCTCGCCGTCCGTTGTCGCCACCTTCTGCCCCATGCAACATGTGACGCCCCCAAAAATAGGTATACATCACCCATATTTGGTCGCCAGATACATGGTACAGAATTCAAATACAACTTACTAATACAACTGTCGTGCACAATACGACAAAATATAAACTGTGAGTTTGAATACAAATATTATCTTCTAGAGAGTATCCATACTCAAAAGGAGTCCTCATTACAATTATTATCACACTATTACATAGAATAGTGAGGACTACTAATACTATCATCTGGTCCATCACTCCGTTCCCCGACTCGACCCAGCTATATTCTCATGTCCTGAAGAGAACAATGAAAGAAAGGGTTAGCTCAACTAGCCCAGTAAAAAATATTATGACTAAGATAATGCAGAATAAATTATCATTAGCCTTCAACAGTGTTAAATTGATAAAATATAACGAACATCAAGTTTAACTGCAGCGGAACAAGCAATCCATTAAAAGAGTCAAGTAGAAAATAAAATCTACTATCTTCTATGATTTAAAAGGTTTTTCAACCCTGTTATCGTTGGGACTCAGCTTAATAAAATAATTCACATCATCGAATCACCCCTGCACTACGGCCAAGGATATTCGTGTATTCATTAATGGTCATAATCATGCCAACAACTGTCCATCAATGCACTACGGGCCAATGAGGACTTTTACCACATCATTTGTAACATTACGGTCATGATTATACCGAATAATCCATGGTCATAATCATACCAAGTCTATCTATGCACTACAGGCCACAGATTACTTTCAACATTTTATAAACATGAGGATGATGACAATGATATAAGAATTCAATAAAAACAAGTTCAAGAATTAATTTATCCAAGAATTAACAACGTTCAAATTGTCAACATGATACTGTTTTGTGGAGTAAAATTCAAGAATGCTTAGAATAATATTTTCATGAAAAGATACTAGATGAACCGCAATTATCAAGGATATTCCACTAATTTCATGGAGTATAGAAGTTAAAACTTAACCAACTGAGTATAATAAAGAATGGAATAACAAAAGAAATCACCCGGCATGCGATAGACCGCACAGACAGGTTATTCCAACAGAATAATAAATAATGGAACCAAGTCCGGCGTAAACGCACAGACAGGATATTCCGACAGAATAATAAATAATAGAACCAGGTCCGGCGTAAACGCACAGACAGGATATTCCGACAGAATAATAAATAATGGAACCAGGTCCGGTGTAAAACACACAGACAGGATGTTCCAACAGAATAATAACAAGACAGAACCAGATCCGGTGTAAAACACACAGACAGGATGTTCCAATAGAATAATAATAAAAACGGAACCAGGTCCGGTGTAAAACACACAGACAGAATGTTCCAACAGAATAACAGAAAAATATCACC
Source organism: Panax notoginseng (assembly GCA_016801055.1). Classification (NCBI taxonomy): domain Eukaryota; kingdom Viridiplantae; phylum Streptophyta; class Magnoliopsida; order Apiales; family Araliaceae; genus Panax; species Panax notoginseng. Next base: position 201,015,048 of record CM029018.1, read on the forward strand.
AAGTATAGGGTAGACCGCGTATACAGGTTATTCCAACAGAATAATAAAAATGAAATAACAACAGTTCTCTTCATGAATAAGAAAGAATAACACCCCTTACCGTTTTAAAGAAAAGCTGAAATAAGGAAGTAGTTAAGTAGCAGAATACTTTTCTTCTCTCTCTCTATAGTTTCTCTTTCTAGAGTTCAGTGAATTCGTAAGAAATAATGAAGGAATGAGCTGCTATTTATAGAAAAATAGAATACATAGTAACTAATCCATGAACGGTCCAGATTGATTACTTTAATCTGACGGTCCATATTTAAAGAAAAATCTTTTAAATAAAATATAATATATTCTATTTATAAAATAACTTTAATAAAGTATTCTGTTTTATATAAAAAGATGTTTCTGTTTTATTACGTTAATAATACGAATAAAACAAAACGTCATTATCGCTAAATAATTCGTATTATTAACTAACAATAATTGAATCAAACTGAGTGACTTCTCACATAAGCATTAATAATCAATACCGTGTGCTACTATGCAACCATACGTATTACTGTACTTTTACTACCGAGTAGTTCAACAGTATCAATGGTAAAACTTCCGCCGTTATTTTTAATAAAATATTTTTCTCATTTTCTCAATCCGATAATAATTCCGTTGTGAGGTCCACAAATGATTGTGTCGTTGTACGAATATTCCCTGTTAAAACGAATATTCCCCGACCAATCGAATATTATATAACAACTTGCGTACTTTGCAAAATTTATAAATTTTACCCACAACTATAACATTATATCAAATTAACTCCATAATATTCACAAATGATATTTATAGAAAATTCGTCTTTATTTATAAAAGTTGGGGTCTTACAACCTCCCCTTCTTATGAAATTTCGCCCTCGAAATTAGGGTACATACCTGGTATGTCGAAGAGGTAAAGATACCTTGATTTCATTTCAGATTCTAACTCCCAAGTCATTTCCTCAACATCGTGGTTTCTCCACAAAACTTTGACTTGAGGTATAACCTTGGAGCGTAGAATATGTTCCTTCTTATCCAAGATTTGAACAGGAACTTCTTCATACGTCAAATCTTCTGCTATTTCGTCCGGTTCTAACTCAATAATGTGGTTCGGGTCTTCCACATATTTACGTAACATGGATATGTGAAAAACGTTATGAACACGAGACATACTTGGCGGTAAAGCGAGTCTATAAGCCATAGTTCCTACTCGATCGAGGATTAAAAATGTGACGCCCCCAAAATAGGTCAATTCCATCCAACCTATTCTGAGTCGCCAAATACATAGTACAGAAACAACTACAACTTTATTAATACAACATAAAAACTGTGAGTGTAAATATTGTCATCTAGACAATATCCACACTCAAATAAGTCCTCATTACAATTATTGGTACAATACTTTACAAAAAAAAATGGTGAGGACTACTAAAACAACTTCCTAGAACCTTCATTCCATACCCCGACTAGTACCTGCTACATTCTCGCCTCCTGAGAAGAAAATGGAACAACAAGGAAAAGGGTGAGCTCAACTAGCCCAGTAAAGAATATTATGACTAAGATAATATACAACAAATTATCGTTAGTCTTCAACAGGAAAAAGTTTAATAGAATACAATAGACAATAAGTTTTAATTCAATATTCGCAGTGGAAAATAATAATTCATAGAGAAGTTACGTAGAGAATGAAATCTACGATTATCTATGAATTTAAAAGCCCATCATCAACATTTTATCCCTGTAACATCAATCAATAAATATCTTGAATCAAATAGTCATCTTTGCACTACAGGCCAAAGATATCCATCAGTTGGTCATGTTCACCTCAACACATGTTCATCTTTGCACTACGGGCCAAATATATTCATCAGAAATTATTCATCTTTGCACTACAGGCCAAAGATATTCAGTTATATCATCATTTAAGACTGAGGATGATGAAAAATATTTTAAAGAAAACGAATCCAGTGAAGCAAAATAACAAATATTAAGGATTCGTATTTCAATTTATCCATGTCCAAAAATACCTTATCATAGTGAAGTAAAATTCAAGAATGATCAAAACATGGATACAATCAAAGCTAGTATCCAGAATAGATATTTGGACGAAAAGAAGGAAATTTCATTTTTCGGTGAATAGTAACTCGTGAATAGTAACTCGTGAATAGTAACTCACGAATAGTAACTCATGAATAGTAACCCCGACATGAAAAGTTCCAAATTTGATAAAAATTCAGATCAATACTTCGGCATAATGATATTGAAGAAAACAATATCATTTAAGAAGAAATAACATCCCTTACCTCGGAAAGACGGTACTTCTGACTGGAATGCTAGATATAGTGCTGAAGGAAACTTGCACCGTATAACAACACTCAAAGTATCAAATACTCACAAGAATACGCTCGATATAGAGAGAGAAATAGAGAGAAACTTGTGTTTCTGGTGTGATTTTCAATTCTAACCTAAGCACCCTATTTATAGGAAAATGCTTAGAACACCAAAGCAGAAAATTTAATATAATAATAATATATTTATCAAATTTTCTTTAGCCCACCTCTAGACATCTGATCTCAGCCCATTTATATCACATGTTAGCCCACTTAAATGCCAAAAAACGTTTTTCTTCAAAATAATAAATAAAACTTCCAAAAATCAATTATTTCGGAACTTCGGAACTTCAATAATTCATAATAAATAGCCCTTTCATCAGAAAATTCGAATCTCGCGAGTTTTTATAGGAAATTCAATTCTCTACAACTTTACAGAAGAAAGTTTTTCCAAATTCTAAATAGAAATTGACCGAAATCCACAAACGGGCAATTTTACAGTCAATAATAAATTTTCGGTCAAGAATTATGTCCACCAACACACAAAACATGTGTTAATTATTTAATGCCACAAAAATACTCTTCCTCCTCATATACTCATATATCCCACATTCATTATAAAAATACCACCATCAATATATTATTAAAATAATATATTTAAATGAATTATTTTATCAGAAAAAGATAAAATATTAATTTTCAACAATTGTCACATTAAAATTTTTCTCTATCTATATCCACATAAAATCACTATTTTCCTCATCATATAAATCAATAATTAATTATACACAAATAATATTACAGAACCACAGTACTGGCAACCAGGCAGTTCCCAGGAAAGAGGGGGCTTTCCAATAAGGATTTCTCCTTACTGGCGCGCAATTAGATGACCAAACCTCTCCTTAGACAGAACTTTCTAGACATTGTCAATAATGTTATCTAATAATATTATTCAGATAATATGAATTATTGCTCCGATAATGAAAAATACTGCGTAGTGACAATTATTGAAACAACAGTAATATAAAATATCAACGCAGCAATTATTGAATCAATAAAATATAATATTGAACAGTAATTACTGTAACAATTATTGAGTAGTGCCTTCTTACGTAAGAATCAATAATTGGTGAAATATCGTGTGCTACTGTGCAACAACGCGTATTACCGTGTTTTAACCATCGGGTATTCCAACAGTATAAACGGTAACAACTACGCCGTTATTCATAAACAACTTATTTTTGTCGTTTTCTTCATCCAATCGCTTTCTGTTATGGGGCCCACACAAGGCTGCGCCGTCGTACGAATATTCCCCGACAACAAGAATATTCCACGACCAAACAAATATTCTCCGACAACAATGAATATTTTATAACCACCTGGTTATTTAAAATATTTGCGCATTTTACCCATAACTAACCACATTAATCAATTCAACCCTTACTATTTTAAAATAATAAATAGAGGAAATTCTATTTTATTAAAAAATTCGGGGTCTTACAACCTCCCCTCCTTATGAAATTTCGTCCTCGAAATTGACGTACGTACCTGGTGTTTCGAAAAGATGAGGATACCTCGCTTTCATTTCCGTTTCCAACTCCCAGGTCATTTCCTCAATAGTATGGTTTCTCCACAAAACTTTAACTTGTGGTAAGACCTTCGTGCGTAGGACATGCTCCTTCCTATCCAAGATCTTGACAGGTACCTCTTCGTACGTTAAGTCTTCAGCTATCTCGTTCGGTTCTAACTCAATAACGTGGTTCGGGTCGTTCACATATTTACGTAACATCGATACGTGAATAACGTTATGAACACGTGACATACTTAGCGTTAAGGCGAGTCTATAGGCCACAGTTCCTACTCGATCGAGGATTTCAAATAAATTGAAGGCTTGAGCTTTCTTCTCTTCATCGACTCTTACTTCTAGAATAACACATTCTTGCACCTTCTTCTTTATATTCATCAGCTTCAGGTCTGTAGCTTGAGCGGCTTTAACGTTATCGATTAAAGTCGATTTTACTCGTATATCATCACGTGGGTCCCTAGAGTCATTAACTCTATCTCTATCATTTATAAATTATACAAAATAGGTCTTTGTGTTCAACAATATCGCACTCGTACTCGCATACGATCAATGCGTCAGCTACCACGTTTACTTTTCTAGGATAGTATTGGATGGTGTGATCGAAATCTTTCAACAGCTCGAGCCAACGTCGGTGTCGCATGTTGAATTCTTGGAAGCTCTTCTCGCATTCCTCGGTCCATTCGAAGTTTGTATCTTTTCGAGTCAGCTGAGTTAACGGAGTAGCGATTCGAGAAATCCTTCCACGAATCTCTGATAGTAACCAGCTAAGCCTAGAAAGCTACGTATTTCGATTACTGACTTAGGTTGCTCTCAACTGTGACTCATATCCCAATCTTGTACAGCACGTCACAATGACACCTATCAGTTTACTACCGCACGAATATGGCGTCCCCTACAGAGAGTCTGGATTCAGTGCATTCCACAAAAGAAGTCACCAGATAATGGCTCGGTTATCAACTTCTATAGTTGAATTTTTAACTCCTGAAGTTCAATAGGAGCCATTCGATATGAGATTTTAGAAATGGGTTTTGTACCGGGTTCAAAGTCGATACAAAATTCAATATCACGCTCTGAGAGTAAGCCAAGAAAATTCTTCAGGAAATACGTCAAAAATTTTACTAACAACAGAAATATCATTCAAATCTGACGTATTTTTGTTCAAGTCCATAACATAGCTAAGAAAGCTTGACATCCGTTTTTCAATAAACGAATGACTTTACGGCTTAATATGAAAGAGTTTGACTTCAATGGTTTGGTTGCTTGAATTTGAATAACAGGTTGCTTAGGAATATGAAGACTAACAACCTTACGAAAGCAATCAATTTTGGCATGATGAGTAGTTAACCAATCAATTTCTAAAATCACATCAAAAGCAAGTATCTTTAAAGAGATAAGGTCAACAGGTAATGTGATGGTGCCAACTTGGATCAAACAAGATTTATAAACAGTGGATGTAACGAAAGTTTCTCCTAATGGAGTCTCCACAGATAGGTCAAAGTCTAATTTCTCCGGAGTCAATTTTAAACGTTGAGTATAAGCAGGAAAGATAAATGAATGGGTAGAACCGGTATCTAATAAGGTATAGACTTTGTAAAAATTTATAATTAACTAACCCGTGCTAACTTCGTTCGGGTTCCTCGCATTCTGACCAGTCACGAAAAACGCTCTTCCAGGAACCGTTGACTTTGACTTTTCTGGGACAACTTTTTGAGTCACCACCCCCGTTGGACTTGGTTTCGCTACAGTGCAATCTCGAGCGATATGTCCTTCCTTTCCACAATTATAACATACCTTAAACTGTTGGGGGCAGTTTGGGCTGATATGTCCTTCTTTTCCGCACTTATAGCATATGACCGGTGGTCGCTCTCCTCCCTTGGAACCAGTTGCTGCTAGTGCTGACGTCTTCATATTATCATTGTTGAATCTCCTCTTTTTAAAATCTCCTCCCAACTCGCTTCTTCTATATTCATGGTCACGATTACCACCAGAGTGGTTGTCGTTCTTGTCCGTATTCTTCTTTCTCCGCTGGTTATCGTTGTTCTGATGACTGCTGTCACCGGTATAATCCTGGTTGTGGTCCCTCGATTGACCATACTCGCTATCTCGCTCTAATAATTGAGCCCTGTTGACAACATCTGAATAGAGAGAAAATTTATAAGAAATGAGATATTGACGTATGCCGGGTTTCAAACCTCTCAGAAACATCCGCGTCATACGTTCCTCATTCTCCACCAAATGAGGTGCAAACCTGGACAACTCTGCAAATTTCGCCTCGTACTGGGACACCGTCATGTTATTCTGCTCCAGTCTAATAAACTCTACCTCCTTCATATGACGAACACTTTCAGGAAAGTATTTATCATTGAACAGTTTCTGAAATGTCTCCCAAGACATGCTGAATGCGGCTGGATGGGTATGCTTCACAGACTCCCACCAGTAGTCTGCCTCGCCACGGAACATAAAGGTGGCGAATGGAACCTTCTGTTCCTCTGCACATCCCAAGACATCGAATATCTTGGTAATTTGCTTGACCCACGTCTCCGCCTTAATCGGATCCGGCTTTCCCCAGAATTCTGGTGGTCCCAACTCTTTGAACTGCTTGGCTGTGACAAGCCGCGCATTGCTATCATTTCCACCCGTATTTTGTACACGAGTCTCCCTTGTCTGGTTTTGCATGAACTGAAAAAAACTCCTAAACATCCCGTCGTTCATCGTCTGCTCAGTGGTGTTGTTTACAGGAGGAATATTGCCAGCCTGTTGCACATTTTTCTCGTTGGTGAGTATAAGCATCTCCACTGTCTCATTTACTCCAGTGTTAACATTCTCAGTCGACATTCTAAAATACTGCCATAGAACAAAGGTTAATTTAACAAATTAACATATCACATAATATCCCTATATTATGACCGACCAACAAATAAGCTTAGGTAGGACACACTAGTGAAGGATTTACTCGTCTCTCCCCTCCTAGTTCTATTCCCCGATCTCCGCCAGAGATCATATCCCTAAGCTCTGATACCAACTGTAACTCACGTCCCATCAGTGGACAGCACCTCACAGTGACACATTACATAAAGGTATAGTCAAAAACTGTTTTAGAAATTAGAATCTTTGGGAAGTGCTCAAGGAAACCCTCGTACATGAGATCGGGGAATAGGACTATGAGGGGAGAGACGAGTAAATCCTTCGCTAGTGTGTCCTACCTAAGCTTATTTGTTGGTCAGTCATAATATCGGGATATTATGTGATATATTAATTTGTTCAATTAACCTTTGTTTTGAAGCTGTATTCTAGAATGATATCTGAAATACAGGAGATGAGCAATGAAGAAATTATGATGACAGGAAAGATGGAATCTGAAATGAAAGCAAGGTATTCTCAACTCTTTGAAATACCAGGTACGTAAATTTCGGGGACGAAATTTCATAAGGAGGGGAGATTGTAAGACCCCGAATTTTATGAAATAAAAGTATTCAATTTTTCTATTTAGTAAATGGTTAAATTGATAAATATTAAAGTTAAGGGTGATATATAAATTTTTTTTCGGAATACACAAGTGGTTATAAAATATTCATTGTTGTCGGGGAATATTCGCTTGGTCGTGGAATATTCTTACTGTCGGAGAATATTCGTACGACGGCGCAGTCTTTTGTGGGCCCCATAACGGAAAGCGATTGGATGAAGAAAACGACAAGAGTAAGTTGTTTATAAATAACGGGGTAGTTGTTACCGTTAACACTGTTAGAATACCCGGTGGTTAAAACACAGTAATACGCGTTGTTGCACAGTAGCACACGGTATTGCACCAATTATTGATTCTTACATAAGAAGACACTACTCAATAATTGTTACAGTAGTTACTGTTCAATATTTTATTTTATTGATTCAATAATTGCTGCGTTGATATTTTATATTACTGTTGTTTTAATAATTGTCACTACACAGTATTTTCTATTATTGGAGCAATAATTCATATTATCTGAATAATATTATTAGATAACATTATTGGCAATGTCTAGAAAGTTCTGTCTAAGGAGAGGTTTGGTTATCTAATTGCGCGCCAGTAAGGAGAGATCCTTATTGGAAAGCCCCCTCTTTCCTGGGAACGGCCTGGCTGCCAGTACTGTGATTCTGTAATATTATTTGTGTATAATTAATTATTGATTTATATGATGAGGAAAATATTGATTTTATGTGGATATAAATGGAAAAAATTTTTAATGTGACAATTGTTAAAAATTAATATTTTATTTTTTTCTGATAAAATAATTCATTTAAATATATTATTTTAATAATATATTGATGGTGATATTTTTATAATGAATGTGGGATATATGAGTATATGAGGAGGAAGAGTATTTTTGTGGTATTAAATGATTAACACATGTTTTGTGTGTTGGTGGACACAATTCTTGACCGAAAATTTATTATTGACTGTAAAATCGTCAGTTTGTGGATTTCGGTCAATTTCTGTTTGGAATTTGGAAAAACTTTCTTCTGGAAAGTTGTAGAGAATTGAATTTCCTATAAAAATTTGCGAGATTCGAATTTTCTGATGAAAGGGCTATTTATTATGAATTATTGAAGTTCCGAAGTTCCGAAATAATTGATTTTTGGAAGTTTTATTTATTATTTTGAAGAAAAACATTTTTTGGCATTTAAGTGGGCTAACATGTCATATAAATGGGCTGAGATCAGATGTCTAGAGGTGGGCTAAGGAAAATTTGATAAATATATTATTATTATATTAAATTTTCTGCTTTGGTGTTCTAAGCATTTTCCTATAAATAGGGTGCTTAGGTTAGAATTGAAAATCACACCAGAAACTGAAGTTTTCTTTCTATTTCTCTCTCTATATTATCGAGTGTATTCTTGTGAGTTTTTTTTTGATATCTTGAGTGTTGATATACGGTGCAAGTTCGTTCAGCGTTATTCCAGTCAGAAGTACTGCTCTTTTGAGGTAAGGGATAGTAAGGGATAGTAAGGGATGTTATTTCTTCTTAAATGATATTATTTTCTCCAATATCATTATGCCGAAGTATTGATCTGAACTTTTCATGTCGGGGTTACTATTCATGAGTTACTATTCATGAGTTACTATTCACGAGTTACTATTCATGAGTTACTATTCACGAGTTATTATTCATAAGTTACTATTCACGAGTTACTATTCACGAGTTACTATTCATGGGTTACTATTCACGAGTTACTATTCATGACAAAATTGGTTTCTTTTTCTAACCAAATTATAGTTGATTTATGAATATTATTCTTGAGATTAAAACTATATGTTGATCATATTATTTTTTTATCATATATAACATTTTTATAACCTTAATGATGATATTTCTCTTTGACTTGAGTGTAAAGATGGGTAGATTATTGGTATGATCATGACTAGGGTTCTCTTTGTCCAGTAGTGAAAAGTTGAATTGTGACTGGTATGATCATGACCATTGAATTTATAATTGAATATCTTTAGCTTAAGTGCAAAGGTAAAATGATCAACATGGTTATAATTATTGGTTATATAAATTCTGAAATGATTATATATTTCTTTGAGATAATAATATATTTGGCCTGTAGTGCAAATATGAACTATTGAGGAATATCTTTGGCCTGTAGTGCAAAGATGAGTTGTTGATCAATATCTTTGGCCCGTAGTGCAAAGATGACTTGTTGTTGAATATCTTTGGCATGTAGTGTAAAGATGAACTGTTGATGAATATCTTTGGCCCGTGATGCAAAGATGAATTTATTAGTATGATTATGAACAGGAACTGTGATTTGGTATAACCATGATCTTTGATGTTTCAGGTAAAGACAGGTGATAAAAATTATCTTCGTCTTGGATGCGAAATTTAGAATCACAATTATGATTATGAATTATTCATATGATTGTGGAAAGGAACTATTGATTGATGTTACAGGGTTAAAACATTGTTGGTGAACTTTTAACGTGGAGAAGATAATAGACTTTATAGTCTATTTGACTCTTCTAATGGATTGCTCGTTCCGCTGCAACTATGGTTGAAAAGTTTTATCATCTACCATATGTTCTAAATCTCTGATTTATTACTGTTGAAGACTATTGATAATTTATCTTTAGTCATGATATTCTTTGCTGAGCTAGTTGTGCTCACCCTTTTGCTTCACAATTCCTTTCAGGTAATAAGAGTGTAGCTGGGTCGAGCGAGGGTAACAGGGAAATAGAATGGTGGTCTCTCTGTGGAGGTTCTCTCGAAGCAGTATAGAAAAGTTCATTTAGTAGTTTTATTTGGTGAATCCAATAGGGTAAGATGTACCCAACGTTGGAAGGGTGTTTTGCCACTATCATACAAAATGTCTAACGACATACAACCTCGTGTCATCATAAGACAGGGATGGGCTCATCCACTTGCCGAGTATATCTACGAGCACTACCTATATAATCTTGGTGTTTGTTTGAAGTATAATTCTTAGTTAGAGACAGTGGAGATAATGATATGTCAAGAGAAGACTCACCATTGGAAATGATATGATAGTAAAATTCTCATTTTTCTTTGGGGTCTATTGGGTCAACCAAGAATAATTATGTGGCCATATGATATCTATCATAACCTAGAAGCATGGCCTCCCATGTACAAAGGTTTCCTTGAGCACTTCCCAAAGATTCTAAATTCTAAAACAGTTTTTGACTATACCTTTATGTAAGGTGTCATTGTGAGGTGCTGTCCACGGCTGGGACATGAGTCACATTTGGTATATATTTGTATCCAAACTCACAGCATATGTGTTGTTGTATTTTGTACGACAATTGTTGTAATAAAATTATAGTTATTTTCTGTACCATGTATTTGGCGACTCAGAATAGGTTGGATGGAATGGACCTATTTTGGGGGCGTCACAGTTGCTCGAAAATGGAACAACAAGGAAAAGGGTGAGCTCAACTAGCCCAGTAAAGAATATTATGACTAAGATAATATACAACAAATTATCGTTAGTCTTCAACAGGGAAAAGTTTAATAGAATACAATAGACAACAAGTTTTAATTCAATATTCGCAGCGGAAAATAATAATTCATAGAGAAGTTACGTAGCGAATGAAATCTACGATTATCTATGAATTTAAAAGCCCATCATCAACATTTTATCCCTGTAACATCAATCAATAAATATCTTGAATCAAATAGTCATCTTTGCACTACAGGCCAAAGATATCCATCAGTTGGTCATGTTCACCTCAACACCTGTTCATCTTTGCACTACGGGCCAAAGATATTCATCAGAAATTATTCATCTTTGCACTACAGGCCAAAGATATTCAGTTATATCATCATTTAAGACTGAGGATGATGAAAAATATTTTAAAGAAAACGAATCCAGTGAAGCAAAATAACAAATATTAAGGATTCGTATTTCAATTTATCCATGTCCAAAAATACCTTATCATAGTGAAGTAAAATTCAAGAATGATCAAAATATGGATACAATCAATGCTAGTATCCAGAATAGATATTTGGACGAAAAGAAGGAAATTTTATTTTTCGGTGAATAGTAACTCGTGAATAGTAACTCATTAATAGTAACTCGTGAATAGTAACCCCGACATGAAAAGTTTCAAATTTGATAAAAATTTAGATCAATACTTCGGCATAATGATATTGAAAAAAATAATATCATTTAAGAAGAAATAACATCCCTTACCTCGGAAAGACGGTACTTCTGACTGGAATGCTAGATATAGTGTTGAAGGAAACTTGCACCGTATAGCAACACTCAAAGTATCAAATACTCACAAGAATACGCTCGATATAGAGAGAGAAATAGAGAGAAACTTGTGTTTCTGGTGTGATTTTTAATTCTAACTTAAGCACCCTATTTATAGGAAAATGCTTAGAACACCAAAGCAGAAAATTTAATATAATAATAATATATTTATCAAATTTTCCTTAGCCCACCTCTAGACATCTGATCTCAGCCCATTTATATCACATGTTAGCCCACTTAAATGCCAAAAAACGTTTTTCTTCAAAATAATAAATAAAACTTCCAAAAAACAATTATTTCAGAACTTCAGAACTTCAATAATTCATAATAAATAGCCCTTTTATCAGAAAATTCGAATCTCGCGAGTTTTTATAGGAAATTCAATTCTCTACAACTTTGCAGAAGAAAGTTTTTCCAAATTCCAAACAGAAATTGACCGAAATCTACAAACGGGCAATTTTACAGTCAATAATAAATTTTCGGTCAAGAATTATGTCCACCAACACACAAAACATGTGTTAATCATTTAATGTCACAAAAATACTCTTCCTCCTCATATACTCATATATCCCACATTCATTGTAAAAATACCACCATCAATATATTATTAAAATAATATATTTAAATGAATTATTTTATCAGAAAAAGATAAAATATTAATTTTCAACAATTGTCACATTAAAATTTTTCTCTATCTATATCCACATAAAATCACTATTTTGCTCATCATATAAATCAATAATTAATTATACACAAATAATATTACAGAATCACAGTACTGGCAGCCAGGCAGTTCCCAGGAAAGAGGGGGCTTTCCAATAAGGATTTCTCCTTACTGGCGCGCAATTAGATGACCAAACCTCTCCTTAGACAGAACTTTCTAGACATTGCCAATAATATTATCTAATAATATTATTCAGATAATATGAATTATTGCTCCGATAATGAAAAATACTGCGTAGTGACAATTATTGAAACAACAGTAATATAAAATATCAACGCAGCAATTATTGAATCAATAAAATATAATATTGAACAGTAATTACTGTAACAATTATTGAGTAGTGCCTTCTTACGTAAGAATCAATAATTGGTGAAATATCGTGTGCTACTGTGCAACAACGCGTATTACCGTGTTTTAACCATCGGGTATTCCAACAGTATAAACGGTAACAACTACGCCGTTATTTATAAATAACTTATTTTTGTCGTTTTCTTCATCCAATCGCTTTCTGTTATGGGGCCCACACAAGGCTGCGCCGTCGTACGAATATTCTCCGACAACAAGAATATTCCACGACCAAACAAATATTCTCCGACAACAATGAATATTTTATAACCACCTGGTTATTTAAAATATTTGCGCATTTTACCCATAACTAACCACATTAATCAATTTAACCCTTACTATTTTAAAATAATAAATAGAGGAAATTCTATTTTATTAAAAAATTCAGGGTCTTACAAAAAATGGACCGATGAATCAAGGATTGAGCTTTCCTCTCTTTCTAAATCTCGTAACTCCTTTCCATGGAGCAACACGTAAGAACACATGATCTCCTATATCAAATTCCACGTCCTTTCGATGAAGATCAGCATAACTCTTTTGTCGATCTTGTGAGATTTTTATACGTTGTCGGATCGTTTGAATCTTTTCTGTTGTCATACGTACCAACTCCGGTCCCAATGCTTCGAATGGAGCCATGTCAATACTTGTTTGATAACTGTTGTTGTAGAAAAACTCCACCAATGGTAAGAATTTGTCCTAACTTCCCTTGAAGTCAAGGACACAGAGTCTTAATAAATCTTCTAGAGTTTGAATAGTCCTTTCTGATTGTCCGTCCGTCTGAGGATGATATGTCGAACTATATCGTAAATCCGTGCCCATAGCTTTTTGTAAACTAACCCAAAATTGTGAAGTGAATATTGGGTCTCGATCAGAAACTATGGATACTGGCATACCATGCAGTCTCACAATCTCGTTTATGTACATACGAGCAAGACATTCAAGTGTATAAGTTTCTCATATCGGTAAGAAATGAGCAGACTTGGTCAATCTATCAACAATAACCCAAATCGCATCTATACCTTGAGAAACCTTAGGAAGACCGGTAACGAAATCCATGGTAATGTGCTCCCACTTCCATTCTGGAATTTCAAGTGGTTGCAATGGACCTTTTGGTACTTGATGCTCCGCTTTGACTCGTTGACAAGTTAGACACCTTGAGATAAACAACGCTATCTCTCTCTTCATATTGCTCCACCAAAATGTATGACGAAGATCATGATACATTTTGGTACTTCCAGGATGGATTGAAAACGGTGTGTTGTGCGCCTCCATCATGATTTCATACTTTAAATCAGGATTGTTAGGAACACAAAGTCTGGAGTTGACTCGAATTATTCCTTCTTCATCGATTCTTGCTTCCGGCATAGCACCTTCTTGCACTTTCTTCCTCATACGCATCAGCTCCAGGTCTGTAGCTTGAGCAGCTTTAACTTTATCGATTAAAGTTGGTTCTACTCGTATATTCGCCATCATCACATGGGTTCCTGGAGTCTTTGACTCTATCTTCATCCTTTGCAAGTCACACAAAATGGGCCTTTGTGTTGACAATATTGCACTCGTACTTGCATATAATCTTCTACTCAATGCGTCAGCTACCACGTTCGCTTTTTCAGGATGGTATTGAATGGTATGATTATAATCTTTCAACAGTTCAAGCCAACGTCGTTGTCGCATGTTGAGTTCCTTTTGAGTGAAAAAATATTTGAGGCTTTTATGATCCGTAAAGATCTCCACCTTCTCCTCATACAAGTAATGCCTCCAAATTTTAAGTGCAAAGACAACAGCTGCCAACTCTAGATCATGAGTAGGATAATTTCTCTCATATTCCTTGAGTTGTCTTGATGCATAGGCTATGACTTTTCTATGTTGCATGAGAACACATCCCAACCCTTTGCTCGAAGCATCACTGTAGATGACAAATCCCTCCGAGCCAGATGGTATTGTTAGAACAGGTGCTGAAATGAGTCTCCTCTTGAGTTCTTAAAAATTCTGCTCACATTCTTCGCTCCAACCGAACTTTGTATCTTTCCGAGTCAGCTGAGTTAATGGAGTAGCGATTCGAGAAAATCCTTCCACGAATCTCCGATAATAACCAGCTAAACCAAGAAAGCTACGTACTTCGGTCACTGATTTAGGTTGCTCCCAGCTTTGAAATGCTTCAATCTATGCCGGGTCAACAGATATTCCATGTCTTGATACCACGTGCCCAAGGAATGCTACTTCCTCAAGCCAGAACTCGCATTTCTTTAACTTGGCATAAAGCTTGTATTCACGAAGCTTTTGGAGTACCAGCCTCAAGTGTTGCTCATGATCTTCACGACTTTTGGAATAAATAAGGATATCATCAATAAAGACGACCACAAAGTGATCCAAATATTCTTTGAATACCCGGTTCATCATATCCATAAAGGCAGCAGGAGCATTAGTCAATCTAAAGGACATGACTAGGAATTCATAATGCCCGTACCGATTTCTGAAAGTCGTCTTTGGAATATCCTCAGTTCTAACCTTTAGCTGATGATATCCAGAACGAAGATCGATCTTTGAAAAGAATTGTGCTCCTTGCAACTGGTCAAACAGGTATTCAATACGTGGCAATGGGTACCTGTTTTTGATGGTGACATGATTTAACTCCCGATAATCAATACAAAGTTACATACTTCCATCTTTCTTCTTCACCAATAGCACAGGAACACCCCAAGGAGAAGTACTAGGACGAATAAAGCCAATGTCTAACAATTTCTGCAGTTGGATCTTTAACTCCTGAAGTTCAATAGGAGTCATTCGATATGGGGCTTTGGAAATGGGTTTTGTACCGGGTTCAAGGTCGATACAAAATTCAATTTCACGCTCTGGGGGTAGGCCAGGAAGTTTTTCAGGGAATACGTAAGGGAATTTATTAACAATAGAAATATCATTCAAAACTGACGTATTTTTGTTTAGATCCGTGACCTGAGCTAAGAAAACTTGACATCCGTTTTTCAATAAACGAATAGCTTTATGGCTTGAGATGACATCGATTGATTTTAATGGTTTGGTTGCTTGAATTCGCATAATAGGTCGATTAGAAATATGAAAGCTAACAACCTTACGAAAATAATCAATTTTTGCATGATGAGTAGTTAACCAATCAATCCCTAGAATCACGTCAAATGCAAGTATTTTTAATGAAATAAGATCGACAGGTAATGTGTGGGTACCAATTTGAACCAAACAAGACTTATAAACCGTGGATTTAATGAAGGTTTCCCCCAATGGAGTTTCAACAGATAAGTCAAAGTCTAATTTCTCCGGAGTCAAATTTAATCGATGAGCGCAAGTAGGAGAAATAAAAGAATGGGTAGAACCGTTATCAAATAAAGTATAGACTTCGTTAGAGTTTATGATAAGCTTACCCGTGATGACCTCATTCGGGTTCCTTGCTTTCTGGGAGGTCACAACAAACGCTCTCCCTTGCACTACCGGTTTTGACTTTTCTGGGACGGCTTTTGGTGTCTCCATCTTGGCTGAACTTGTTTTTGGTAAACGAAAAAATCGAGCTAAATGACCTTTTTTCCACAATTATAACATGCTTTAGACAGCATCGAGCAGTTTGGACTGATGTGCCCCTCCCTTCCGCATTTGAAACATATGATAGGTGGTCGTTCTCCTTCCTTAATAACGAGTGCTGGTGCTGACGTCTTTTCATCATTGTTGAATCTCCTCTTCTTGAAATGACCATTCTTATTGTTTTGGCCCTGATTACCACCGAAGTGGTTACCATTTCTGGCCTGTTGATTCCCTCCACGCTTGTTGTCACCGCTTCGATGACTGCTCTCACTGGTATTATCATTTTGCCGGCTGCTCTCTTTTGGTTGCGTTGTCTCGTTATCGCGCTCCACCAACTAAGCCCTATTCACAACATCTGAATACAAACACAGTTTATGAGAAACAAGATGTTGACGTATCTCCGGCTTCAAACCTCTTAAAAACATCCGCGTCATTCTTTCTTCATTATCCACCAGGTGGGACGCAAACCGGGATAACTCCGCAAATTTTGCCTCGTACTGCGACACGGTCATATTATTCTGCTCTAATTTGATGAACTCCACCTCCTTCATGTGACGAATACTCTCGGGAAAGTATTTGTCATTGAACAGCTCTTGAAACTTCTCCCAAGACATCTTCAGTGCGGCAGGTTGAGTACGCTTAATCGATTCCCACCAGTAATCTGCCTCTCCTCGCAACATAAAGGCGGCAAAGGAAACCTTTTGCTCCTCGGAGCATCCCAAGACATCAAATATCTTGGTGATCTGCTTTATCCATATTTCTGCTATAAGTGGTTTTGGCTCTCCCTTAAACTCCGGTGGTCCCAGCTCCTTGAACTGTTTAGCGGTGACCGTCCAAGAGTTTTCAGTGTTTCCACCTATATTTTGGACAAGAGCCGCTCTCGCTTGCTGTTGCATGAACTGCATAAAGCTTCTGAACATTCCATCATTCATCATCTGGTCAGTGTTGTTGTTTGCATGAGGATTGTCACCTTCCTGATGCACATTATCCTGATTAGTGATATGTGGTGAATCAACAGTCGCCTGTGCTCCATTGTTATTCTCAACATTCTCAGATGCCATTTTCAGATACTGTCACAAAACAAAAGTTAATTGATATGTCATATATTATACTTACATGATGACCGACCAATTAAATACCATACAATTAAACTTAGGTAGGTCATACTAGCGAAGGAATTCTCCGTCTCTCCCCTCCTAGTTCTATTCTCACATCTTAGCCAGGGATCATATCCCTAAGCTTTGATACCAACTGTGACGCCCCCAAAAATAGGTATACATCACCCATCTTGGGTCGCCAGATACATGGTACAGAATTTAAATACAACTTACTAATACAACTATCGTGCACAATACGACAAAATATAAACTGTGAGTTTGAATACAAATATTATCTTCTAGAGAGTATCCATACTCAAAAGGAGTCCTCATTACAATTATTATCACACTATTACATTGAATAGTGAGGACTACTAATACTATCATCTAGTCCATCACTCCGTTCCCCGACTCGTCCCAGCTATATTCTCATGTCCTGAAGAGAACAGTGAAAGAAAGGGTGAGCTCAACTAGCCCAGTAAGAAATATTATGACTAAGATAATGCAGAATAAATTATCACTAGCTTTCAACAGTGTTAAACTGATAAAATATAACGAACATCAAGTTTAACTGCAGCGGAACAAGCAATCCATTAAAAGAGTCAAATAGAAAATAAAATCTACTATCTTCTATGATTTAAAAGGTTTTTCAACCCTGTTATCGCTGGGACTCAGCTTAATAAAATAATCCACATCATCGAATCACCCCTGCACTACGGCCAAGGATATTCGTGTATTCATTAATGGTCATGATCATGCCAACAACTGTCCATCAATGCACTACGGGCCAATGAGGACTTTTACCACATCATTTGTAACATTACGGTCATGATTATACCAAATAATCTATGGTCATAATCATACCAACTCCATCTATGCACTACAGGCCACAGATGACTTTTAACATTTTATAAACATGAGGATGATGACAATGATATAAGAATTCAATAAAATAAGTTCAAGAATTAATTTATCCAAGAATTAACAACGTCCAAATTGTCAACATGATACTGTTTTGTGGAGTAAAATTCAAGAATGCTTAGAAGAATATTTTCATGAAAAGATACTGGATAAACCGCAATTATCAAGGATATTCCACTAATTTAATGGAATATAGAAGTTAAAACTTAACCAACTTAGTATAATAAAGAATGGAATAACAAAAGAAATCACCCGGCATGCGATAGACCGCACAGACAGGTTATTCCAACAGAATAATAAATAATGGAACCAGGTCCGGCGTAAATACAAAGACAGGATATTCCGACAGAATAATAAATAATGGAACCAGGTCCGGCGTAAACGCACAGACAGGATATTCCGACAGAATAATAAATAATGGAACCAGGTCCGGTGTAAAACACACAGACAGGATGTTCCAACAGAATAATAACAAGACGGAATCAGGTCTGGTGTAAAACACACAGACAGGATGTTCCAACAGAATAATAATAAAAACGGAACCAGGTCCGGTGTAAAACACACAGACAGGATGTTCCAACAGAATAATAGAAGAATGTCACCAAGTATAGGGTAGACCGCGTATATAGGTTATTCCAACAGAATAATAAAAATGAAATAACAACAGTTCTCTTCATAAATAAGAAAGAATAACACCCCTTACCGTTTTAAAGAAGAGCTGAAATAAGGAAGTAGTTAAGTAGCAGAATACTTTTCTTCTCTCTCTCTATAGTTTCTCTCTCTAGAGTTCAGTGAATTCGTAAGAAATAATGAAGGAATGAGCTGCTATTTATAGAAAAATAGAATGCATAGTAACTAATCCATGAACGGTCCAGATTGATTACTTTAATCTGACGGTCCATATTTAAAAAAAATCTTTTAAATAAAATATAATATATTCTATTTATAGAATAACTTTAATAAAGTATTCTGTTTTATATAAAAAGATGTTTCTGTTTTATTACGTTAATAATACGAATAAAACAAAACGTCATTATCGCTAAATAATTCATATTATTAACTGACAATAATTAAATCAAACTGAGTGACTTCTCACATAAGCATTAATAATCAATACCGTGTGCTACTATGCAACCATACGTATTACTGTACTTTTACTACCGAGTAGTTCAACAGTATCAATGGTAAAACTTCCGCCGTTATTTTTAATAAAATATTTTTCTCATTTTCTCAATCCGACAATAATTCCGTTGTGGGGTCCACCAATGATTGTGTCGTTGTACGAATATTCCCTGTTAAAACGAATATTCCCCGACCAATCGAATATTATATAACAACTTGCGTACTTTGCAAAATTTATAAATTTTACCCACAACTATAACATTATATCAAATTAACTCCATAATATTCAAAAATAATATTTATAAAAAATTCGTCTTTATTTATAAAAGTTGGGGTCTTACACAATATTTAATCTATAGTTTTCATTATATATAGTTTTCAATTTAAGTTTGATTTGAAATTATATATATTGCATAATTATGTGTTTATATGAGTTTGAGTTGACTATTTAGTTTGAATTTGGGTTAGATTTATGCAATGACAGCTAACATGTTGATTATATAATAACAATGTGATATTTAGTTTTATTTTGGCTTTAATTTGTGTAATTTCAGGGCATGCATGTTCATAATTTGATATTAAGGCTTATGTTAGTGTATTGAATCATATAATTGCTTCAATTTGGATTTTTTTGTGCAGTGTATAAATTTATGGTATAATTTGTAGTTTGTTTATAGTGGTTAGACATAAATTATAATAAAAATAATATAATGTCCATTATTATATAATATTACTAAAATACATAAATTAAATATTAAACTAAATTAAATTAAAGATAATAACATATAAATAAAATAAAATAATCAATATAACAAAAAATAATACAAAGTAAAGTAAAGAAAATAAAAAACAATTCCTTAGTTTACTTAGATTTCCCCTACTAAAATCAACTATGTAGCATTTACTTAGTTTTCACTACTAAATTTATATCAACTAAATAGTATTTACTTAGTTTCTCAATACTAAAATGAATTAAGTAGCATTAGTTTATTTAGTTTTACACTACTAAATAAAATAATATAATATAATAACATAAACTAAAATTACTTTGTATAATATAAGATAATATAAAATAAAATAAAATAACATGACATAACATAACATAACATAAAATGAAATGAAATAAATTAATTAACCTAATTACATTCCTTAAATTTAGTAATTTAAATAATATAATATCATATCATATAATATAAAATAAATAAATAAAATTTAAAAAATAGAATGACAATGATTTAATTAAAGTAAATAAAAGGGATAACATATTCTATCCATGACTCAGCTGCAGCATCTTTAAGACCGACTTTTTTCGAAAATTTTATTACCAAATATCATTATTTTATAGACAAATAGTTTCTCTCACAATCTCTAACATGAAAATATAATATGAATCTGCGATCAACCTGCCTCGTCCTGAATTTGACTCCATAAAACAGTATCTCTGAAATATATACAATAAATCGGATAAAGATGAAAGTGTATACTTTCTGAAAAATAACTTGTCTTGGAGTTTTATTACTACAGACATTCTTCATTGTTTATGATGGAACAGTGACTGTCTTGGAGTTTTTTAATAAGAAAAGAAAGTTAAGAAAAATATGAATTACTTTCTCGTATAAAAGTTTCTTCTCAAAAATGAGAAAAATGAGAGAGAAATGAAAATTTGATTTAGTAATATTTTTGTAATACCAAATTTGTCCTTAATTTATTAACTACACACAGTCTATTTCCATCTATGTCATATGGGTGGGTATACTAACATAACAATTTAGTAAAAGGGTATATATATATATTTTCTTTTTATCTTAACTTTCAGATGAAAATGAAGAAAATATATGAACTCATTTTATTTTTTCAGGTTAACATGAGAAATACTTGTGACCTAATAATTTCTCAATAAATATTAAGAGACATGTGGACCTAGCAAGTAGGAAAAGAGAAAATGGTAATGGAAAAAGCAAATGACCATTTCTTCTTCCATATTACTCGAAGCATCTTTTATGGAGATAGTTATGTTTATAGTATTTGCAATGATAACATTTAATGTTTTTAATTATTATATTATTTATAATTGCCTAAATTAATTTATAATGTTGGCATAGCTAGATATATTAGAATGCAATGCAAATTAAACTCGATTAAAGAATTTATGATTCAGAATTCTTATTTGAATAATATTAATTTACAAATGTTGATTAAAAATTCCCCGGTTAATATTTATTGGATATCCACCCGTACATCTGGGAGAATTGATATGTCCAAAAATAAAATTTGATATTTTCACAAAATCTCTCTTATGATTGCGGGTCCTATCTATTATTTATGTGAGAGGAAACTTGTGGAACTGTCATTTTTACTTGTAAAAATATCAATTCCCTACGTCCGTTTATTATATATAAGAGTAGTTCTACACATACATTTTTTTTTGGACAGGTCTAATTTTTGTTTTTTTTTCTTGTGACTCCCAAAAAATATATAGTATTTATTTCAATTAAATTTTTTACAAAATATAATGTTTTTAAGTATTATTTAAATATATATATAAAACAAAACAAAAAAACTTTGACCGATATAATTTTTCGGTCCAAAAAAACTGTCTACCAACACTTATTGATTATATAAAGCCAGAGGAATCGAGCTGTTAACACTTTTTGTGAAGCGTTTTGCCTTTTCCGAGAATGCCCTTGGACTTTAAAGATAATTTTTATCTTATCCTTTTTATTTATGTATTATATTGTATCTTTTAATTTAATCCTCTAAATTATATATAAATTATATTTTACTCCACATAATTTATACGCATTTGTCACATATTACTAATACTAATACATATATACAAAATAAAGCAAAGCATTAAAAATAGAGTAGTGCTACGCGGACAGGAAATTGGGACCGGAAAATTGGACCGGTCCAATTTTTTTTTTTTTATTGTGAGTCTGTATAACCCTGTATTTGTATATGTATCCAAATTACACCTAAAATATTATATTTTATAAAAATTCCTGTTAGAATAAATACTATATATTTTTTAAAAATCACAATAAAAAAAATAAAAATTAGACCGATCCAATTTTCCGGTCCTAATTTCGTGTCCGGCTAGACTTATTCTTAAAAATAAGACATCCTCCGATTGACTTGAAGAATAGGCAAAAGCAATGATGAAGGAATATTCGAAAATATTTCTGAATAGCTGTCCCATTTGATGATCAGCATCCAAAGATAAATTAGACCACAAAAACTATCATTTTGAGTTTTTTTTTTATAAAAATTAATTAATAGTATAAGCTCTAAAGTCTTAACAATTAAAATAATAAAAAAATTATTTAGCAACCATAAAAATTAATATCCACGTGGTGGGGAAAAACGTGGTTTGAGAAGTCTTCTTCTTGGCCACCAATTAATTGTAAATTGCCAACTACCACTGCTACTACTTTTTTATTTCCATTTGCTTTTTTTAATTAATTATGTTCAATTCATGGTTTGGTCTGATCTTGCCTTTTGGAAAACTAGATACAAGTTTTTAATATATATATATATATATATATATATATATATATATATATATATATATATATATATATATATATATATATATATATATTATTTCTCTCATCAAATCAAAAGGACATAATATGGAGTCTCAATATAATATAATTTTGTAATTTAAAAAAATAATATAATATTATTTTCTTCACTAATTAAATATACAAATTTCTTTTAGTTAGACTTAACTGAAATAAAGAATTATTTGTAGCAGGTACTTATGGAAATTACGTAAGTTTTAGGGACATTAATGGGATCAAGAATCAATTAAACTTCATTAAAAGAGAAAGAATTTAATTTATAAACAAGTATCGCTATATGAGGAAAAAATAAACTCACAAACCTGAGATCCAAAGGTCACACTATCTCGTATTTAAGATATAAAATCAATGTTTGATTTTTTAAAATTAATTTGAGATATCTTTAGATTCATAATCAACTTAATTCATTCAATTTTTGAAAATCATAAATCTTATAGTAGTGTTATTATTAATTAGATAGTTTACAATTTTTGTAATTATATTGTTTAAAATTAATTAATTTCAAATTTAAAAATATTTCAAATAAATTTAGAAAGTTAGGATTTATTTTATACTTTATAACCGAGGGAGTACAATATATGAGATGCAATTTATAAAAATTATAAATCGAAAGGTGAGCAAGAGTTGTCATGAGATCATAAAGTAATGCTAAGGTTCCATAAAAGAGATGAAGTCCTGCCATACATTGCAAAAAATTCCAGTCGAACTATGAGAGCCACGTATGTGTATAAATAAGATAGAAAATAATTTAATTTAGGGAACTGATATTTTTATATATATTTTTGATATTTTTACATGATCCTCCCTTATGAAAAAGAATTTAATTTAGGAAATTGTATAGGTGAGATAGAAAAGAATTTAATTTAGGAAATTGATATTTCTACATGTATTTTCACATGATATTCCCTCACGTGAGCATACAGTGGGTCTCACCTTCATGTGAGAAAGAAGCATACGAAAATATCAAAAGCACACTTTAATTTCGTCAAATATTTATGGATATGTATATCATTTTCCACTTTGAATAACATACACTATAAGAGATATGAACCTCATCCCAAACCCCAAAACAATCGGATAAAATATCAAAGAAGAAATCACAATGGATGATGTAGGAGGTTGAGTTTAAGGGTAATGGATAAGAGAATATGGAACCAACTTGCAAGAGAAGGGAGAAGTGAGCTACCATATATTTTCCTCACGTTGCCTTTGCTTATAAGTTAATCCAAAGTCCACCAAAAATGGACTTATTTTCCCATGAAGGGTGGGGGTCCATTACCCAAAAATGAAGATATCAATTAGATATTTTATTTAATTTCTTGAAGAGAAAGGAAATATCCATCAATTAAAAATCAAGAATCAAATTTTAATATATAGTATTTATTTAGAAGAATATAATTTTTTTTTACTTTTTGCTAGATAAGGAGATATTAGTTTTCTTTTCTCTTATTTCTTTTTCTTTGGGATCCGATTACCGTGTAGTTAACTTCATGGTCAATTGACTAATACAGTACTGACACGCGGAGAGAGATCAGTCTACATCTCTCGGTCTACGTGTCGACACTGTATTGATTAATTGACTAAAATTAATTTCATGTTAACCACTCCCTTTTCTTTCGGTAGTTTGACACACTCCCATTGTCCATTTCATGGATTATAAAAGTCGCATCAACTTTTCAATAATCATATTACTTGGAGCACTTCTGGTGCGACCGGATATGGCGATCGGTCCAAATTTTTTTTTTTTTTTAAATGTACTGTATAGGCATATTTTTTACATGTATCCAAATGACATCCAAAATATTTTTTTCTGTAAAAATTTCAATTCCGATAAATCTTATAAATTATTTAAGAGACATTTAAAAAAAAACAAAAAAACAAAAAATTTGGACCGGTCGCCAAGACCGGTCACCATATCCGGTCCCCTAGACTTTTTCTATTACTTGAACTTGTTAACTTATGTAAGTGGTTAAATGTAAGATAAAATTAAAACATTAGCTAATTTTTAAAAAGAGGACGTCTATATATCGCAATTGAATAGGATTATAAAATTGGTCAATTATATAAATTCTTCTTGATTTTATAAATTGATGCCCATTTACGTGTAAATTAGAACAAAGCAAGTAGTCAAGAAAGAAATAAAAAAATCACAAGGCTTATATTCACATAAACTCACTATATATATATATATATGTTATGAACCAACATATTTTTTAATTCTGATTCCAAGCAATTCGATTGTGGAGTTACAATTGTATAATACTTTTATGATAAAAACCATAGAAACACAACTCTAGCTATATTAATACAACTAACAAAGCAGCTCATAGGCCACTAACTAGATCACAAAATAATTTTCTCTCTACAGTTGTAAGTGAAAATATATATTATTGTTTTATCTTTTTTATTTTTAAACTCTTATATCTTCTAATTTAATTCATCAAAATTTATAAAAATTTCATTTTATTCTCCATACTATTTACATACGAAACACTTATGCTGTCGGGCTTTCTATAGAAAATCCAAATTCCATATTTTATTTCTTTGTTTCTCTACCTGTGAAACACCAAGATGGAAAAACTCTTTTTCCCAGTGAGATTTGTATCGAATCCCATACCAAACATACTTAAAAAATTTCCTTAGGCTACAAATTAATATCATTTGATAGTGTAACCAATACATAGAAAAGGAGGCTCTCCTAATATACAAATATCCTAAGAACCAAATTGCACACACAGCAATCCAATACTTTCTTCAAGTACTCTTGTCCGCTTCGTATTCGTGAGCCAGGAGCTGTTTCGTATAAACACGATGCCGCCTCTCTCTCCCGTATATAACCCAGAAGACTAGAGACAACATAACTGCAGTAGATACCATAACCAAACCAGCATAGACCCATTTACTGTACTTGCGAAGACCAGGACAATAATCCCTATAAATGTCGATGAAGGTTTCTCGGACAAAGGTGCAGTCTTGTAGATCGACTAAGAATGGACCGTAATGATACAATCCATAGCTCAGGTTTACACCTGCAGTCATCTGGCTGTAGAATGTTGGAGTCAAACGGCCAGTTGTAACACAAATACCATTGGATGAAACTTGACAAACATAGTTCTTCCACACCTGCATCATAAACAAAAGAGAATTAATAAGATGGGAACTGCTAAAAAGACACAGGATATGTTCTGTTTTAAGTAAATGGAAACAAGAAATATCAGTGAAACATATAATAGCATAGTTTGAATCTTTTTCTCTTCTTTTTTTCCTTTTTTTTTTTTGTGGCTTTATCCCACTAAAGTATTGTGGTTTGAAATCAACTCAAATAATATTCTTGTGTTTTCATTTGGTAGACACAGCTAAAAAAAGACCTATGTTAGCAGCCAGACAAGCTTCTGTTTTGTGTTTTTACTATGAGAATACATTCCACAAGGACTGCTTGTAAAATCATTGTTTGAAACCATCCAATAGCATTATGCCATGTAAGTGATTTAGAAGAAAATCAATGGATTTGGATTGTATTCATAGACTGTAATTATCATTTACCATTGGTAACATTATTTAATTAACCAAACTGGATCTGTTAATGTAATCCAAACCCTTTGATTTTCTCCAAAACTACATGCGTGACATATTGCTATTGGATTGTGTAAACGAATAATTTAGAGGCAGTCTTATAATTTATTCTCTTTTACTATACCTTTAAAACACAACAGCTACAAAAAGGAATAGTTTTTCAAATTTCGTTCCACAAAAGTATTGCAAAATCTTTGCAGAAGAGAGGTCCTTCACACCTGTAACTGATCTATCCTTCTACTTAATAGTTTGAGACGGTAAAACCAACTTGTAATGGGGAAAATACATTAATTAGCATAAATCAACAACTTATTCTCCTGAAGCCAACCATCAAATGATAACTACATAACATTTACTCATTTTATGTTCTAAAATTGCGAGGGTTTTTTCCATACCTGTGTTGCATTGCTCAAATCCACTTCACCAGCAGCACAAGCTCGATCCGTAAAGTCGGAATAGAATGGATTGCAAAGGATTGGAGTTAAAGGACCAGATTGATTGAAGTACAACGGCTTAATGTTAGGGGAGAAATTAATGTTCGAGATGTTGGTGATGACCTGATTGACCACATCAACAAGTTGAGAAGTGACTTCCTTGCTTCGCAACAAGGTCTCTTGTGCAGTGACATTGTCCACACAAGGCAATATATCATCTAATGCCGTATGAGCAGTTGGGTTTTGAATCCACTGGTTCATTGCAACACAGCTGTCTGCAGTCACACTAAATGTAAAAGAAAGAATCATTAGACTCCGTTGAGACAAATATGAAATATATATACAACCACATACACACAAGATCCTTAAAGAGAAAGAGTGAAAAAGACAAACAAGAAAATACGTATAAGAGGGCTCTAAATAGTAAATACTTTCACTACAAGCAACTAAAGAGAGTACTGGCTGAAAACACCATTTTGATTTATAACGTACGTCTTGTACATGAAATCGGATGAAGGTAAAGAGTAAAATCAGTACATAAATATGTCATTTCAACAAAACTCTACCCCCTAAATCTTTACACATAATGTTGTAGGATACCACCACAGGGACGAAGCCAGGAATTTTTTTCCAGCCGGGGTGGGGGAAACTTAATGTAACATGCTCAAATATAAAATAAATTTAGTAGTAAAAAATATAAATATAATTTTTGCTAATAATTAACGATATAAAATTTATTTAACAAAAGTAATGATAAAATATTAAACATTGACATTTTTCATCCTTTCTTGCAACTTAAAAGATTTGTGAACTATTAATTCTTTATCAGTTGATTCTAAAGAGAATTTTTCATCAATTTCTCCCTCAACATTTACCATAAGATAATTTTTGAGTAATTTCTTCTATATGTTATTAGTTTTTACCAAAAAACTTGGGGGCTAAAGAAAAAATTAAAATAAATTAAAGGGTCAGAAAAAAAAAAGCCAAGGTAGCTTCCCCCCCCCACCCCCAAGGCCCCTTAATGGCTCCGTCTCTGGGACAGGGACACCAGTTGTATTTCAAGCACCAGCTGAAGACAATCTTTGACAAACATAGTCCATAATTATAGTTACTCAAAACTACTCAAACCACAGTTGGAATATATGCATAAAGGAAAGTCGTATACAAAACTCCCAAGAACATCTATGGTGCCTCTTACGATGCAGCACCCAGCAGGTTCAGTATACTCGTGGGTTTGAAAAGTAGGAACATAGCAAGTGCTGCCAATGGAAAAGGCACAAAAAGGAGCACCTAGATAACATAAGGGGCTAGGACATCAGCATATGGAGGCAAGGGCTACAGACTATTCAGTTCACATCAGTATATGGAGGCAAGGGCTACAGTCAATGGAATGTATAAAGAACATGTTTATTGGAATGCTAATAGTAATCTTGCAGAAAGAACAGGAAATACAAAAATAATACATAAAAACTAAAGTTAATGTGAACTACCAGAAAAGAACTTACTTGTGGAGGAGAAGAAATATGCCACACAAGATGAATGTTCCTGTCACAAGTATCCATCCAACTATAACCAAACTGCAACAAATAGGTACAAAGTATTTTTTAGAACAAAAAACATTCCAAGGAAGCTCAGAAAAGAAAAATAATGCAAACTGAGTTTATGCTATAATTACTGTCTACTCACATATAAACGAGAGTCTTCTTGCCAAACAGCGAAAGCACTGGAGCAAGAAATTGGAATAAGTAAATATGTAGTATCAGCAAGAAACAGTTCTAGTGTACAGATAATTGAAAATGAAAAACAGAACGAATATCCACAGAATCAGAGGTCTTACAAAACCCAATAAATGTCAAGAGAAGCATCACAGCGGAAATTATGATGAGGGCCAATCTCCTGCAGGAAGATTAATATATCAGTTTCTTGGAGAAAAGATGAGTTTACAGTAGTTAGCCACAATGTTTAGAAAACAATCATTCATTACACTGAATCTACAATATCATGTATATTATCAGAATTATCCACTGCTCGTTCAGAAAGCACGCTAGCAGAAGAGTTGATCTTCGCTTCAATCTGATCAATTTCAGTTTGGACGTTAGAAGGCAGGAAAACTTGATCCACTCCAATTTGCTTAGCGGCAGCAAGATATTCTGACACATCTCTAAGTTTCTCCCCAGTGCTATTTGCCGTATTTACAACATATTCCAACGTTCTTGTTGTGCTAACATGAAACTTCTCCTGACCAGTGTACAACAGAACACATCCAACGCTGACATTGCAAGATTATGCATTAGCTTGTTTCAAAAATTTTGTGCATGTGTATGTGTATTGGTGTGTGCACAAGTAAGTGCGTGCGTGTGTATGCACAAGTGTGTGCGAGTGTCTGCCTGTGTTTGAGAGAGAGGTATATACATCGCAGCAATAGTGAAGAGTATGAGAAGAATAAGAGAGAGAGCATAAGCAATTCGGGAATATCCATAAGGCTCCCTTCTGCAACAAAAATAGCAGAGACAGATGAGAGATAAGCACAGCCCAAAGCCCAGGAACCAGATAGCCGCGATAACAAATAAAGGAACAGCAGTGAAACCCACAGACTGCATTCATAAAATATTTGGAGGTCAGAAACAAGAATTACTAGATAAAGAAAATTCTTATATTAATAAAGACTAATAACAACTCTTTAGCTGCCATATGGGATTCATTTGCATCCTACCCAAACAAGTTTGGGATAAAAGGCGTAGTTGAGTTGGGTAATAAAACAAATAACAAACAAAAGTAAGCAAACAAAATTATTCTTTTATTGGAAAAAGAAATAAATTAAACATGTCTAAAGTGTTATTACCTAAAAATAACATATAATTCAGAAGAGAGACTTAGTATAAAACTGAAAGCTTTGCAATCACTCAAGCATGAGTAATAAATCAAAATTAGAAAATAGCAGAAGATTTCTGGGTCAACAACAAAGGAGGTTATTTGATCATTATCTAGAGAGAGGGATTAATTTGCTTGACTTAAAGATTCCATCTTTTAACTTGTATTGTAAAACTGCATGTCTTCTATTCTCTGCTCTATTCCAGTTCAATATGGCTTTTACTTCTTTTTGAATATTTATGTTTCCTATAGCTTTCAAGTTTCAAAACTGAAAGCTTCACGAATATATTTTGAGAACTAAGGATTTTTATTTCCTTATGTATATTAGAGTTAAGATGCTGGACAACTGTCATTAGAAGCTTGAGAGTGGATTAAGATTACACCCACTTGTTACATGTGAACATTTGTATATCCTAGAGAGAACATTCTGACCCGACAAATTATTGATTATCCTTTTGCTTATCGGCCTTTCATAGAACACAATTAAACCGCAGAGATTCAACGTGCGTCTCAGATAGACTTCACGTCGCCGGAGCCGGCGTGAGTCACCGCTTAAGTACCTGCAAAATAAATGGAAATCTAACCCGGAGGGGTTGGTCTTCGGGAAAGAGACTCCAATGCCTAGTAATATATAATTGAGTGTATGAATTATGTTGTACATACTTCAATTATCTACCTGTTATTTATAATCATAAAGTTCTAACCCCAATTGATTAGGATTTTTGGATTATACTTAATAATTATCTTATGATGAATATAATAATTACCTACATAGATATTTATCTCATATTTACTTCTTTTTTGGTATGTCACGTATCATATTCTTATTGGTAAGTTATTTTTACTAAATCATTTGCCACCCATTTTTTAGGCGACTAATCAGTAGGAAAGTGGATTTTATTTGCTAAACTTTGTCACCATCATTGTACCTCCTTGGTAAATATTCAAAGACTCAATTCAATAATAATTTTATGCTCCAGCAGTCCAGGTAGCTTGTTCTCCTTGTTGCTTTGTTCCTTTATCCCAAGTCCCACATCGCTCAACTAGTTTCTCTTGTCCAAACTCGTATCTATAAATAAGGGAGAGCCCATTGCTACTTTTTCCAACCAAGGCATGAAAGTTCATTACGTGTGTAATGACTAAATCATGCTTTAGTTTATTTTGTAGATTTTAAAATTTCTTTGGTAAGGGAGTAAAGTCCCATATTGTTTGGGACTTGAAAAATCTTATTCTTTGAGACTTGAAATATCCTTCCATTCCTACCATGGTAAGGAAGTTTCTTACCCTTTATTAAAGGATCATTTAAAGCTCGCAGCAGCCGGCTTGAACTCGTTAAGGCTCGACTAGTTTAGTTTGTAGTCGAGCTCAAGTTCGAACATGCCAAAGCTCCACTAGCTCGACTCATTTACACCCCTAGCCTCGGAGCCAACATGATAAACTTCAATTTAGTTCCTCAAACTTTCAACTAACTTTTAATTAAGTTCCATAGTTATTCATAAAAAAGATTTTAATATTTTAAAATTAACAAAAAATTATATTCAAGTCCTTTTAATTTCTAAATAGTTTGGGATGTTAAATAAATAAAAGTATAAATATAATAAAATAAAAATGTATGTCAATTATATTTTATTTAAATGTTTAGCCCATTTTAATAAGGATTAAAGTTGAAATATAAGTAATGAGACCCTACTATGAGCTGAAAAGAGTTAATATTAACAGTGAAGGTATTTTAGTCCATACATCTGATATGGATAGACACCACACATGAGCTCGAGAGTATCTTAAAAAACTATGATGATACAAACCGTTCAAATATGAGCCAAAATAAACTAGCATAAGTCACCCAGGCTAATCAAGCCAAAAAGGCCTTGTATTAAGCCACGAAGGCACAAAGACCCAAAAACTATTATCGAATTGAGTCTTTAATTCTAGAACAAAACAAGTCATGAAGACGGGGAATATCTACCAAGAAGGTACAATAATGATCACAAATGTCAGCAAATAAAATTCACTTTCATACCAATTAATCGCTTGAAAAGTGGGGGGCAAATGATATAGTAAAAATAAGTCACAAATAAGAATGAAACACATGGGATACTAAAAAAAGGTAAATATGAGATAAGTATATGTGTAGATAATTATTATATTTATCATTATATAATTATTGAAGATAATTATTAGTAGTGATAAGTATAATCCAGAAACCCTAATCAATTAGATTTGGGACTTTATGACTAGAAATAAGGGGTAAATAACTGAGCTACTCACAACATAACTCATACATTCAGTTATATATTATTCAGCACTAGTTCTCTCAAACTAGTGACTGACTTGGGCACCGGAATCTCTTTCCCGAAGACCAACCCCTCCGGATCAGATTTCCATTTGTTTTACAGGTACTCGAACTACGATTCAGAGACGCCCCAACGGCTCCGGCGACGTTCTAGTGAAGTCTATCTGAGACTCATCAATTCATAATATAAATTAAAAACGCCATTGACCAACTTTTATCAATAGGATTTAATCATGACATATTTTCTTTATATTGATTAGTCTCATAATAAAAAAAAGTAGCTGACCTGTAACTCATATTCAGAATACCATAAGATATTAAAAACATATTTAAAAAAACTCCTAATGTAATATTTGAATTCCTATATATATATGACCTATGGTGTTAGCTGCGTACACATCAGTAAAGACTAAATATAACAGATCTTATTATGGACATGATAAGCCTGTTCTTTTCATCCGAGTAGTAGCACTGACTGTTATATGGTTCTCATTCATTAATTGCCACCAGACACATCTCAATGTAGAAGGAAGTCAAAATAATCATGAATCTAACAAACTAAATAAGAAAATAATTAACCAAAATCAAAATCATATAAATCTTTTTACTTAGTTACCCAAATAAAATGAGATATGAAATTAAAAAAGAATATAAGCATATCAACTATAACTTGATTATTGAGATGCAGCTATAATCATTGTCAATAAGAAATTTGAAACTCCAGCAGGATTATGCTTTGATTTTGAAAAGTTTGTTTTAAAGATAGAATAATATATTATTTGCATATCAAAGATATGTACACTGTACATAAAGTTTTCACAACATATATCCAAGAAGTTATTAATCATATCTTTAACACTAGCCTTTCCATATTATCAGCTAAGATGGACTAACAACATCTTGACACCAAAAGTGATTGACCCAGCATATTTTACAAAAATTCAAAAGTACCTCTACTACATTGAGCTTGTCAGCTTAATATAATTGCTTATAATTGTTTAAGTGTGATTTCTGATGAGGTTATAATTGGTTATAATTAATTACTTGAATAATAGCGACAAGCTCGTACTAAAATAATATAGAAAGGTCTAGTATGAGCTCAGTGAAATTACTTTGACACAATTCAAAAAAACGACCTCTAGTTTTGGCTCAAATCACTTAAATTTGGTCCAAAATGCTGATTCAACAGCCTGAGATCAATGATTGATTATAAAAGCAATAATCAAAGGCTGAAAAAAATGGGCTCATTAACTGAGATATCACCCTTGGCCAATTTCCCCAGAACATCTCCCACTGCTTGCCTATACCATACCATTAAACAAACATGTGGTTGATTACTCTATAGTGATCCAGGCCCACAGTGAAGGGTCTTATTGTAATCCAAATGGCATATACAGGTAAGAAACTAAAACATAATTTATTTAAATAAAGATCGATGTGACATACAAATTTATATCCATAAAAATGCATCATATCATTTTCCTGGAAAAATATTTCAGCTTAGGGCACGTATGAGACAGTTTCTCCGAACAGCTATATTTAAAAGAATCAGCCAAATTAAAATAATTCAAAAAACACATCTCCCATGTTATGAGCTCAATCTCGATAATAGAAAAATGAGAAAAGTGCATTATTAGGAATTATATGAGGAATGAACCAAAGACTTATACAGATAGGGATCTTAATAATAGAGAAATACTACTAACAAACTAAATTGACTTTTTTTTAATATATATAGTTCCTATATTTTATAGCAAAAACTAAAATAAATTAATAAAAGAGGAACTTACAGCCCAGTAATGGCGATCACTAATGTTCCACCCTCCTGTATATCTTTTGAAATCATTAAGAGGATCTCTTCTATATGTTCTCTTTGCAGCCAAAATAAGATATGATGAATTCACAGGAGTTTCATCACTTTGTCCTTCATCAAGCAATCTTCTAAGCCCATTTTGAACTTTCCCTGAAAATTTAATCCCAAAACAAAAAGTTTCAAAATTTTGCACCCAAAATCTAAATCCAACAAGAAAACAAAAGGGTTGTAAGAGAAAGTCGGTACCTGAACTGGGTAGAGTTTGAAAGTTGGGAAAATGGGAATCTCCATGTGAGAATGAGAAAAAGAGAAAGGTGGTTAAGAGAGATAATACAAGTGGCTTGTAACATAACATTGCCATTTTGGGGGGAAATGCTTTAATTGGGTTTATTTTCAGAGGCACCGGAGTACCACAAAAGCATTAATCTTGCTTAAATAGGTAGATTTTTGCAGGGGATTGAAAGTACTAGAAGGCTTATCTTGCAAAAGAGCTAAAGAATAAGAATAAAAAATACAGGGTGAGATTTAAATCAAAGATTTTTATGTATTGTACTGTATATGGAGAGAGAGAGGAGTGGTGGGGTTTAACGGTTCAAGGAAGAGAGAGCCGAGAGGAGGACTAGAGGAGAAAAGATGGGGCCTCTCCGCCTCTACCAATTTCATTATTTCAGTACAAGTTTTTTAAGGGAATAATTTTTGTGACCAAAGTACCCTTTGACAGTACATAGGTGTCGCTAAATCTTGACTAGAGTCCATAACCCTTTTTTTTTTTTTTTTGAAACAAGTCCATAACCTTTTTGAAAATAAAGTTGTATTGTCGGTAATCAATCAATGGTGCTTCAATTTGATCTAAATTTTGAATTTTTATTTTAATTTATTTCAATAATGTCTTGTTAATTTGTTTTATAAATATATATATATATATATATATATATATATATATTGATAAATTTATGTCAAATAATAAATACTGATGACAGAGTACTTAATATTCTCTCAATTTTAAAATTAAAATGTAATTTGACTTTTGAAATCTAATGACATTAAATTTAAAAATTGATATAACTTATAAAATTTAAAATAATATAAATTTTATAATTAATAATTTTATTATATATTATATAGCTATAATAATTGTATCAATTAAAATTAAATAAATTAATATTAATATTAATTTAATATGTTATTTGATTTTAAAGTGAAATTATACCTCTAATCTTAAAACCCATATATTATTTGAATAAACATGTTCTTACTGACAATCTTGTGGCAGTTCATACCATTTTAATAACAATAAGTCTAGCCGGACAGGAAAATTGGACAGGATTATTGGACAGGCAATTTTTTTTATTTTTTTTCTTGTGACTTCAAAAAATATATAGTATTTATTCTAACAGAATTTTTTACAAAATATAGTATTTTAGGTATAATTTGGATACACATACAAAAATAGGGTTATACAGTCTGTATAACCCTGTATTTGTATGTGTATCCAAATTACACCTAAAACACTATATTTTATAAAATTTCCTGTTAGAATAAATACTATACATTTTTTAAGAGTTACAGTAAAAAAAAAATAAAAAAAATTCCTGTCTCATTTCCCTGTCTGCGTAGCACTACTCTTTTAATAATGACATTAGATGCAATTGTCTTGTCTCAACATTTGTTTCTCATGTTAATATTATGGGTTTTTTTAACATGTGACCTTAGGTCGGATCAAGGGGCGGTCCGGTGCCTTAATGACCGATATTGATCGGTGCATTTTGATTTTATTTGATTTTATTTTTTGATTTTTTAATCACAATTATGAGAAAAATAAATAAAAAATAATAGAACAAGTTTGAACAAAAAATTATAAAAAAAATATATTTTTTATTAAAAAAACACTGTAAACAGGACGCCCCCCAATTCCCTTAGGTCACATGTTAAGCACCGAATTTAAAAGATGTACACTGAATTTAAGTGATGGGATTCATTAAAATATATTTATTTCGTTCCTTAATATAGGTCATTTTAGGGTTATGCACAAGTATTAAGGTAATGATTGTATACCATTAACTATAATATCAATTGTTTATATTACTCTTGTATTGGAATAAGAGATTGTTATTTATTGGACATAAAATAATGAGAGAACCAAAGTTACATTTAATATTTGGGGTAATATTAGAAACTAAGCAATTAATGATTACTTGAAATTCTAAAATGACTTATAGTAGTATTAAGGAACAAAAATATTTCTCTAAAACGACCTATATTAAAGAACGAATAGAGTAATTTTTAAATGTATATAACCCCACTAAAATATTATTTCATATATTTAAAAATTATATTTCAATTAGAACTAACTCTTGAATTCAGTGTTCATCCTTTTAATTTTACAAAAATGGATATTAATTACTTAGCATGTGCTCTAATATTATGGGTTTTCTTAACATCTGACCTTAGGGCACATGCTAAGTACCGAATTTAAGAAATAGATATTAAAATCAAGGAATGTGGTCCACTGAAATATACTCCCTTTATCCCAAATTAATTGCTCAGTTTTGATTTTTTTAAGTCAAATTGACTATTTTTATAATTAATAATTAAGCATATATAAGTATATTTCTAAAATTATAAAAATTAGAATTAGTAATAAATTGTATATACTTTCTTTTGGTTATAATCTCTTCACCTATATTTTAGTAAAAATAGTAAAAAAATTAGTTTTAAAAATGGTCAATTTGACTTTAAAAAATCAAAACTGAGCAATTAATTTAGGACGGAGGGAGTAATTTTTTAATGCATGAAATAATAATATTTCAGTGGGCCCATATGCATTATCAACCATTTTGTCCAAAAGAAAAGCAACAAATTTTTTTTTAAAAAAACAACTATTCTCTTGTAGGACTCACCCAAAACGTGTCGGCTTCGTAAGGCTCTGATGTGTACTAGACTACTATACTGGATGTGTACACGTGCTACAAAATTCAAATTTTTTTGTTTTATTTGGTAACCACGTCAACAAATTTTGACATCAGACCATCTACATTCAAAATTCGAAAATCTATTATTTTCAGATAAATGAGAAAATATTATTGTTAGTGACTTAGTGTGATGTACTCCATTCTAAAAAAAATAGGATTAATATTTTGAAGACAATTTAAATTAAAATTGATATGAAATTAATTTTTATTATATAATTATAAATTATTTAAATAGTACTATTGTAATAGTTTGGGTCAAATCCCGAGCATGAATAATATCATACCATAATAAGGCTCAATTCGCTGTTTGAATAATATCTTCTTATGTCATCTTAATTTACGAAAGACTCACTCAAAAAATCATGATTAAAGGTAGGTATTAATGATAACATATCGAGTCTAAAGTCAAACATATAACCACAAGGCCCATAAACTTATGTAGTTATTGTGGGATAATACCAATACTCCAGTAGCAAATTGATAAGATAATCTGACTCAAATTTTCGAGAACATAATTTTAGTATCATATATAAAAACTCGGGTCTAATTCTGAGTCCGAAACAAATCATGTCATAATAAGG
The DNA here is from genome assembly GCA_016801055.1 of Panax notoginseng. Taxonomy (NCBI): domain Eukaryota; kingdom Viridiplantae; phylum Streptophyta; class Magnoliopsida; order Apiales; family Araliaceae; genus Panax; species Panax notoginseng. The sequence goes on from CM029018.1 coordinate 201,052,602, forward strand.
TTCAATGTTCTGTTTTAATAATTTTTTCTTCAGTAATCTTAACTCACTCCGGACTCGTCCAAAACACCATGAATAAAGATATTAATGATACTAGGACGTGGTTACAATTATTAATTATATGACTAAATATTTTCAAAATTTTGTATATAAAATTATATCAGATGTACTTTGAAAAATCAATTCTAATTTCTCATCATTTATTTAATTGAAATATGATTACTTTAAATATACAAATTAAAAAGAGACCAAACATTTCAGTGACCTTTCTAAAAAAAATCCTAGTGACCAAATGCCATAATGAAATATAGATTGTTGGAACAAATTGTATAAAATTAATAATGTTTCATTACCTTTAAGTTAAATTAATTGGCCCGTGGTGGATCATGCTGATTTAATTGTAATTAATATTTGATTGAATACGCGTTACGTTTATAAATAATATAAAAATAAAGTAAATTTTTATTATAAATTATGTGACCCAACAATACTAACATTCACATCAACATTCATGAAACCACTTTATTAATAGAGATAAATATATTTTATTTTTGGATCGACTTATGGTGGACTTGACAAATAAACGGGTCGGTCCAAAGGGTCCTGAGCCTAACAAAAGGAGAAAAGTTAAAATTCTATTTTTAAAGGCTCTGAAACGAGAGGCCCACAGCCTAAGATAAGCCGGGCCTCGGGACTTTTCTCTTTTGATATATTGATAATAGGTCCTTTACATAAATATACAACAAATAGAAAGTAGGATAAATTACATATAGTAGTACATTTTTAAAAATAATTATAAAATTCATACACCTATAAAATAATTACAAAAGTATTACACTTTTTTGTTTTTATTTTCAATCTTAACATAATTAAAGGTCCTTAAATTAAGGGATTAATATATAATGACTGACATGATAATATCAGTGTATTTAGGATTCCTTAATTTAGGGGATTAGTTTTGGTAGGTGTCATTTTCTCTCTCATCTCCTCCTACTGCCATTTTATGTACGCCACTGCAATTCTATTCTTCTATTTTCATATTTAAAGACAAAAGTTGAAGAGTGAAGAGTGAAGATGAAGACGCCAGTGAAGAGAGAAGATGAAGATGCCATTTTCTCTCTCATTTTCATCTATTCTGCCATTTTTTCTTCAAAAGATGAAGACGCCATTTCTGCCATTTTTGTATAAAAGATGAAGACGTGCATTTCTGTCATTTTTGTATAAAAGATGAAGAAGTCATTTCTTCCATTTTCTTTTATTCTGCCATTTTTTCTCTCTATTTCATTATTCCAATTGTTCTTCATATTTTTTTGTACTCTGTTTTTGTAAGTACTTCTATTTTACCTCTTTCTCTCTCGAGCACCAGTTTTTAAGGTTTTCTCTTTAATTTCATTCATTTGGGGTTTATGATCTTAATTCTATGTAAAATGTGCGTTTGATTATGAATTTATGATCACTTTTTTTGTTGACTGGTGTTGATTGGTGTTTACCTTAGTATAAAAGTTTGGTTACCTCAGTATAAAAGTTTGGTAACCAAACTTTTATACTAAGGTAACCAAACTTTTATACCAAGGTAACCAAACTGTCATACCAAAGTAACCAATCGACCTCCACACCATCAGTTTTTTCATAGTGCAGTTGGTAACCAAACATTCGCACCAAGGTAACCAAACCTTCATACCAAGGTAACATTGGTATAAATGTTTAGTTACCTTAGTATGACAGTTTGGTTACCTTGGTATAAAAATTTGGTTACCTTAGTATAAAAGTTTGGTTACCTTAGTATAAAAGTTTTGGTTACCTTGATATAAAAGTTCGGTTACCTTAGTATAAAAGTTTGGTTACCTTGGTAATTACCAAGGTTTGGTTACCTTGGTATAAAAGTTTGGTTACCTTAGTATAAAAATTTGGTTATCTTGTTATAAAAGTTTGGTTACCATGACATTACTAACGATCTTCTCCTCTGCAGTATCTTGAGAATTTCCTTTTACTACCAGAAAATGGTTGTTCCCGCCACTACCGCCCCAGCCTCCACCTCCACCGTCTCTGTAACCACCACTTGAGCCACCACTGCCATCTCCGTCACCACCGCCATTGTTACCTCTTCCATAGCCATCACCGCCGCCTCTGAAGCCACCATTACCACCTCCTCCGACGCTGTCACCTCCTCCAAAGCTTCCACCTCCTCTGAAAATTGCCTTTGCCACCTCCTGCAAAGTATAAAATTTGTGCAGTCTTTCCTATGAAATTTGAATTTGAATATTTGAATTTGAATTTATTTTTGTGGTTAGATCCCAGATATTTGAATTTAAATAATTAGTTATGACATATATTTCTCCTTAATTTTAGGTTTCCTTATTAATATGAATTGCGTTATTTTTGTAATTATTTTGTGTATGTATTGTTTTTATAAATACTTTCTAATTGTTGTATATTAGTGTTAAGGACCCTAGAAAGTAATTATAAGAATAGTGCATGAACCAAATAATTATATTAACAGTGAAAAATTGTATAATAATATCAACAATAGTGCAATACATTCAACAAAAAAAGAAAACCCTTAATTCAAGGAGAAAATTACTCTACTTAGTTTGGCAGTTACCAACTAACCTAAATATTCAAAAATCACGACGCCAACAAACAAATCCGAAGATCATTTCATCTTAATTTATTTGCCAAATGGAGACGCTATCTGTATATCTTCCCTTTCAATGGCGGAGACGAACAAAGCAGTCAGAGTGAGGAGGACATTGAGGACACTGAATATAATGTAAAAGATGGTGGCCAAAGAAATGAATATGGTGATATACACATTAATGAGGAAGATTCTGAATTGCAACATGACATTTTCTTCGTCCTCAACCGATTCGCCATTATCATTTTCTCTTCTTGAACCTTCTCTGCTTCGACCTCATTTCGCTACTACAACCATGTCCACGTTTATACCAAGGTAACCAATAAAAAATAGAACACTGCATATGAAAGAGAGAGGTAAGAGAGTGATGTGTAATAAAATATTGATAACCAAACCTTCGTACCAAGGTAATCAAACATTTATACCAATGTAACCAAATCTACCTCCACACCTGTAGTATGAATTTGTTACTTTGATCTAAAAGTTTGGCAACCAATTTTATGAAGGTAAATAAAAAATAGAACACTGCATAGGAAAGAGAGAGATAAGAGAATGATATGTAATGTAATATTGATAACCAGACCTTCGTACCAAGGTAACCAAACATTTATACCAAGGTAACCAAACATTTATATCAAGGTAACCAAATCTACCTCAACACCTGGAGTATGAATTTGTTATCTTGGTCTAAAAGTTTGGCAACCAATTTCATGAAGGTTTGGCTACTAATTGCATCACATTCAAAAAAAAATTGGTAACTTAATAAAACTCAATTGGTTACCTTAGTTCGAATGTTTGGTTACCAACTGCACCATGAAAAAACTACACCCAAAACACCCACTTATAATTCCATGTTAAACTCATATTCTACTTTAAAAAAAAAAACCATAACCTCCATGATAGAAACTATGTGTTTGAGTCAGTAAATCACATATGAAATGGAGAAGCTTCAAACTTTACAACTAACCAAAAACAGATACATGTTTAAGTAGTGAACGAAATATCTAGAAGTTTAACAACGATGTAAAGTGACAGAAGCTACAAAGAATAACGTGGTCATCCTAATTTCATATTTCAAGGAGTATTGAAATTGAGAGATAATATTTTGTATAAAGGAAGCAGATCTTCACATTTGATCTATGCGACCACTTTCTACCAAGGAAAAGAAGAAACACAAATGCAAACGCTTCTTATTTTCTACACTTCCAGATCTCACAGTTTTCTCTAACTAAATACACCTACACTGGAGCTTACATAGTTTCATGGAGATTAGAGAGGATAGTGAAAGTAAAGAAGAATAAGAAAAAGAAAAAAAGTAAGAACATTGGTTGTTGAGAAGAAAGGGGATTAGATGAGAGTAGAAATTGAAACCCATCAAACATATTTTGGTGATCTCTCTCTCTATGTAAATCATGACTCTGAACCCTTGGTTTGGGACAAATGTGTTATTTTTGTAAATAAATATAAGAAATGTAATACTTTTATAATTATTTTATGAGTGCACTATTGTTGTAATTATTTTTAAAAATGTAATAGAAAATGTAATTGTTCCAAAAAGAAAAATTACTCCACTTAGTTTGGCAGTTACCAACTAACCCAAATATTCAAAAATCACGATGCCAACAAACAAATCCGAAGATCATTTCATCCTAATTTTTTTGCCAAATGGAGACGCTATCTGTATATCTTCCCTTTCAATGGCGGAGACGAACAAAGCAGTCAGAGTAAGGAGGACATTGAGGACACTGAATATAATGTAAAAGATGGTGGCCAAAGAAATGAATATGGCGATATACACATTGATGAGCAAGATTCTGAATTGCAACATGACATTTTCTTCGTCCTCAACCGATTCGCCATTATCATTTTCTCTCTCTTCCTCCTCCTCTTAAACCTTCTCTGCTTCAACCTCATTTCTCTACTACAATCATGTCCACGTTTATACCAAGGTAACCAATAAAAAATAGAACACTGCATAGGAAAGAGAGAGATAAGAGAGTGATGTGTAATGAAATATTGATAACCAAACCTTCGTATCAAGGTAACCAAATATTTATACCAATGTAACCAAATCTACCTCCACACCTGTAGTATGAATTTGTTACTTTGATCTAAAAGTTTGGCAACCAATTTAATGAAGGTAAATAAAAAATAGAGCACTGCATAGGAAAGAGGGAGATAAGAGAGTGATGTGTAATGTAATATTGATAACCAAACCTTCGTACCAAGGTGACCAAACATGTACCAAGGTAACCAAATATTTATACCAAGGTAACCAAATATTTATATCAAAGTAACCAAATCTACCTCAACACCTGGAGTATGAATTTGTTACCTTGGTCTAAAAGTTTGGCAACCAATTTCATGAATGTTTGGCTACTAATTGCATCACATTCAAAAAAAGAATTGGTAACTTAACAAAACTAAATTGGTTACCTTAGTACGAATGTTTGGTTACCAGCTGTACCATGAAAAAACTACACCCAAAACACCCACTTATAATTTCATGTTAAATTCATATTCTGCTTAAAATAAAAAAAAAAAGAAACCCATAACCTCCATGATAGAAACTGTAAGACCCCGAATTTTATAAAATAAAAGTATTCAATTTTTCTTATAATTACTATTCAGTAAATGGTTAAATTGATAAAAGTTTAAAGTTATGGGTGAAATATGAATTTTTTTTAAAATAAGCAAGTGATTATAAAATAATCATTGTTGTCGGGGAATATTCGTTTGGTCGTGGAATATTCTTTCTGTCGGGGAATATTCGTACGACGGCGCAGCTATTTGTGGGCCCCATAACGAATAACTGTCGGGTGAAGAAAACGACAAATTTGAGTTTTTACAAATAACGGCGTAGTTGTTACCGTTAACACTGTTGGAATACCCGGTGGTTAAAATACAGTAATACGCGTTATTGCACACTAGCACACGGTATTGCACAGTATTTTTAAAATTATTGATTCTTACGTAAGAAGGCACTACTCAATAATTGTTACAGTAATTACTGTTCAATATTTTATTTTGTTGATTCAATAATTGCTACGTTGAAATTTTGTATTATTGTTGTTCAATAATTGTTGCTGCACAGTATTTCCCATTATCAGATCAATAATTCATATTATTTGAATAGTAATATTAGATAGCATTATTGGCAATGTCTAAAAAGTTCTGTCTAAGGAGAGGTTTGGTCATCTAATTGCGCGCCAGTAAGGAGAAATCTTTATTGGAAAGCCCCCTCTTTCCTGGGAACGGCCTGGTTGTCATAAATGTGATTCTGTAATATTATTTGTGAATAATTAATTATTGATTCATATGATAAGAAAATATTTATTTTATGTGGATATAAATGAGGGATATATTTTTGTGGTTAAAAAATGAAGGAGTTAATGTTGAGATTTTTATCCGTATTTTTGTCGGAATGGAGGTATTAAAAATCAGGGTTTTTGAGATATTTTGCGGGGGTTATAATTGTTAATCCGACCGTTGGATCGTGGTAATTTTTGGATATGTTATACATATATAAGTTGAGTATATGCCCACAAATTTTGAACCGTTAAAAATGAACGTATGATTTATTATGAATTTTACAAGATGACTGGTTCAGAAATTGTTGAATTTTCGGAGTTTATCATTTTGGTAGAAAATTCTAGAATTGGTGGGCCCCACTTGTGGTTGGTGAAGAAATGTGCTGAATTATATTTCAAATGTGGTGGGTGGAAATAGTAGCAGGTAAAGCCATCAGGTTGCAGGTCAAACCTACCAAAATTTTCCTATAAATAGAGGGCTAAGTTAGAATTGAAAATCACACCAGAAACATAAGCTTTCTTTCTTTCTCTCTCTATATTATGAAGCATATTTTGTGAGTTTTTAGATACTTGGTGAGTTGCTATTCATCAGTGCAAGTCTCCTTCAGCATCATATCCGATATCCAGTCAGAAGTACTGCTCTTTTGAGGTAAGGGATATTAAGGGATTTTAAGGGTTGTTATGATTTTCAGTTTCGTAATTTTTCTGATCTTCAAAAAAATTCTGGAAAAATTTGAAATGATATTTTGCTGAGTTTTCTTGATTGTGTCCAAAAATGGTGATTTTTGGATGTATAGATTGAGAGTTATGAATTTTATGAGAAAAGACTATTTTAGAAGTAACAGCTTATAATTCCTTGTGGCTAACTCCAAAATTGATGAAATTTTTATTGGGAGTACATGTATATGATAGAAGTATACTCTGTAAATTTCAGAATTTTTAGACAAAAGTACAATTTTTGATAAATGTCTAAATATTCGGCTATTTTGGCCATATGAAAAATAGTAAATAACTTTTAAAAATTCTGAGAAAAATATATGTTCACTATGGGACTATATTATGCTAAATCCCAGAAAAGAAATATTTTTGGAACTGATTTGGTATTTTTCATGAAAATGGTCTAGTTATGAGTAAATGAATTAAATATGTTTTGTGAAGAAAGAAAATTGGAAAATAGGATTTTATGGCTTGAGAATCCTATATATGAGGTATATGCAGATTTTTGATGAGGGTTTTGGTTATTGATGATGAAATCTTAAGAGTTGGCATTTTATGATGACTAAATGCATTAATTAGTAAAGTGTAAACAATTTAAATAAATTGTTTATAAGCTTAAGAATATTATTCTTTCAATATCATTATACCGAAATATTGGTATGTATATTATTGTGGAATTTCTATCTTTTTCATGTCAGGGTTACTATTCACGAGTTACTATTCATGAGTTACTATTTACGAGTTACTATTCATGACAAAATTGGTTTCTTTTTCTAACCAAATTATAGTTGATTTATGAATATTACTCTTGAGATTAAATCTATATGTTGATCATATTGTTTTTATTATCATATATAATATTTTTATAACCTTGATGTTGAAATTATCTTTCGCTTGAGTGTAAAGATGGGTAAATTATTGGTATGATCATGACTATGGGTTCTCTTTGGCCATTAGTGCAAAGTTGAATTGTTGACTGGTATGATCATGACCGTTGAATTTATAAGTGAATATCTTTAGCTTAAGTGCAAAGGTGAATTGATCAACATGGTTATAATTATTGTTTATATAAATTCTGAAATGATTATATATTTCTTTGAGATATTAATATATTTGGTCATAGTGCAAATATGAACTGTTGAGGAATATCTTTGGCCTGTAGTGCAAAGATGAATTGTTGATGAATATTTTTGGCCCGTAGTGCAAAGATGACATGTTGTTGAATATCTTTGGCCAGTAGTGCAAAGATGAACAGATGTTGAGATGAACATGACCAACTGGTGATACAAATGAATATCTTTGGCCGTAGTTCAAAGATGAAGTTATTCGTATGATTATGAACAGGAAATGTGATTTGGTGTAACCATGATCTTTGATGTTTCAGGTAAAGATAGGTGATGAAAATTATCTTCGTCCTGGATGAGAAGAGGAATTTAGAACTACAATTATGATTATGAGTTATTCATATGATTGCGGACCAGAATTGTTGATTGATGTTACAGGGATAAAACATTGTTGGTGGATTTTTAACATGGAGAAGATAATAGACTTTATAGTCTATTTGACTCTTCTAATGGATTGCTCGTTCCGCTGCAACTATGGTTGAAATTTTTATCATTTACCATATGTTCTAAATCTCTGATTTATTGTTGATGAAGGCTATTGATAATTGAATTATCTTTAGTCATGATATTTTTACTGAGCTAGTTGTGCTCACCCTTTTGCTTCACAATTCCTTTCAGGTAATAAGAGTGTAGCTGGGTCGAGCGGGGGTAACAAGGGAATAGAACGGTGGTCATCATTTAGTAGTTATATTTGGTGAAGAAAATAGGGTGAGGCGAACCCAACGTTGGAAGGGTGTTTTGTCACTATCACACAAGATGTCTAATAACATACAACCTCGTGTCATCATAAGACATGGTTGTGCTCATCCACTTGCTGAGTATATCTATGGGCACTACCTATATAATCTTGGTGTTTGTTTGAAGTATAATTCTCAATTAGAGACAGTGGAGATAATGATAAGTCAAGAGAAGACTCACCATTGGGAAGAATATGATAGTAATCTTCTCGTTTTTCTTTGGGGTCTATTGGGTCAACCAAGGATAATTCTGTGGCCATATGATATCTATCATAACCTAGACGCGTGGCCTCCCATGTACGAAGGTTTCCTTGAGCATTTCCCAAAGATTCTAATTTCTAAAACAGTTTTTGACTATACCTTTATGTAAGGTGTTATTGTGAGGTGATGTCCACGGTTGGAACATGAGTCACATTTGGTATATATTTGTATCCAAACTCACAGCATATGTGTTGTTGTATTTTACACGACAATTGTTGTAATAAAGTTGTAGTTATTTTCTGTACCATGTATTTGACGACTCAGAATGGGTTGGGTGGAATGAACCTATTTTGGGGTTGTCACAGGTGGTATCAGAGCTTAGGGATATGATCTCTGGCGGAGATCGGGAAATAGAACTAGGAGGAGAGAGATGAGTAAATCCTTCGCTAGTGTGTCGTACCTAAGCTTATTTGTTGGTCAGTCATAATATCGGGATATTATGTGATATGTTAATTTGTTAAATTAACCCTTGTTTTGAAGTTGTATTCTAGAATGATATTTGAAATACAGGAGATGAGCAATGGAGAAATTATGATGACAGGAAAGATGGAATCTGAAATGAAAGGAAGGTATTCTCAACTCTTTGAAATACCAGGTACGTAAATTTTGGGGACGAAATTTCATAAGGAGGGGAGATTGTAAGACCCCGAATTTTATGAAATAAAAGTATTCAATTTTTCTTATAATTACTATTCAGTAAATGGTTAAATTGATAAAAGTTTAAAGTTAGGGGTGAAATATGAATTTTTTTCAAAATAAGCAAGTGATTATAAAATAATCATTGTTGTCGGGGAATATTCGTTTGGTCGTGGAATATTCTTTCTGTCGGGGAATATTCATACGACGGCGCTGTGACGACCCCAAAATAGGTCCATTCCATCCAACCCATTCTGAGTCGCCAAATACATGGTACAGAAAACAACTACAACTTTATTACAACAATTGTCGTGTAAAATACAACAACACATATGCTGTGAGTTTGGATACAAATATATACCAAATGTGGCTCATGTTCCAACCGTGGACATCACCTCACAATAACACCTTACATAAAGGTATAGTCAAAAACTGTTTTAGAAATTAGAATCTTTGGGAAGTGCTCAAGAAAACCTTCGTACATGGGAGGCCACGCATCTAGATTATGATAGATATCATATGGCCACAGAATTATCCTTGGTTGACCCAATAGACCCCAAAGAAAAACGAGAAGATTACTATCATATTCTTCCCAATGGTGAGTCTTCTCTTGACTTATCATTATCTCCACTGTCTCTAATTGAGAATTATACTTCAAACAAACACCAAGATTATATAGATAGTGCCCATAGATATACTCAGCAAGTGGATGAGCACAATCATGTCTTATGATGACACGAGGTTGTATGTCGTTAGACATCTTGTTTGATAGTGACAAAACACCCTTCCAACGTTGGGTTCGCCTCACCCTATTTTTTTCACCAAATATAACTACTAAATGATGACCACCGTTCTATTCCCTTGTTACCCCCGCTCGACCCAGCTACACTCTTATTACCTGAAAGGAATTGTGAAGCAAAAGGGTGAGCACAACTAGCTCAGTAAAGAATGTCATGACTAAAGATAATTCAATTATCAATAGCCTTCATCAACAATAAATCAGAGATTTAGAACATATGGTAAATGATAAAAATTTCAACCATAGTTGCAGCGGAACGAGCAATCCATTAGAAGAGTCAAATAGACTATAAAGTCTATTATCTTCTCCATGTTAAAAATCCACCAATAATATTTTATCCATGTAACATCACTCAACAGTTCCTTTCCACAATCATATGAATAACTTATAATCATAATTGTGACTATAAATTTTTCTTCGCACCCAGGACGAAGAATATTTTCATCACCTGTCTTTACCTGAAACATCAAAGATCATGGTTATACCAAATCACAGTTCCTGTTTATAATCATACTAACAAATCCATCTTTGCACTACGGGCCAAAGATATTCATCAACAAACCATCTTTGCACTACGGGCCAAAGATATTCAACAACAGTTCATCTTTGCACTACAGGCCAAAGATATTCATCAACAGGCCATCTTTGCACTACATGCCAAAGATATTCATCAACAATTCATATTTGCACTACAGGCCAAATATATTCATATCTCAAAGAAATATATAATCATTTCAGAATTTATATAAACAATAATTATAACCATGTTGATCAATTCACCTTTGCACTTAAGCTTAAGATATTCAATTATAAATTCAATGGTCATGATCATACCAGTCACAATTCAACTTTGCACTACAGGCCAAAGAGAACCCTAGTCATGATCATACCAATAATCTACCCATCTTTACACTCCAGTGAAAGAGAATTTCAACATCAGGGTTATAAAAATGTTATATATGATGATAAAAATAATATGATCAACATATAGTTTTAATCTCAAGAGTAATATTCGTAACTCATGAATAGTAATCCCGACACAAAAGATAGAAATTCTACAATAAAATTCATACCAATATTTCGGTATAATGATATTGAAAGAATAACATTACTTAAATTTATAAACAATTTATTTTAATTGTTTACACTTTACTAATTAATGCATTTAATCATCATAAAATGCCAACTCTTACAATTTCATCATCAATAACCAAAACCTTCATCAAAAATCTGCATATACCTCATATAGGATTCTCAAGCCATAAAATCCTATTTTCCAATTTTCTTTCTTCACAAAACATATTTAATTCATTTACTCATAACTTGTCCATTTTTATGAAAAATACCAAATCAGTTCCAAAAATATTTCTTTTCTGGGATTTAGCATAATATAGTCCCATAGTGAACATATATTTTTCTCAGAATTTTTAAAAGTCATTTACTATTTTTCATATGGCCAAAATAGCTGAATATTTAGACATTTATCAAAAATTGTACTTTTGTCTAAAAATTCTGAAATTTACAGAGTATACTTCTATCATATACATGTACTCCCAATAAAAATTTCATCAATTTTGGAGTTAACCACAAGGAATTATAAGCGGTTACTTTTAAAATAGTCTTTTCTCATAAAATTCATAACTCTCAATCTATACATCCAAAAATTACCATTTTTGGACACAATCAATAAAACTCATCAAAATATCATTTCAAATTTTTCTAGAATTTTTGAAGTTCAGAAAAATTACGAAACTGAAAATCATAACAACCCTTAAAATCCCTTACTATCCCTTACTATCCCTTACTATCCCTTACCTCAAAAGAGCAGTACTTCTGACTGGATATCGGATATGATGCTGAAGAAAACTTGCACTGATGAATAGCAACTCACCAAGTATCTAAAAACTCACAAAATATGCTTCATAATATAGAGAGAGAAAGAGAGAAAGCTTATGTTTCTGGTGTGATTTTCAATTCTAACTTAGCCCTCTATTTATAGGAAAATTTTGGTAGGTTTGACCTGCAACCTGATGGCTTTACCTGCTACTATTCCCACCCACCACATTTGAAATATAATTCAGCACATTTCTTCACCAACCACAAGTGGAGCCCACCAATTCTAGAATTTTTTACCAAAATGATAAACTCCGAAAATTCAACAATTTCTGAACCAGTCATCTCGTAAAATTCATAATAAATCATACATTCATTTTTAACGGTTCAAAATTTGTGGGCATATACTCAACTTATATATGTATAACATATCCAAAAATTACCACGATCCAACGGTCGGATTAAAAATTATAACCCCCGCAAAATATCTCAAAAACCCTGATTTTTAATACCTCCATTCCGACAAAAATATGGATAAAAACCTCAACATTAACTCCTTCATTTTTAACCACAAAAATATATCCCTCATTTATATCCACATAAAATAAATATTTCCTTATCATATGAATCAATAATTAATTATTCATAAATAATATTACAGAATCACATTTATGACAACCAGGCCGTTCCCAGGAAAGAGGGGGCTTTCCAATAAGAATTTCTCCTTACTGGCGCGCAATTAGATGACCAAACCTCTCCTTAGACAGAACTTTCTAGACATTGCCAATAATGTTATCTAATAATATTATTCAAATAATATGAATTATTGATCTGATAAAGGAAAATACTGTGCAGCAACAATTATTGAACAACAATAATACAAAATTTCAACGTAGCAATTATTGAATCAATAAAATAAAATATTGAACAGTAATTACTGTAACAATTATTGAGTAGTGCCTTCTTACGTAAGAATCAATAATTTCAAAAATACTGTGCAATACCGTGTGCTACTGTGCAATAACGCGTATTACTGTATTTTAACCACCGGGTATTCCAACAGTGTTAACGGTAACAACTACGCCGTTATTTGTAAAAACTTAAATTTGTCGTTTTCTTCACCCGACAGTTATTCTGTTATGGGGCCCACAAATAGCTGCGCCGTCGTACGAATATTCCCCGACAGAAAGAATATTTCACGACCAAACGAATATTCCCCGACAACAATGATTATTTTATAACCACTTGTGTATTTTGAAAAATTTTCACATTTCACCCATAACTTTAACTTTTTATCAATTTAACCATTTACTGAATTGTAATTATAAGAAAAATTGAATACTTTTATTTCATAAAATTCGGGATCTTACAATCTCCCCTCCTTATGAAATTTTGTCCCCGAAATTTACGTACCTGGTATTTCAAAGAGTTGAGAATACCTTCTTTTCATTTCAGATTCCATCTTCCCTGTCATCATAATTTCTCCATTGCTCATCTCCTGTATTTCAAATATCATTCTAGAATACAGCTTCAAAACAAGGGTTAATTTAACAAATTAACATATCACATAATATTCCGATATTATGACTGACCAACAAATAAGCTTAGGTAAGACACACTAGCGAAGGATTTACTCATCTCTCTCCTCCTAGTTCTATTTCCCGATCTCCGCCAGAGATCATATCCCTAAGCTCTGATACCACCTGTGACAACCCCAAAATAGGTTCATTCCACCCAACCCATTCTGAGTCGTCAAATACATGGTACAGAAAACAACTACAACTTTATTACAACAATTGTCGTGTAAAATACAACAACACATATGCTGTGAGTTTGGATACAAATATATACCAAATGTGACTCATGTTCCAACCGTGGACATCACCTCACAATAACACCTTACATAAAGGTATAGTCAAAAACTGTTTTAGAAATTAGAATCTTTGGGAAGTGCTCAAGGAAACCTTCGTACATGGGAGGCCACGCGTCTAGGTTATGATAGATATCATATGGCCACAGAATTATCCTTGGTTGACCCAATAGACCCCAAAGAAAAACGAGAAGATTACTATCATATTCTTCCCAATGGTGAGTCTTCTCTTGACTTATCATTATCTCCACTGTCTCTAATTGAGAATTATACTTCAAACAAATACCAAGATTATATAGGTAGTGCCCATAGATATACTCAGCAAGTGGATGAGCACAACCATGTCTTATGATGACACGAGGTTGTATGTCATTAGACATCTTGTATGATAGTGACAAAATACCCTTCCAACGTTGGGTTCGCCTCACCCTATTTTCTTCACCAAATATAACTACTAAATGATGACCACCGTTCTATTCCCTTGTTACCCCCGCTCGACCCAGCTACACTCTTATTACCTGAAAGGAATTGTGAAGCAAAAGGGTGAGCACAACTAGCTCAGTAAAGAATGTCATGACTAAAGATAATTCAATTATCAATAGCCTTCATCAACAATAAATCAGAGATTTAGAACATATGGTAAATGATAAAAATTTCAACCATAGTTGCAGCGGAACGAGCAATCCATTAGAAGAGTCAAATAGACTATAAAGTCTATTATCTTCTCCATGTTAAAAATCCACCAACAATATTTTATCCATGTAACATCACTCAACAGTTCCTTTCCACAATCATATGAATAACTTATAATCATAATTGTGACTATAAATTTTTCTTCGCACCCAGGACGAAGAATATTTTCATCACCTGTCTTTACCTGAAACATCAAAGATCATGGTTATACCAAATCACAGTTCCTGTTTATAATCATACTAACAAATCCATCTTTGCACTACGGGCCAAAGATATTCATCAACAAACCATCTTTGCACTACGGGCCAAAGATATTCAACAACAGTTCATCTTTGCACTACAGGCCAAAGATATTCATCAACATGCCATCTTTGCACTACATGCCAAAGATATTCATCAACAATTCATATTTGCACTACAGGCCAAATATATTCATATCTCAAAGAAATATATAATCATTTCAGAATTTATATAAACAATAATTATAACCATGTTGATCAATTCACCTTTGCACTTAAGCTTAAGATATTCAATTATAAATTCAATGGTCATGATCATACCAGTCACAATTCAACTTTGCACTACAGGCCAAAGAGAACCCTAGTCATGATCATACCAATAATCTACCCATCTTTACACTCCAGTGAAAGAGAATTTCAACATCAGGGTTATAAAAATGTTATATATGATGATAAAAATAATATGATCAACATATAGTTTTAATCTCAAGAGTAATATTCGTAACTCATGAATAGTAATCCCGACACAAAAGATAGAAATTCTACAATAAAATTCATACCAATATTTCGGTATAATGATATTGAAAGAATAACATTACTTAAATTTATAAACAATTTATTTTAATTGTTTACACTTTACTAATTAATGCATTTAATCATCATAAAATGCCAACTCTTACAATTTCATCATCAATAACCAAAACCCTCATCAAAAATCTGCATATACCTCATATAGGATTCTCAAGCCATAAAATCCTATTTTCCAATTTTCTTACTTCACATAACATATTTAATTCATTTACTCATAACTAGTCTATTTTTATGAAAAATACCAAATCAGTTCCAAAAATATTTCTTTTCTGGGATTTAGCATAATATAGTCCCATAGTGAACATATATTTTTCTCAGAATTTTTAAAAGTCATTTACTATTTTTCATATGGCCAAAATAGCTGAATATTTAGACATTTATCAAAAATTGTACTTTTGTCTAAAAATTCTGAAATTTACAGAGTATACTTCTATCATATACATGTACTCCCAATAAAAATTTCATCAATTTTGGAGTTAACCACAAGGAATTATAAGCGGTTACTTTTAAAATAGTCTTTTCTCATAAAATTCATAACTCTCAATCTATACATCCAAAAATCACCATTTTTGGACACAATCAATAAAACTCATCAAAATATCATTTCAAATTTTTCCAGAATTTTTGAAGTTCAGAAAAATTACGAAACTGAAAATCATAACAACCCTTAAAATCCCTTACTATCCCTTACTATCCCTTACCTCAAAAGAGCAGTACTTCTGACTGGATATCGGATATGATGCTGAAGAAAACTTGCACTGATGAATAGCAACTCACCAAGTATCTAAAAACTCACAAAATATGCTTCATAATATAGAGAGAGAAAGAGAGAAAGCTTATGTTTCTGGTGTGATTTTCAATTCTAACTTAGCCCTCTATTTATAGGAAAATTTTGGTAGGTTTGACCTGCAACCTGATGGCTTTACCTGCTACTATTCCCACCCACCACATTTGAAATATAATTCAGCACATTTCTTCACCAACCACAAG